>JAGDQO010000491.1:1200000-1546748 GCA_018342035.1 Solanum appendiculatum | reverse complement strand
AATTTTAGTTATCACATTACTGATTTACAGGGTTAATATTATGATCATGATCTCTCGACCTCTAATCGCCTACTCCAACTAGCTGTCTAACTACATCGTTGAGCGGGGATAGGCAGTCCTAATTGGCGAGCATTTATATTTCATCCTGTTTCGTAACCAAGATAGGTGTTCGTCCGGGCGTCACTCCTAAACACGAATCTAATCAAAGTTAGAACAAGCTCTTTACATTCTCTGGTCTATCTACCTCTTCATCTCTCGAGTCCAAGAATAGACAATAGATTTATTTCTAGGGTGGCCTAGCATGAAATACTAAAACAAGAATGTAAAAGTAATGTATATGATAACCAATAATCAATTCAAAGCAATTCGATGTTCAACAATAACCCGTAGCTACAGCCCCAGAACAAGGGCGTTTAGCCACACATAATATTCATAAACTCAAAAATAAAAAATTTCATAAAATTCAAACCTAAAGAAAAAAATAGAGAATTGAACCCAAAGATGAATTGTAATCCCTTGCTCTTGATCACCAAAAAGTAGCCCCCCTAAATAATTATTTCTATGGACTATTTATAGATGTAGAAAACCCTGAATAAAATAATTGAGTCCAAAACAAATAGGAATCCAAAACCAAAAGGAATTGGATTCCTAGAAATTGTGCCGCCACAACCAACCTTTCCATATATATACAAATATTAATATAATATTTAATTTAATCCATTAAGCTGTCTGCTTGATTTTCCTTCTTCAATCTTTCATAATTAATTCATTTTAGCTCCAAACTTCTTCAACTTTGTACCAATTTAATCCTACAAATAAAATACACTATTTAGCACAATCCATAAAATCCATGCTAAAAAAGGACAAATATAAGTAATAAATATGAGGCAATTAATAATAAGAAAATATATTTTTGGCCTCAGATCAACACCCCACACTTAAACTTTTGCTCGTCCTCGAGCAAACATTAAAGCTCATCTCAAAAATCATACTAGGAAGCCATCACTTTGGTTGATACAAACAATTAGGCTATAATGAAATTTGAAAACATCAAGTACAATTCCCACTCATTATGCAAGACATCCAAATAAACAACAAACCTATAACCTCCTAACCTCAAGGAAAGACTCTGAACTCATCAAATTTAAGCTTGCTCACCTACTCTCATCAAAGAAAGTTAATAACATCACCTATCTATCATGAAACAAGTGCCCTCACAAGAAGAAAATAGTCCACACACTCAATTCAAAAGATTGAATATAAATTAAGGACTTCACATCAAAGATCAAATCTCATACTCACCAATAAAATTCACATGTATGCTCAAAGAACCATATGCTTGCCCATTATGTACATCTCCACTAATTAAGCATGCTCGAATAGAATCAAATAGGACTTTAACGGGTTGTAATGTAGGCTAGGGGACGGGTAGGAAAATTATATAATAGTGACTCACACTTCCCTAAGCACTTTGCAATTTTAGATTTCATCACCCATTATTTTCTTCTCTTTATTTTCAGCCCTCTCTTCAACAATTATTTCACAAGTAATTCTCATCATCTCAAGAATGCTTCAATCATTTATTTTTTTCACAATAATATATTTTTTTCTCAAATAATTTTTTTTTTCTTTTTCATGTCAAATTCTTTCGAAGGGGGCTTTTTTCATCACTTTGTAACCATCATTGATTTCTTTTTCATTCAACCACCCCTTTTCTTTTTCCAGATATAACAATTATAATCAGTCTATGCTACAGTGCTCAAGGAAGCAAGGTGCAAAAACTAGGGATTCAACAAAATAATTAAGGGCAAAATATGGCTACCAACAAAAGGCTACAGGCTCAAAAGGGCGAACTAGTGATATAATATCTGAAAAGGCTAAAATTTACAAGACAAATTAAAGAAAGCCTATTATCATCTCCTAAACTGAGCAACACTTTTTATTTCGCTTCAATAACATGCAGGGCAAGTTCTAGACTAAGATGCAAAACATGGAATAAACAAATTCTCACCACACATGGCACAAGTATCAATCAAGATGGATCAATTCTACTTCTAAGAGAGACAGGGTCATAACAAACTACAAAATAAAATAAGTTATATACAAAGTCACAACCATGAGCCTAAGTGTCAAAGAGTCTGCAATTTCATTAGCAATCAAACATTCACAAGAACGTACTACTTAAAATTAGGCCTAAATAGCAAGTATCACACAACTCAAAAGGGTCTTTTCTTTTCTCTAAAAAATAAATAAAAATTTACTCCCTATCGGTTCAAAGGGACTATCCTCAGGAAAAGTACCGAAAACAAAAGCCGAGGAACCCACCTAAAAATACAAAAAAACTCGATAAAGCAGTAAAAACTAGGAATTCATTCCTCCACCCCACACTTAAAAAAAATGCTATGTCCCCAAAGCATCAAATAAAATTTTAAAACAAGGGTTAGGAAAACTCCCTGAGGCCTCTAGGCCTAGCTAGTAGCATGTTCTCTTAATTTTCTTCAAAGGTCGTCACCCCACCCTTAAGCTCAAACGTGCTCCTTAGCTCCAAATTCTTGGGTACTCAGACTTCCCCTAATCTGCAAAAACAAGACCAAAAGAAAAGAAGAAAAAAAATGACACTATAAAAAAAATAATAATAATAAGAAGCTACACTACCAATTGGGTTGCCTCCCAATAAGCGCCTAATTTAACGTCGCGGCACGACACAGCTTGGATCATTCATCATTTAGCTCAAGAGCTTCACGATCTCGATCCGTATCCTCTCCAAAATAATGTTTGACCCTTTGCCCATTCACCAAGAACGAAGGGCCAGTTTTTTCTCTAAGCTCTACCGCGCCATGTTGAGTCATCCTCACCACTTCAAAGGGTCCACTCCATTTAGATCTTAGTTTTCCGGGGAACAACCGAAGTTTAGAGTGAAAAAGTAATACCTTTTGCCCCGGAGCAAAAGTGCGAGGGATTATGTGCTTATCATGCCATCTCTTGGTCTTCTCTTTGTGAATTTTTGCATTCTCATAAGCATGGAGCCTAAACTCTTCAAGTTCATGCAATTGACCAATTATCTTTCTACCGGCTAGCTCAGGATCAAGATTCAACTTTTTTATAGCCCAATATGCTTGGTGCTCTAGCTCCGCCGGAAGATGACATGCTTTACCGAACACCAAGTGATAGGGAGAAGTCCCTATAGGTGTTTTGTATGCAGTCCGACATGCCCATAATGCATCATCAAGCTTCTCAGACCAATCTTTGCGCTGTGCATTCACTGTTTTCTGCAGTATTTGCTTCACCTCACGATTCGAAACTTCTACTTGACCACTAGTTTGAGGGTGATAAGCTGTAGCTACTTTATGCCGTATACCATACTTAGCCAGAAGATTCTTCACAAGATGGTTAATGAAGTGCTTACCTCCATCACTTATGATTGCCCTTGGAGTACCAAAACGCGTAAAAATGTGCTTCTTAATGAATTTAATCACCACTCTTGAGTCATTCGTGGGAAGAGCGACAGCCTCAACCCATTTAGACACATAATCAACAGCCACAAGAATATATTGGTTTCCACTAGATGGTGGGAAGGGACCCATGAAGTCAATACCCCACACATCAAAGATTTCCACCTCAAGAATATTATTTAAGGGCATTTCATGTCTTCTTGATATCGTTCCCAACCTTTGGCAATTATCACACCCCTTCACATAAGCCATAGACTCTTTAAAAAGAGAGGGCCAAAAGAAGCCAGATTGCAATACCTTGTGAGCCGTGCGTTCTCCTCCATGGTGTCCTCCATAAGGACTTGCATGACAACTCTGGAGCATTTGCTTGACCTCATTCTCCGGAATGCATCGCCTCACCACTTCGTCCACTCCTTGTTTGAACAAGAATGGCTCGTCCCATATATAGAATTTAGCATCATGCATCAGCTTCTTTCTTTGTTGGGTTGTTGCGCCAGGTGGAAATACTCCACTCACCAAGAAATTCACAATATCCGCATACCAAGGCACTTGGGAGATATCCAAAGCCAAAGCCATCAATTGCTCATCCAGAAAATCCTCACGTATTTGTTCCCCTTCATGCACATGAGAGAAATCTTCTAACCTTGACAGATGATCAGCGATCTGATTTTCAGTACCCTTCCGGTCTTTGATCTCAGGATCGAACTCTTGGAGAAGCAATATCCACCGAATTAGTCTTGGCTTAGCATCCTTCTTATTGAATAGGTACCTAATAGCTGCATGGTCAGTATAAACAATAACTTTGGTACCTACCAAATATGATCTGAACTTGTCGAAGGAGAACACTAAGGCAAGCATCTCCTTCTCAGTCACTGTGTAATTAGCTTGAGCAGTATCAAGGGTCTTGCTCGCATAATATATTGAATGGAACACTTTGCCTTGTCTCTGTCCCAATACTGCACCCACTGCTACATCGCTTGCATCACACATGAGTTCAAATGGCAACTCCCAGTTAGGAGCAACCAAGATAGGAGCATCAATTAAGTTCCGCTTCAGCATCTCAAAAGCTTCTAAGCACATTGCATCGAAATCAAATTTCACCTCCTTTTCCAAAAGACTGCACATAGGTCTAGCAATCTTGGAAAAGTCCTTGATGAATCTCCGGTAAAAACCTGCATGTCCTAAGAAACTTCTTACCCCTTTGACAGAAATAGGAGGGGGCAATTTTTCAATAACCTCCACCTTTGCTTTATCTACCTCGAGTCCCTGTTTAGACACTTTATGACCCAAAACTATACCTTCTCGGACTAAGAAGTGACACTTTTCCCAATTAAGCACAAGGTTAGTGTCTTCACAGCGAGCAAGTACTTTATCAAGGTTTCGAAGACATACCTCAAAAGAATTCCCAAAAACGGAGAAGTCATCCATGAATACTTCCACAAAGTCCTCCACCATATCATGGAAAATGGCCATCATGCACTCTGGAATGTGGCAGGAGCATTGCAAAGCCCAAATGGCATGCGTTTGAATGCATACGTGCCATAGGGACATGTGAATGTAGTCTTCTCTTGATCCTCAGGTGCGATTAAAATCTGATTATATCCAGAATACCCATCCAAGAAGCAATAATACTCCTGTCCTGCTAAACGGTCAAGCATTTGATCAATAAAAGGGACAGGGTAGTGGTCCTTTCTTGTGGCATCATTTAATTTTCTGTAATCCATGCAAATTCTCCATCCGGTGACAGTTCTTGTTGGGATCAACTCATTCTTGTCATTCTTCACTACTGTCATACCTCCTTTCTTAGGTACACATTGCACAGGACTTACCCATTTGCTGTCAGAGATAGGATACACAATTCCTGCATCTAACCACTTGATCACTTCTTTCTTCAAGACCTCCTTCATCAAAGGATTCAGCCGGCGTTGGTGTTGCGCACTCGGTTTATGGTCGTCCTCCATGTAAATTCGGTGCATGCACAAGGCCGGACTAATTCCATGAATATCCGACATTTGCCAGCCTATTGCTTTCTTCCTTTTCTTCAGTATCTCCAAAGCCGCATCAACCTGTGCTGCAGACAAATGCGCAGAAAGTATAATAGGTAAAGTTTCATTAGAGCCAAGATATGCATACCTCAAGTGTGACGGAAGTGATTTTAACTCCAGCTTTGGTGCTTCTTCTATTGAGGGTTTGGGAAGAAGACCCAACACTCGATCTAATGGTTCGACTACACCTTTTTGTGAACCAACTAGTGCTACATTAAGACAAGTGGCCAGTCTTGCGCTTCTGCATCTCCATCTATGTCATGCCCCACCAAAACTCTTTCCAAGGGATCGTTGGGAGTTATGCAATGCAATTCTATAGCAAGGTCTACTACTGTAATGGCAGACAACTCTTCATAGACAGATGGCAACTTCAAGGCGCGATAGACATCACACACCTCCACCTTATCATGAGCTCTCATAGTCAACTGCCCAGCCGCTACATCAATCAATGCTCGCCCTGTAGCTAAGAATGGTTGTCCCAAAATAAATGGAACTTCCGGATCGGGCTCAAAATTCAGGACAACAAAGTCCACAGGAAAGATTAGTGACCCAACTTGCACCAAGACATCTTCTACTACTCCTTCCGGCCTTGCCACCGACCTATCGGCCAATTGGAGAATGATTGTGATTGGTTTTGGACTACCCAACCCAAGTTTATTGTATAAAGATGACAGCATGAGGTTTATACTAGCACCCAAATCACACAAACCGCGGGCATGAACACTTTGGCCAATGGTGATTTGGACTGTGAAGCTGCCCGGATCTTTCAACTTTTTGGGTAGTCTATTCTAAATTCTTGAACTGCACTCCTCCGTGAGTGCCACTGTTATATACTCAGTCAATCTCCTCTTATTCGCCATTATATCCTTCACATACTTGGCGTACTTAGGAATTCCCTGCAAAATATCAACCAAAGGGAGATTAATGTGAACTTGTTTAAGGAGAGACAGAAACTTACCGAAGCATTCGTCCTAGTTCTGCTTTTTGAACTTTTGAGGAAACGGAGGGGGTGGTTTTATTTGAGGAACAATCCTCTCAACATTCGCTTCTTGAACCACTTCTTCAGGTTTCTTTTCTTCTCTCACCGCCTCAGAACTTCTCTTCTTTGGAGCTAGTTCCTCCAGTTGTAATCCACTCCTTGTACTCACCGCATTCAGTTGCCTTGGGTTAGGATCCGTGTCACCCGGAAGACCTCCAGGAGGACGCATATTGACTGCATTAGCCAATTGTGCAAACTGTCTTTCCAGATTTTTCTGTGCTAATTGGGTGCTTCTCAACTCTTCTCCCAACTTGTTGTTTTCTGTACTTAGTTTTTGGAACAGCTCCTCATTAGTCATGCCCCCTTGCTTCGCACCTTGATTACTTGGCTGTTGAAATTGTTGTCCATTACCTTGTGATCTCTATTGGTTCTGCCCTTGAGCCTGATTTTGGTGTTGATTCTGATTTCCACCCCATGAGAAGTTGGGGTGGTTCCTCCAACTTGAGTTATACGTGTTCCCATAATTCTGCGTACCTCCACCTCTTTGGGCATTCCCTAGATAGTTCACAGAGTCTGGGTTTTCACCGCAAAAATCAGACACATGGTCTCCACTTCCGCAAACTTCACGCCATCCTTGCGGTTGGTGTACAACATTTACATGTGCTTGTTGCTGCCCGACTGATAACTTCTTGAGCTGAGTGGTGAAGTTAGTTGCTAGCGCATCCAATTTTGCATTCAGTGCAGTTAATTGATCCACTTCCAAAACACCTGCAGCCTTTGATGTTGTGCTCCTTTGCGTATCACCATTCCAATCTGGGTTGCTTTCAGACATTTTGTCCAAGAGCTCCACTAACTCATCATAGGTCTTCTCAAGAGCTTGCCCACCTGCTGCAGTATTCAATAGTACCCTAGAATTATATTCAAGGCATTCAATAAAGGTATGAGCTAATACTTCATTTGCTTGATAGTGATGTGGACACGCAAGCAACAATTGTTTAAATCTATCCCAGGCTTGGTACATGTTCTCTCCGCTTCTCTGCTTGAAACTCAATATTTCACCTCTCAGTTTTGCGGTTCTGCCTGAGGGGAAGAATCGATTAAGGAACTTCTTTGCTAACTGATCCCATGTGGTGATAGAGTTGGGAGGCTCAGAGTCTAACCATCGTCTCGCTTCACCCAAAAGTGAAAATGGGAACAAGGTCAATCGCACATAATCAGTTGATACCCCATGTGGAATATAAGTGCTGGTTATCTCTAGAAAACCTCTGAGGTGCACTTGGGGATCTTCATGGGGTAGGCCAGTGAATTGCCCATTAGTATGGAGGAGATGCACCATGGATTGTTTCAACTCAAATCTTCCACCCGGTGGTGGTTTTCGAATGCTCGAGGTCATACTAGTGGTGAGTGGGATTGCCACATCACGAACTGGCCTCGGAGCTATCCCTGTAGGTATCTCCATGTGTTCTCTTTCCACGTGTTCTCCACGATCATCAACCGGGTTCTCCTCCCGGTTTTCTGGGAGATCTAATCCTAATTCTCGTTGTCTTCCAAGATTCGCCAGCTTTCTTCGTTGTCGAAGGGCGCGTTCAGGTTCGTCGTCTGGTTCAACAAGATCACCTTTGCGAGCCAGACTTCAGATCCGAATTGCCTGCAATACAGAACGGCTAAGATCAAGTTGTTAGCACTTCGAATAATCACTCCGTAGACTCAAACCATTCAACTAGAGTGCGAGAACGCCTACCATACAAACCCTCAAACGGGGCCATCTGAATACTAGAGTGGTAGTTGTTGTTGTATGCAAACTTCGCCAATGGCAAGAACTGGTCCTACTGACCTCCAAAGTGCATAACACAGGCCTGCAGCATATCCTCAAGGACCTGAATAGAATGCTCTGACTGGCCGTCGGTCTGCGGGTGGAATACTTTGCTAAGATCGACATGGGTGCCCAACTCCTCCTGAAATACCCTCTAAAAGCTGAAAGTGAACTGCGAACCCCGGTGTAAGATGATAGAAACAGACACACCATGAAGACGGACCACCTCCCGAATATAAATACGGGCCAACATCTCGGCACTGAAAGAGTATGAACTAGGAGGAAGTGTGCTGACTTGGTCAATCGATCCACGATGACCCAAATGCTGTCAACACCTCTAGAAGTCCAAGGCAAACCCACAATGAAATCCATGGTGATAGTCTCCCACTTTCACTCAGGAATGGGTAATCTCCGCAACTCACCACCAAACCTCAAATGCTCGGCCTTCACCTACTGACTACACAAGCAGTGAGACACATAATCTGAGATGTCCCTCCTCATACCGCTCCACCAGTAGTGCTACCTCAGATCACGATACATCTTAGTTGTGCCAGGTTGGATAGAATACCTGGAGTCATGGACCTCACTAAGGATCAACTGAATCAAATCCCTAACCCTCGAAACACACAAACGGCCAGCAAATCTCAAAACCCCATGTGAGTCTAATGTAGCCTACCCGGTATCACCTGCCAATACTCTATCTCGGAGTGGCCACGAATCTGATCTAGAAGAGATGACTGAACTCTCACATTGGCTAACACTCGACTGGTATCTGAAATATCAAGCCTGATCATCTGGTTGGCTAGGGGCTGAATGTCCAAAGCCAAGGGTCGCTCCGAAACAGAAAGGAAGGCTAGACTACCCTTACTCACTGCCTTTCGGCTCAAGGCGTTCACTACCACATTTGCCTTGCCCGGATGATAGTGAATGGAGAGGTCATAGTCCTTCAGGAGCTCAATCTAATGGCGCTGCCTCAAATTAAGATCCCTCTGGGTAATAATGTACCGAAGGCTCCTGTGATCAGTGTAGATCTCGCAATGAACTCCATATAGGTAGTGCCACCAGATCTTAAGAGCAAAAACTACCGCCGCCAACTCCAAATCATGAGTGGGGTAGTTGCGCTCATGCAGTTTAAGCTGCCTCGATGCATAAGCAATAACCCGGCCCTGCTGCATCAATACACAACCCAAACCAATGTCAGATGTGTCACAGTAAACCATGAAGCCCTCAACCTCAACTGGAAGAGTCAATATAAGAGCGGTTGTAAGCAACTCCTTAAGCCTCAGAAAGCTCCTCTCACACTCCTCCGACCACACAAAGGGAACATCATGGCGAGTCAACCGAGTCAGAGGCGCCGCTATAGAAGAGAAACCCTAAAAAAATACCTGTAGTACCCTGCCAATCCAACGAAGCTCCAAATCTCAGTCACAGAGGTAGGCTAGCCCAATCACGGATAACCTCAATCTTCACTGGATCCACCATAATTCCATCTGTTGCTCCCAAATGCACACGCAAGTGTACGTGGTTGCAGAAGTAATAAATGGCTCTTTAAGAACCGGGTTGTCGTACCCAAGGGACTTATGATCAATGTATATCAATTCAATTAAATCTATAATTTAAAGACTGTATTAACGTATGGTTTTGATTACTACTATTACTAAGAACAATTTAAATAATAAACTAGCTGACAAGGATAACTATAATTTCGGTGTTTTAATCAATTAAGGGACAATTCCAGGGCTGCAGCATGCTTTGGGTTTCATGTATCACATCTCATGCAAAGAATCAATTTTAGTTATCACATTACTGATTTACAGGGTTAATATTATGATCATGATCTCTCGACCTCTAATCGCCTACTCCAACTAGCTGTCTAACTACATCGTTGAGCGGGGATAGGCAGTCCTAATTGGCGAGCATTTATATTTCATCCTGTTTCGTAACCAAGCTAGGTGTTCGTCCGGGCGTCACTCCTAAACACGAATCTAATCAAAGTTAGAACAAGCTCTTTACATTCTCTGGTCTATCTACCTCTTCATCTCTCGAGTCCAAGAATAGACAATAGATTTATTTCTATGGTGGCCTAGCATGAAATACTAAAACAAGAATGTAAAAGTAATGTATATGATAACCAATAATCAATTCAAAGCAATTCGATGTTCAACAATAACCCGTAGCTACAGCCCCAGAACAAGGGCGTTTAGCCACACATAATATTCATAAACTCAAAAATAATAAATTTCATAAAATTCAAACCTAAAGAAAAAAATAGAGAATTGAACCCAAAGATGAATTGTAATCCCTTGCTCTTGATCAGCAAAAAGTAGCCCCCCTAAATAATTATTTCTATGGACTATTTATAGATGTAGAAAACCCTGAATAAAATAATTGAGTCCAAAACAAATAGGAATCCAAAACCAAAAGGAATTGGATTCCTAGAAATTGTGCCGCCACAACCAACCTTTCCATATATATACAAATATTAATATAATATTTAATTTAATCCATTAAGCTGTCTGCTTGATTTTCCTTCTTCAATCTTTCATAATTAATTCATTTTAGCTCCAAACTTCTTCAACTTTGTACCAATTTAATCCTACAAATAAAATACACTATTTAGCACAATCCATAAAATCCATGCTAAAAAAGGACAAATATAAGTAATAAATATGAGGCAATTAATAATAAGAAAATATATTTTTGGCCTCAGATCACCATCCTTGGACACCACGTGCCCTAAGAATGCTACAGAATCAAGCCAAAACTCACACTTTGAGAACTTTGCATAAAGCCGATGCTCTCTCGAAGTCTGAAGCACTATCTTCAAATGGTGCTCATGCTCACTATGGCTCCGCGAGTATACCAAGATATCATCAATGAAGTCTATGACAAAGGAGTCCAGATACGGCCTGAATACACGAGTCATCAAGTCCATGAAAGCGGCAGGGGCATTAGTCAATCCAAAACACATCACTAGGAACTCATAATGGCCGTCACGAGTCCTAAATGCTGTCTTAGGGATGTCTACCGCTCTAACCCTCAACTGATGGTAGCCGAATCTCAAGTCAATCTTAGAAAACACTGCGGCACGCTGAAGCTGGTCGAACAGATCATCAATACGAGGCATGGGGTAATGGTTCCTCACTGTCACCTTATTCAGCTACCTGTAATCAATACACATCCACATGGTACTGTCTTTGTTCTTCACAAACAGGACTGGGGCACCCCAAGGTGATACACTAGGCAAAATGAATCCCTTACCCAAGAGATCCTGAAGCTGAATACTGAGTTCCTTGAGCTCTGCGGGGGCCATACGGTATGGTGGGATGGAAATAGGACGAGTACCTAACTCCAAATCAATGGCAAAATCAATATCTCGCTCTGGGGTTGGCCAGGAAGGTCGGCATGAAATACATCAGCAAACTCTCGACCTATAGGCACTGACTTCACCATAGGGCTCTCCCTACTAACATCTCTAACATATGCCAAATAAACCAAACATCTGCTATCCACAAGCCTCTGGGCCTAAATACAAGAAATCACCCCAACTAGTGTGCGACTACAAGAACCCTGCCACACCACCGGTGGGATACCAGGCATAGCTAAAGTAACGGTCTTGGCATAGCAATCCAAGACTGCTCGGTGAGGGGATAGCTAATCCATGCCCAAATTCAAATCAAAATGCACCATACTAAGCACAATAAGATCAGCCCGAGTGACCTGCCCCCGAATAGTCACCACACAGGATCTACAAACCTGAAAAACTACTAAAGAATCCCTACTGGGGTCGAAACACGCAAAGGTACCACCAAGGGTTCTGGACTCACCCCCAACCGAGGAATACAATAAGCAGACATATACGAATAGGTAGATCCATGGTCAAATAAAGCTGAAGTGGACTGATGGCATAAGAGAACTGGACCTGTAATCACATCATTTGACACCTCGGCCTCTGCTCTGGCTGGAGCTGCATAGAAATGGACCTGGGTGCCTTTACCCCGTGCATCCACCCTGCCACTTGTCCTGTCTCCCGGGGACCTCCCCGTGCTCCCTACTGCTGACCTCCTCCTCTAGCTGGAGGTGCTACTGTTAAAACCTGTCTCACCGCCAGAGGAGCTGGTAAGGCTGGTCCAGAGATTGGGCACTCCCTAGACCAATGACCAAGTTCTCCACACGTAAAGCAACCATGCAAAGACCTACTCCCAACTAGAGGCCGGCCACCCCGACCTGAGGAACCTCTCTGACAACCACCTCAGCCCTGACTCGGCACGGCACTATAACCACCCTGATGGTGTTGGTAACCCTCTAATATCTGCAATGATGCCTGAAATAGGCGACTAGGCTGACCTGACTGGAACATCTGATGGCCCTGGTCCCAAGTAACTCTAGGCCTCGAACGGGGCACACTAACTCTAGAATCTTGTCTGCCCTCTTGCCGCTGCCCCCGTGGACCTCACGACGGAGCTGCTCAAGCGTGCGGGCATGCTCCACAACATCTAGAAAAGACCAGCCGCTGAAACCATCGACTGCGACTCAATATGCAGCTGCAACCTCAAGCCTCTAACAAAGCATCGGACTCTCTCCTCCTCCGTGGGCAAGATCATAGTGGCATGATGGGATAACTCATGAAATCTAGCCTCGTACTCAGATACCATCATAGAGCCCTGCTACAACCTTGAGAAGTCATCACAAAGCCGATCTCTGAGGCTCCGTGGGATAAATCTAGCCAGGAAGGCCTCAGAAAACTCTGTCCACATCACCGGCGGGGACCCAGCTGGCCTGGTCTCCATAAAATAATGCCACCACTGCCTGGCTGGCCCATAAAACTAATAAGCAGTGAAGTCGGCTCCTCTCTACTCCACTAATCCCAGGGCCTGCAGTCGCTCCCGGCATGAATTAATGAACTCATGGGCGTCCTCACCAACTACCCCAGAAAACCTCGACGGTGACAACCTCAGAAACACACCAAGCCTCTTCTGCTCCTAAAGTGGCATAACCCCATCTAATACATCCGGCTGAATGATGGCCGGTGCTGGCGGCTGCTGAACCTCTGGAGCCACTGCTGCAGGCTGACCCTACTGAAGAACCTCTGGAGCCGCTGGGGCAAGCTACCCAGCGGCGCTGGAGCTAGATTTGGAACTAAAGCTGGGGCCTGCTGCTGCTGCTTAATACCCCATATCGTAGCTAGAATCTGCGCAAGCATCGCTTGTAGATCAGGGGCGGCAGCTGGTGCAGGCAGTGGCTGGGCTGGTCCAGGCCCCATCGGCTGAGAAGGTATCTGCTCAATCCAAGGCTCCGCCTCCACCTCCGGAGTCCTCTCTCTATAGCGGCCTGGTGCCACAACACCACCTCGACCTCGGGGTCGTCCTCTATTACGCGTTTGAGCCATCCTGCATCAGAATGAAACAAGTAAAATTCCAAGAAACCAATCGGCCAACAACGCACGAAAATGATGCAAGACATGAAAACCCTCTAAGAACATCCTGTAGCCTCCCAAAGATAAGTCGCGGATGTCTTCGCGCCGATCCGCGGAACTCTACTAGATGTTAGCTCTATACAAGTGAAACTAGTGAACCTGGGGCTCTGATACCAACTTGTCACGACCCGATTCCTCGAGTCATGATGGCGCCTACCAACCCGCCAGTAGGCAAGTCAAACCCTATTTCGGAACTTAACAGTAATGGGACTAAGAGTGGAAACCATCCTCAACTAAGCGGAAGCATAAACAAAGGAATATATAAAGGAAAGGCGGAAGCGAAAAATCTATATACAACAATGATACCTCCCAGAACCTGGAAGTCATATGTACAGAGCTACTACACAATGGATACAAGTCCCAACAGTGGACCACAGAAACAAGAGTATCTCAAAAATGAAATACAAGCCAAAATATACAAACAGAAGGAGACAGGTAATCTCAGGACGGCATGTGCTCATCCTCACCTCCGGAACAGACTGCAACATGCTTGAACTCAACGTTGATAGCTGGTGCTCGAACCTGCATCATGAAAATAGATGCAGAGTGTAGCATGAGTACCAAACAACAGGTACCCAGTAGGCATCATAGGCCGACTGAGCAAGAAAGGTAAAAGCAGACTGAAAACATAGAATCTACAATCACAGAGGTCATGCAGAAAAGAAAAGAAGCACACGAGCGCACCGAAAGTAAAACAAAGTACAACTAAACTAAACCTAACTAGACCACCCCATAAGCCGAGAAGGTACACTCGTGCACAAGTTTAAATAAAACTCGAATGGACCCCCATAAGCTCGACATGTACATACAAGAGCTAGATCTATGGAACCAAAGGAAACCAACTCTGAATCGAAACAACCAGGCACCTACAACAAACTCCGAATTGAAACAACCAGTCACCTCCAACCCAGCCAACAAGTTCGACTTCCAAATCAACTCACCTAGCCCGCTAGTTACTCTGGGGGCCTTACCTAGCCAGACAAGTGTTGCGGGGGGTACGACGACCCCTCCAAGATCCTCATACTCAACCTCACGATTGTCTAACACTCCGGGGGCCCTACCCATGCCAGCCAAGTGAGCCATCTAACACTTCGGGGGCCTTTTCCCAGTCAGATGAGTGCGCGGTGCATTCCGATTCCAAAGAGAACCTTAGCTAACTGATATCCAATAGCCTAGCCAACTAATACTCTGGGGGCCCTACCCAATAAGACAAGTGAGTCAGCAAACACTCCCGAGGGCCCTACCCAGCCAGATAAGTGAGTCAGCAAACACTCCCGGGGGCCCTACCCAGCCAGACAGAGCGTATTAGGCGAATCAACTCCCTAGAGGATCTCAACTCCCAAACCATCATGGATTGGCGTCCACTACCAACCACATCACAACAAGCGTATCAACCTGAAATCATGGTGGATTGACGTCCATAACCAATCACAACACCACAAAACCGACCTCGAAGCATCCAACCAGGAAGATATCACGCCTCCAATAACGCATCATCATTGCAGAAAAGGGAGAAAAGATAGAAGAATCGCAAGCATTACAAGACAAAAGTAACTTCAACTATTAGACCCAAGTCTGCTATGCCGGTCTACAAGGACCTAGTCCATCCAAATTGACGTCGGATGCATACCAAAGACAGCCAGGTGCATGGGTCTAAGTCAACACTACTCTATCCTAAACTAAGGCCAAAGATAAACTCCAATACAATAAACATCCAACCAGAAAATCCGCATGAAGAAACATATAAACAGCCGAACAGATAATTCACACAATCACTGATAAGCAACCCCTCCAATAACATGGTACTAACCCAAAAAATAACCCGAAAATCAACCCTAAAGCATGGTCTCTGAGAAGAAGAGAAGAGATACTAGCTACCCAGCCCAGATTCACACAAATTCGTATGCAATTACACAATCAGGCTCAATCTAAAGGAAGGGAAGCCGTAGCCTACCTGAAGGCCGACCGCGCGCGCTCTAAATCTCTCTGTCGGATTCTTCCTCTTCCGAACGGCCTCGGATTGCTGCAACGCTATCAAAAATAGAATCACAGCATCAACACGGTCGTTTAGACACTAAAATCATCAAAATCGGAGACAGACCAATTTCAGAGTCAAAATCATGAATCGTCGGACCCGCTCCATAACTTCTTGAATTGACTCCGTGAAGAGGTCCTAAACCCTCCCCCGAGCTTGTGCTCCAAAACGAGACACTTCTCGGGGCTCGGATCAGCTCTAAACAACAAACCCAAGAAGCAAAACTTTACACAATTAGCTTAAGGTAGCAACTTACACCTCAAATTCATGGAAATCGAGGACCACCCAACATAATTCGAGCACTAACCCACACAGCGAATAAGAAACCGAACACATGGGACTTCGAATCACCAAAAACTGACTTATGGAGAAGATATGAATTTTCCAACTTTCGTTCAAATGAAACCCGACCTCCCCTTTATATACTGCTAGAACCGCTGACCTCCGCGAACGCGGAGGGAAACCATCCACAGCTCCGCGAACATCGGTAGGGGCCCGCGAACGTGGCTAAGGGTTTGCGAACTCCGAGAAGTGGACCACAGACCTCCGCGAACGCGGAGATGAAAGGCCCACACCTCCATGAACGTGGAGCCTTATCCGCGAACGCGGAGAAGTAATGGGTGTGCTACATCAGCTGTGCACCAGCTGAGTTTTGGGCATTTCCAAAACTCCGACGGGGTACTCGGGATTTTTCTGAAACCCTGTGCACGCAAAAGAGATATGCTACCCTATCAAATTCGATGTTCCGGACTCAATGGCACAGTCAGAATTCCCATACGAGGTCATTTCAACAAAAAGTGAGTCCCACACCCAAAGCGCCATTTTAGCCAACTTCAACCAAGGCCTCAGAATTAGATAGGAAGCCTCGGGAAGCGCTCGAAGGGTCATTATAGACCAAACTCGACATTTCAAAACTAACCGCACTGACAGAATTCTCATCCGGGCGCATTTACCAAGAATGTTGACTGAAGTCAAACTTGAGCTAAATTTCAAAAGTTAAAGCGCCAATTGGCCCTAAAGTCACACTGAAAGCCTCGGGACTCGGGCCAATCATGCTTCTAGCCTAATTTGGCCGCTCCAGAGCTGATCGAACCGTCAAAATTCCCTTATGAGGTTGTTTATCTAAGGTTATGACCGAAATCAACTTTTCAAGTGTTAACACCCAATTTTGACCATATGCAATTCGAGTTAATTATCGAGCTTCTTCAATTTCAAACAATTTGAAATAACCGTCTCTGAAAAATCCTAAAAATATTTTTGTTAGTTTTTCAAAAAAATAATTATATAATTTTATGTATTGATATAATTTTCATCTTTTATATAAGAATTTAATAAATAGCCTAAAAATAGTGTTTAGTATAAATACATATTTATTTCCTTTAAATTAAGCAAAATTTATAATTATATACAATTAGTTCTCTATTTTAAATAATGAACTTATGTTTTGATAATTATTTTGTCTTATTTAAAGTAAGAAGCTCAAATAATTAATCGATAATTATCCATCTCATTATGATCTTAGCTAAATTGAGTTATTTGAATCAATTTGATTAGAATAGCAGCTCAAATGGTCAAGTTTTCAATAAAATGGGTCATTTTCTTAATTCCTTCACATATATACATATATTTTTACACATAAACGCCCTCATCACGCCAACCTTTTCCAACCCTCACGTGCCTCCTCTCTCATTTCTTCTTCCAAAAAATGCAAAGTCAAGACCAAGAACCTTAATTTCTTCATTCAAATGACACCGCCCCATCACTCTTGTCAGTCCCTTCCTCTATATTAAAAGATTACAGACTTCGAGACTAGATTTGTTGACTTTGGCTGAGATAAATCTCACCCAAATCTAATCCAAATCAGAAGATATTACATCGAATCCGGATTTTTGGGGGTATGTTCTCCTCTGGCTTGTTTTCTCCTCCAATCTTTCCAATCAGTCTTCCACTTCCCGCTCAAACGGCTATTGGAATTCAAACCTTTAGTTTTGGCTAAAAATACATGGTATTGATGGTCATTGAGGGGCAGAGAGTTGAAATTTGAAGGTTGGAGGATAGTATTCTTCGAAATCGAACCCACGAAGGTTTGAGCCTCAGATTTTGATTTTCTTTCAAGTTCTTTTGCTTATATATTGGTGGGTCAGTGGTGGAGAAGTCGCCTTCTTCTCGTTGAGTCTCAGTTGGCTGCTCCAAAAGAGGTGATCTCTTCCCCTTAGTTATTATTAATTTTTAGTTGTTTCATATTGCCTCCAGTTCAATGCTAGTATTCAATTTCGTAGAACATTTAATATGTGGTTTTCTATAGTTTGCCGTTTTAGTTTTTGAGTATGTATAGTTTTATCAGCTCCCTATTTAATGCTTTGATATTCTCTGCTTAAGTTCTGAACATATTTGCGGTAAACGGGAGTGTTTATTGGGTTAGCTCGACCTCTCTGTAATGTGTTGTCATTAGAAAGCCTCAAATTATAAGCTCTTTATTTCTTTGTCTCTCATTCACAATGATTTAAGTATGGGTGTAGTCTCTGCTCATTTAGATTATTAGTTCTTTATGATTATCGAACTAGTAATGTTGTTGGCGTTTGTACATTAGGATGCTTTCTATCCCTACCTATAATAATGTGTGCTATAGATAACTAAGTTTTTGCTCGTTATTTTCACAAATACACAAGATTTTGATGCCTCTGTTCTAGTTAATGTCACCCTTACGTTTAGTTAGTGATGTTTATTGACTTGTTTGATGCCGGATAATCAATCTTGTCCCTTACTTGAGTTATGTTGCCTTCATTTAAAGTCCTTCGGAGCCTGAATTTGTTTTAAGTGTCAGAAAATTTGATAAGATTTGGTAATAAATGAATAACTTCTCACTTTTTCCCTTTCCTATTTTCCATGTGAATATTGACATTTTCAATTAAAGTTAGTGTAGCATATCGTGTATCTGCAATGATTTTTTTTTGTCACTGTCAATGCAATAATCGTAGTTACTACAATCTTACTAAATTTTATCTTTCATATGAAAAGGTGAGATGTTTGGATGTGATAATGTTTCTTCTTTTCTGTCTTACTTTATGCCTTTTTCTTTTAGAAATCAACGTCCATTTAACTGAATATACCTTTCTGACTAGCATCCAATTTGTTGAAAGTGTTAATTTAACTTTAATCATATCAAGGATAGGTGGCATTAAAATGATTGTTAAGACTCCAGTGCCTTTCATTCCCCTTTTATTTGTTTTAATAAATTTTCTTGCCTTACGTTGTGGAGATTCCAAATATGGACCTGCACATATTTATTAGCTTAGGTGCTTTACCGTAATTTGGATTAATTCTTATATGTGTGTTTCATGATGCATGTGAAAATCGATGAGTCCGATATGGACTCCATACCCGCATATCTTCGAGTTGGTTCATTTTGAGTCAGCCCCATCATGGTTCGAGGGAAATGGAAGCAAATATACATGTCTCGAAAGCTAATATATATGTGGAAGGAACGTATACGACTGGTGTACATAGCAAATGGGTCAAAACCCATTAGTTCCAGTAATGGGTCAAAACCCCAAAACGCATCAGCGACGTCTTCGTTTATGGACATCAGCGAATTTGGGACAAAATGGCCCAAATTCAATTTCTCCTTTACTCATAAATTATTTAATTGGATTATTTATTTTTATTTTTTTCTTATTAAGTCTAACTTTAGAATTATTAATTAACTTAGTCAAATCCCCCTAAAGATGAACTATATTCTTTGTGTTGGGTTTATTTTAATAAAAAATTTCTTTTTAAAAAAAAAAAAATCAACTTTTGTGTTCTTTATTTACTTAATCAAATATTTTTTAGTCAAAATTTTCACTTATCCTTTAATTAATTTAAGGTAATTTTTGCCTTATTTGCCCAAATTGATTTAAGGTATTATCTTTAAAAGTGATTCAAATAAATTCTTACATAGTTTAATTTTAAAGTTTTAATCTTAACCTATTTGTAAAAAAAAAACTTAATCTCATTTTATTCTTTTTTTTTATATAAAAAAAGGGGTTTTTAGTTAGTTCTCATTTATTTCAAATGTTCAAGTTAAGTATCCCTTTTTTATAAAAATAAATAAATAATTATTTACTTAATTATTTTCAAGAAGTTAGTGAAATATCTTTCAAGTCGTTGGATAGCCGCACGTTAGAGGCTATTTTAAGTGCTAATACTTTCTTAAAGTAGAAATAAGAACATTTTACCCATTTTTCTCTAAATTTATAAATTCTTAATCTGTCAGAGTCTTTTTAAATTTAGTTTTCTTAATTTCTTTAAAAAATTAAGTGACGACTCTTTCTAAGTATTTTTTCTGAATTGTTTATACTTAGAACAATTCAAAAGTGGACTTTTCTAAAGATGGTAAAATCGCAACATAACATCATGGTCCAAAAGCTTCAAAACAGGAAAACAGGTATAAAACCCAAATAAAATGACCAGGCGACCGAACAGTCAGTGCCAGCAAGTCATAAATGACTTTGGGTCGCTACAGGAATGCTCTAAACGATAGAAGGAAGGCATTAACATGAAAATGACCAGGAGGGTCATTACAAGTTGCTTGTCACTTCGGTGGGCCCTTCTCTTTCCTTTTTCTTTAAACTTTGTTCTACTTGAGAAACAAAGACTGAGACTTGTACTTATCTTTCAAATTCTGTATTTACTTTAAAGGCTTGTACATGTGACAACCAGATTTTGGGGGTATTGTTTAGAATGAATAAGATTACTGCCTTTGTATTCATTTCTGCTTTTCTTTTGTTTTCGTTGGGTTGAGGCTGACTTGTCTTGGTGGGAAATGACAAGTGCCATCATGTCCATTTTTGGGTCGTGAAAAAATGGTATTAGAGCCCCAAGTTCATAGGTCTCACGTGTATTACAAGCCAAGCCTAAGTAGAGTCTCGAGGATCCGTAGGGAGACGTCTGTACTTATCTTCGAGAGGCTATGAAGACTATTAGGAAACTTCCTTTTGTTCATTCTTCCTTATCGTGCGTGGTTGCCTTCAATAGTGCTGAGTTACCACGTGTTGTTTTGGGAGATGCCGAGGACTAGAGCTTTTATTTCCAGTGGTAGAGGGGAGGCAGTCCCCAAGGCAGTTGCTGAGACCCCAGCTAGGGGTAGAGGTAGGGCTCGAGCTAGAGGTCGTTCTCGTAGAGTAGCACTGGCTAGAGGTTGTGCTCGTGGAGTGGCACCAACTAGAGGCAGAGGTAGATAGGCTTCTCCTGAGCCACATGTTGAGGTTACTGAGGATTAGGTTCCTCCTGAGTTTGGAGCTTCTTTGTTTCAGGAGACTTTGATGAGGATGCTTAGTGTGATGGAGAACTTCTCTCAAGGTGGTGCGACTGGTACACCATATGGTTCTCAGACTGGGTTAACAGTGCAAACTCTAGGTCAGGAGCAGACTCCAGGTATTCAGGTTAGGTAGGTCAACCACTAGTGGTTTTGGCACCGTTTGTGGCTGTTCAGATTGCTCCTGATGTTATTCTGACAACATTTGAGCAGCAATGCTATGAGAGGTTTCAGAAGATGAAACGACCCCAGTTTCAGGGTTGTAAGAGCGAGGATGCTCATAAGTTTTTGACTTTGTACCATGAGATACTTGAGGCAGTGGGCATGGTGGATGCCCGAGGTGTTCATTTTGTTGCTCTTCAGCTACATGGATGCGCCAGAGAGTGGTGGAGGACTTTTGACAGGTCTAGACCAGTTGGGTCTCCTCCGATTGAGGTGGATGCGTTCTCTAGTGCTTTCCACGACTGCTTCATTCCTTGGAGCGTGAGGGAGGAGAGTCGACTGAGGTTTTAGGACTTGAGACAGGAAAGTATGTTTGTGACTGATTATGAGGCCCATTTTTGTGAGCTTTCTCATCATGCTATGACTATTGTTCCTGATGAGGCAGAGAGAGTTCACAGGTTTGTGAGAGGGTTGTGTTTCTTTACCAGGTCGTATGTGTTTTGAGTGGCCATAGAGGGGGGTTCCTTCCAATCCATTGTGAGTACCGCCAATGAGGCAGAGTTAATGCTTTTCGAGGAGTTTTGAGAGCCTAAGAGGGCTCATTCTTCTGGTTAGTTTTCTGGTTCCTCATCTGGAGGCAAGGGTTCACACCAAGGCAGTGGTTCCTTTCAGCACCGTGGACCAATTCATGCATCTATACTAGCAACTGAGAGTGGGCAGCCAGCCCGAGGATCTTATGGTTCTGGCCGAGGTGCCATGGTAGCTCATTTGGATTGCAACAATAGTTATCAGTGCTAAGATCTTGCTATGGTTATGGGGATCTAGGTCATTTGATTTGGTAGTGTCCTCTACGGACTCACTCAGGACCCTAGCGTACTTATTCAGTTGCTCCAACTAGAGATTCAACGCCTCCGACAAGAGGTCGAGGCAGAGATCAGTCCGGCAGAGGAGGCATGACTTCTGGTAGAGGTGCTACAGCTCCGCATGGTAGAGGTAGAGGTTCTTCTCAGACTGCAGGTGGCCGGGATGGCCAGTGTTATACTTTTCTATGGAGACCTCAGGTTGAGACTTCTGAGCTGTGATCACAGGTATCGTCCCAGTTTGCCATCGATCTGCGTCTGTATTGTTTGATCCAGGGTCTACTTTCTCATATGTGTCTACCTATTTTGCTACTGGGTTTGACATGATGTCTGATTGCATGCCTGTGCCTATTCATGTTTCTACACCAGTGGGTGAATCCTTAGTGGTGGCTCGAGTGTATTGATTGTGTATTGTTTCTTTGGCTGGGTATTAGACTTGGGTAGACTTGATCATTTTGGGGATGGTAGACTTTGATGTTATTTTGGGTATGGATTGGCTCTCTCCGTATCATGAGATTCTTGATTGTTTTGCTAAGACTATGACCTTAGCGATGCCAGGTGTCCTGAGAGTTCAGTGGACGGGTGCTAGTGGTTCTTACCCTAGCAAAGTTATCACCTTCAATCTAGCTAAGAGATTGGTTGATCGAGGGTGTTTTTCCTATTTGGCTTTCATTTGGGATATTAGTGTTGAGCCACATTCCACGGATTCTGTGCCCGTGGTTAGAGAGTTTTCAGATGTGGTCCCTACTGATCTTCCAGGTGTTCCTCTGGATAGAGATATTGATTTTGCGATTGACTTGGAGCCGGGCACTAAGACCGTTTCTATTCCTCTTTACCGGATGGCTCCAGCTGATTTGAAGGAATTGAAGGATCAGTTGCAGGATTTGCTAAGTAAGGGGTTCATTTGCCCTAGTGATTCCCCATGGGTGCTCCTGTTTTATTTGTGAGGAAGAAGGATGGATCCATGAGGATGTATATTGACTATTGACAGTTGAACAAGGTGACATTGAAGAACAAGTATCCTCTTCCTCGTATTGATGAATTGTTTGATCAGCTTCAGGGTGCATCTCTGTTTTCTAAGATTGATTTGAAATCCAGTTATCATCAACTGAAGATTAGGGTATCGGATATCCCTAAGACAATTTTTAGGACTCGTTATGGTCACTGTGAGTTTCTAGTGATGTCTCAAACGCATGATTCATATGAATAAAGGTGCATTCTTTCAAATCAATACACTTAAACACACTAACAGGCTTCTCTCAAGCCCCTATGTAGTCTCTTGACTTTTTGAAGACTTTATCTGAGAGTAACTCATCGATAAGGATATGGGATTTGCTATTTCAACCACCTTGAGTATGAGGGGTAGTCGAATGGATTTGAGAAACTCACGAGTCTGAATGAGTTCCTTATGACACAGTTCTATTGCAAGATTTAGAGTATGAAAGAAGGGAAACTTTTCTTAAATATTTGTAGTCCCTTATTTATAGAAGTGAGGCCCTCACAACCATAAATAAGATCCTATTGACACAACTTCATAGACACCCTAGGACACTTGAACTCTGAGCTCTGATAGCAAGTTTGTCACGCCCCGAGCCTACACCCTGGATGTGGCCAGCACTCGAGAACCATTGCTAGTCTCCAAGCAAACTCTTGTCCTGGCTGACTACTAAGCTGAAGACTAACTCAAGCAGAGACAAGCATCAAAATTGAAGAATTATTTAAAAACAGTTTATTAAATCTCAAAACTATTTAAAAATACTGGGTATTAAACATAAAGTTTTAAATAAAATATCTGAAACTGAATATGGCAAGACTGACCAAGGCTGTCTATCTATGAAGCCTCTACTATCTAAAGATAGGTGTTAGGACAAGACCCACAACACCTCAACATGATACTGCTAACAAATCTTAAAACTAGAGTCCTCCAGAAGCAAGGAGGCCTCACTCAAAAGTTGATGAGCGGATGAAGTGATCTCAACGTAACTCCTGTTGATGATCCTAAGTACCTGAATCTGCATCATAAAAACTATGCAGGTTGAATGGCATCAGTACATTGAATGTACGAGTATGTAATAGGGCTGAGTAAAACAAATAACTGAATTGAAAGAGTGAAGGTAACTCAACTGAAGAATAATATAAATCATGATGAAAATCATTTAGTGCTCCAACTGTAAGGATGCAATAATAGTAGATACTGAACTGAAATATATATGTATATAAATACACTTTACTTTACTTGGGAGTTGCTCTAACCGACAACCACTACTATGAGCCTGGTGATGATACAACGTCTTATCCACATTAGCAGAGCCACCTTATACCTTGTCGGAGTATAGAATGCAACTGAATTGATGGATCCCCTAAAAAGCCTTCTTGAGGCAGGTGAGGATTCGCCCGTCTTGCGGTACGATCCTATCTACATTGGCGGCGTAGGTTATAGAGTTTTAGTTGTCTTAACTCTTACCCCAAATCGGTGTTCATTACTACTCCCAAAATATAATTGTATACTCATGTAAAAGTACTCTCCGGTTTGAAGATTGAAGAAGAATCTTGGATTGAAAACCTTAAGATTCTTGAAGAGAATCTTCAATTTTGAGCCTTTAGATCTTGAGAAATTGGAGAAATCTTTTCTTGGAGTTCTTGATTTTTGAAAGAATGAGAATTGTAGATTTCGAGAGTTGCTATACGTATAATGATGTTATTAGGTTGTAAGAGGTCAAGTATACCCTTCTATGAACATAAGAAGACCATAAAAATTAAAGAAAATGACCTTTTAATGAATCCCGCCGACCAAATTGGCGATCTGGAGGTCTCCTCACTGAAATAGTTGGCGGTTTGCCATATGGGGATTTAGATCGCCAAAATAGACAGAGAGTTAAAAATTTTCAAGATAATTCGGCGATTCGTCAACCCATTCGGCGATTCGCCAAATGGTCAAGTGTTCTCGCCGAATTTCTCAATCAGGACATGTTCCAGTAAAATGACCATAACTTTTTACTCCGAACTCAAAATAAGTAAAACTTGGTGGGCGTTGGAAACAAGAGTCATATACCTTTAATTTGATAAGCCATAAGCCACCTAATTCAATATATGCTGAGATATATGACCGTTTGAAGTTGATCTAAGTAAAATCTTATATCAAACTCAATCGATAAGAAAGTTTTCAACTCTACTTTGTGCTTGGGGATTCTTGTGACCTTAATTCATCTCCAAATCTAGAATTGATCTTAACACCTATGCACAATCAAGAATCACTCGGTATGACCTTATACGCAAATGAAGAATGGTTCGGGTCTTAGCTTAGAAATTTTCGGGGTGTTACAATAATCCAACACTAATTGTTATTTAAAAATATTTTAAAATTTTATTAGACAAATACATATATATTATTTTATAAAAAATATTTTTCTTCACATTTTAAAAGTAACCTAATTTTAGAATTTATCCAAACAAACTATTAATTATCCTTCTAATTTGGCTTTTCATTATTACCATTTACTTATGTTAGCGTTGATACTACTTATCCCTTGAAATAAAATTTGTATTAGTTAGCAAAAAGTTTATTGTGCTTCTATCATCTGAAATTATTTCTAAGAAATCTGACATTGGACGATTTAATTTTTTGAAACGTACTTTTTATTTTAAAGAAAGATGACAATAGACATACTGATTTGATTGAGGCGAAATATTATAAGCACTTACAATTTGGATTTTGAAATATTAATTGTATTTAATATTACTTTTTAAATATGCCATGCTTGTTATATTCTATGTAATTCGAGTCATTGGACATATATTTGTGACTTTTGGATTGTTATTTATCCGTCGTTTAGTAAAAACATTTACCGAACACAGTATAAGGATAAAACGACAAATCTGCATGCATTCTATGGCTTTTACATTTATTTGAAAAAAAAATACATTTCTTGTATAAATTTCAAACCTAATAGATTAAATTTTCTTATCTATACTACCAAGTTCTCTTCACAAAGGTGGATAATTCATTTGCTAAAGTTGTAGAAGAAAACAAGGAGGTAAGTAAAAAAAATTCATTTAAATCTGATAAAGGTAACATAATACTCCCTCTGCTTATTTTTATTTGTCCATTATTTCAAAAATACATTTTCACTTTTACTTATCATTTTTAGTATGTCTAGAAAAGACAATTATGTATTTCCTCTTTAGCATTATTTTTATTGCCCAAATCATTTTTCAATTTAGATATCAATTAATAAGAATAATGTGGTAGAATAGTCATATTAATTATTATTTTCTTAGTGCCTGTTCCAAGTTGAAATATGACAAATAAAAGTGAATGAATGGTTCATAATTAACCCTTTTACTCGTTGTTAACTCTTCAAAAATGATAAAGAATCAAGTTGAAATTTATTACTCCCTTTCTATATTTTATTTGTCTATTTGGAATTTTGCACACTATGTATGAAATAATAATAATAATAATAATAATAATAATAATAATAATAATAATAATAATAATTAATGAGTATTGTACCATAATATTTATATTAATCAATGTATAGTCTTAGATCTTAAAAAATATATAATTAATAATAATAATAATAATAAATATAAAATGAAATATATTTTTATATTGATATATTAAAAATGATAAATAAAAATATATTTTAAAATTAATTAATAAAATAATAAATGGAAGGAGTAATTTAATAAAAGAAAAAGGAAAAGATGATATAGTTGGAGAAGCACGTATTGTTGTGAGGGAGGAAGGGATTCCGTTGTTTCCCACCCACTCTTTCATATTCATCAGTCATCTTTTCTTATTATTCACTCATTTTTCCTTTCCTTCCCAAATGTGATTTTTCAATCTCAATTGTGTATATCTGAATTTATTTCCAAAGTGAATAAACTTATAAAGAATATATATTATTAAGTGGGTACAAATTAAATTATGATCCTAAAAGTTGGGTATTTATGCACTTAGCATATAATTCACGATCCTTCAGAATTTGCAACACAATCCTCAAATGTCTAACATGATCATCCTCATTCCATGAGTAAATCAAAATATTATCAATAAACACAATCACGAACATGTCTAGATATTGCTTAAAGATCCTATTCATCAAATCTATGAACACCATTGGGGCATTAGTCAAATTAAATGACATCACCAAAAACTCATAATGACCATACTGAGTTCGAAAATCCGTCTTTGAAATGTCACTCTCCTTCAACCTCAATTGGTGATAATGCGATTGGAGGTCAATCTTAGAAAAGAAACTTGCTCCTTGAAGTTGATAAAACAAATCATCAATCCTTGGAATAGGATAATTATTCTTAATGGTAATCTTATTCAATTGCCAATAGTCAATGCACATTCGGAGGGAACCAACCTTCTTTCGAACAAACAACACTGGAGCACCCCATAGAGAGATACTCGATCTAATAAAACCCTGATCTAATAACACCTTTGATTGATCCTTTAACTCCTTAAGTTTTGTCGGGGCGATACGGTAAGAACGAATGGAGATAGGCAGCATATCTGGGAGAAGGTCAATACAAAAGTCTATTTTCCTTTCGGGAGGAATACTAAGAAGATCATCGGAAAACACTTCTAAAAATTCATTTACAATCGAAAGTGACTCAAGAGTAGGGGTTTCGGAATCTGTATCCCTAACCCTAAGAAGATGATAAATGCAACCCTTAGAAATCATCTTCCTAGTCTTTATAGAAGAAAAAACTGACCCTTAAAAACACAATTTCCCTCTTCCCATGACATGATATGTTTGTTTGGAACCTTGACTGTGACCAATCAGGTCCTACAATCTATAGAAGCATAACATGAATGAAGCCAATCCATCCTAAGAATAACCTCAAAATCTAACATATGCTCTACAAGATCAACATGAGTGACTATGGGAAACAGAAATAGGAATATTTCTATAATTTCTTTTTGCACTAATAGAATCACAAATAGGAGTAGAGACATGAAAGGGACTAGAAAGGATTTCGGGACCAACATCAAATCTCATATCCACGTAAGGGGTAACAAATGACAATGTAGCACCCGAGTCAAGCAAAGCATACATATCAAAATGAAAAACTTTCAACATACCGATTACAACATTCGGGGAGCCCTCATGATCCTGTTGAGTCTGAAGAGCATAAAACCTATTTTGCTTTGAAGCACCGGAACCACTAGGCTAAAGTTGCCTACCATCCTTTTCCTTTTTTAAGGGACAATCATTTATCTTATGACCACTCTTGCCACAGCCAAAACAACTATCGGTACCGGCCAAGCATTTGCCATCATGTTTCTTGTCACACCTAGTGCAAGTAGTCATAGAAGACCCATTACAACCACCTCCTTGAGGCTTAGGGTTAGACACCCTATCTTTATTGAACTTAGAGTTCGGAACATTAGAAGATCCTTACCCAGAAAACCTTTGCTGGAATTTAGAACGACCTTGTCTATCAGACTTAAAATGAGAAAAGTCACCATCACCCACACGAGCCCTCTTGGACTCTCTTGCCCTTTCTTTGAGTTTCTCTTCCTCAATTTATTATGAATGAACCATCAATCTAGAGATATCCATTTCCTTGATTAGCATGGCAGTTCGACACTCTTTGACAACTAATTCGGAAGCACACGATACAAACTTACTCATTCTTGCCCTAGAGTCGGCAAACATAGTCGGAGCATGCTTAGCCAATTGAGTGAATTTCAAAGCATACTCCTTCACACTCATATTTCCTTGTCAAAGATTAATGAACTCAAGCACCTTTGTTTCCCTCATCTCAAGGGGAAAAACGATCAAGAAACGCACCTTTAAATTTCTCTCAATCAAGAGGATCCACATCAATAGCCTTCTCTTCCTTCCATTTTTTGAAATAAACTTAAGCAACACCCTTAATTTGATAAGCGGCCAATTCCGCTTTCTCCAGTGTTGACACACCCATGATCCTCACTATCGTGTACACCTCATCAATAAACTCTTGAGAATCCTCATCAACTTTCGATCCATAAAATTCCGAGGGATTCATCCTAGTGAAGTCCTTTACCCTTATCGCCACCATACCCACATTTGGGTTCACAGGAGCAACAACTTCTCTATTAGCTTGGGCTGTCATAGCTTGAGCCAACACTTGGAAAGTGGCTCGAAATTCAGCATGAGTCACTTGCTCGGTTAAAGGGTCAACCGAAACTTAAGGAACTTTGGGCTCCACATTCTTTCCCGCATTCCTTCTCACATATGCTCTTTGAAGGGCCATATCTTGAAAAGCATCGGATAAGATTTAGGAGAAGTATCTTTATAGAGATAGACTTTATGGCACGACTTTAGAGTAATAAAAGAAGTGAATTTTCCTTAATGCTTTGCAGCCTTCTATTAATAAATGTGGCGCACTTCACACTCATGAACAAGACTCTACTCCACGCGACTTGTTAGACATCCTAGGACCTTTTTTTAAAATCTTGCTCTCTGAATAACAAGTTTTTCACGACCCAAGGTACACCCTAGACATGACATGGCGTATAGGACCTCTCAGGGTCCTATATGCCATGTCATGTCTAGGGTGCACCTTGGGTCGTGACAATTACAAACTTGCTTAAGAATAAAAAACTCAAGATGTTCTTCTCAATGGTAACTTTAGAGCATGGATAGTGGGTTTTCTCTCTCTTCTAAACTATTTATAACTTCTCAAAAAATCAGCAAAAGATTTCATTCTTGAACCCTTTCGGCGATGTTAGTCGGGCTCACTGACACATTTTGTGATTCATCGACTAACTCCTCTTCTCATCGTTCCTTCCTTGGCTTCAGGCTTCAGGTGTTTGAATCATAGTTGGCTAGCCTGATGGGCATCACCATTCACAATCGGTGAGTTAGAAAATACCACTTTTTCTCGCCAAGTTGTTCTTGTGTTTCAGCCAAACTATCTGGCATTTTCGGCAATATCATCATCATCTCACCGACTTGGTTGGCTTGTCGCTGAACCAAACATCATCTTGCCGACCTTCTTGAAATCTTTAGCTTGGGACTCTATCATTTTCAATGAGCTCTGACCCATTTGGTGAGTAAGCAAGTTTACTCTGCAAGCTCAACATAGCACTTTCTTTTGTTCTCTGTGTTTTTGGCTTCTTTTGGCATGTATTTATCCTCGCCTTGTTCTGAAGCCTTCATATCTACAAAACAACAGTTAAACATCATATATGGACATAAAATGACATTGAAGAGACTATTTGTTGAACTAAAAGCCTGAAATGAGTCAAAAATCTCTAACTCATCAGAGTAGTACATTGAACTCCATGTTATAGCTCACATGGTTTATGTCGGTGACTGATATCTCCAATAAAGTTTTATGATTTCCACCAAAGACTTTTGTTATAACTATGATTATGATTTAAAGAAGAATGTATGACCTTGTACTATGTTTTATGAAATCATATGATTATATTTATGTTATGCTTACTTGGTCATTGCATTATCATGTTTTTAGACTTATCATGCTATCGTGTTATGTTCATGCATCTTTCCTCATATTCAATCCATTTTGAGTATTGATCACATACATCTCTTGTGCCTATAATATTTTATAATATAGGTTTTGACGCACACCTATCTGACCGCGGTTAGTACACGATTGTGATCAGCTTTGCACATCTTTGGTTAGTCCTCATAGTTTGAGGGCATGCCACTTATAAGTTCTTTTATATCATTCAGACTTATTTCAATTTTCAGATTGTTCAAAGTGAGCTAGGGCTTGCCCTAGCCACTCATTATGTAGTAGAGGCTTGTTGTCAGACATTAGTATTTCCGCATTATGTCTTTGAACTCAGATTCCCATGATATGTGAGATTACTATTTGAGACTTTGATTGTGCTCATCACTTTATTTCACTTATGTATATTTTCTTAGTTTCATGCTATGCCATGTGGATCACTTAGAGTCTCTTGAGATTCTAAGTACCATGTCACGTCTAAGGGGTTGTCTTGGGTCGTCAAAACTTTCTTATGGGAAAATACCAAGTTTTAGTTTAAATCGAGGCTTGTCTCGCACTTCTTGCAAGATAGACCACTAAAAGTGTTTTAATGTTAAAGGAAGTTTGTTTTTAAAATAATTTCAAAAATGAAAAAAAGTGAATTGAAAAATAAATCTCTTGTCATGATTCATATATTATTGATTTGGCTTTATGATTGAAAAGCAGTATTTCCATGTTGTAGTTTTCAAAAGTCATTTGGTTTTATTGATTTTGAGACTAGCTTGAGAATTTGTTACATTGTAATGCCTTGTGCGGAAAGGATTTGATTCATTCTTGTATGTGCATCTCAAGAACTTGCCCAAAATATATTTCAAGGCAAAATTCTTGAATTAACTTGGCTCAAAAGATGAACTTAGGCCCTTTTTGACTAGCAACTCTATCCCAAATTTTCCCTCAAACTAATGTGATCTTAGTTAGCCCAATCGAGTCTAAACCGTATTCTTTGGTCACCATGTTGCATACCTTAAACATTTATAATTGTCTATCTTTACTACCTAATGTCTTCCAAGTTTCCACATGAATTGTGATGTAGGCTAAAGCCAAAGTTTAGGGGAGAAAAAGAGAATGAAGTTGAAATGTAGAAAAAACCTATGTTTGGGGTCTATGAAAAAATGAAATAATGAGGTTTGAGCTAAAAGCATAGAACCCCTTGAGCTTAGAATAAAAAAGTGTTGAAAAGAGTCATGAATGAAGATAACCAGAATTTGTGGGTGCTACTGCATTGTATGCACGTAATTCAAGGTGAAAAAATAATAGAAGCCGAAACTTGTGAATGTTGAAACAAGGGAGAAATAAGGTGGAAAACAATGATAAAAATGTGAGCAGGTAAGATGAAGTGAAAAGAAATGGAAGCATTAGGGAGGCGTCTTAGTCACTTGAACAAATGATACCCTACCTTTTGCACAAGCCTAAGCTAAACCCGCAAGTCCTTGGAGATTTTGAGCCTTGTCAATCGACATTAGTGGTGATCTCCATAGAGGGAAAACCTATGGATCAATGTGTTTTGTATTGACCCATTAGGTTGTTTTCAGTACTAGAGCTTCTTATTCCATAAAAGACTCTTTCGGTAGATTCTAAATGGGTATTTTGGACTATTCGTTTAAATATGGTTGTCTAATTAGCGGGTAAATTTGAAATAATTAATTTAATTAGTGATTAATGGACTAAGATGATAACTTAGTTAGTACCCTATTAACTTGGCCCATGTGCTAAAATAAGTTAATGGAGTTTAACATCTTTTTTGGATCATAAATCTAAGGGGAAAAAAGAGGGAACCAAGAGAGTAGTTGTGCCACATCATGAAGATAAATACGACAGGTACATACTATATGCAATTTCTCTAAATTTTATTTACACAGATTACATTCTTGAATGGTGGATGACATTTAATATGATATATATATATATATATATTTATTGGGTGATGGAGAAATTTATTATAGTTTATTGTGGGAAAGATCAAATTAATGCTATTGATTTTACGGCTGAAAATTGGAACAAGTAATTGTGGTCCATGATGGATTACTGATTAGCCATCATTGGCTAATGATTAGTATGATGGAATTTGGGTTCATGGTTGCTGCCACTGGTTTCGTAACCAGTAACTTCAATTTTAAATATTATTATTTTGTTATCATATTACAAACTATGTTTTGATATATTAAGATAATTAATTAAATATTTAGGTGTATTGTATTATATGAATACCATTATTGTTATGATAATTGAAAGAATTGAGATTTACCTATAGGTTTGATATTTACCAACTTGAGGATAAATTTGGGTGAGTTTTTATGTCTAGACTGGACATATAGTAATATGGATGTTTATGGATTCGCTTACTTATAAATTATGCATACTTGATAGATTGATAACTTTCTGAGGTGTTGAAGAAATGACAAGAACTGGTGAATTAGCTTGCTTGACTTCGGTTCTTTGATTGAGGTATGTTATGGTTTGTTCTATGTGATAGAGAAACTTCTAATAGTGATTGGTAATATTTGAGTAATGTTGTGAAATTTTCTATGTACTTTATTGTTCTGGTTTGGATGATTTATATGTTGTTGTGATTTGTCTATAATCTCAAGACCATGAAATCCATAATTTTGAATTTGCTCTATCAAAGTGATGCCTTGAATAAAGAAGACTTGATAAAATATTGTTAATGAAGTGGAAAGTGATGATAAAGAATGATGAATTAACGATATTATTGGATTGGGTGCTACGAGCCAACAAAATATATTTGGATTTGGTGCCACAAGCCAGCACAATATTATTGGATTGGATGTCACGTTTCGGCATGGTAACATTAAAGGAAAACTTATTAAAATAACTTAATATACTCAATCTCAAAGGACCCATTTCCCAAAATAGCATGGTGTGGAGGAGTGAGTCCTCATGTGTGTTCTTGATACTATTGACTAATTACATACTTACTTCATTGTTGTCGTTACTTGTTCATGTTGCTTGTTGCTTGCCACCTGCTAAGTGCTATAGTGAATTTTACGTTATTACTTTATACATATTAGTTTCTATTTTTAGTTGACTAATGATACCTACTGAGTACATGTTGCCCTGTACTGGCCCCTACTTGTGTTTTTCTTCATTTTTCTTTTGTGGAGTGCATCGAGTGTACCAACAACTTCGACTTGCCCTAAGCTCTAGCCAGTCTCCAGAACATCATATTCCAGGGTGAGTTATTCCTTCTATCTCATGTTGGAATCTCTCAGTCATGGGATGATGTCCTTAGTTTTCACACACAAACTAACTTATTAATCTATTATGGTTTCTTTGATACTCTCAGACTTAGTATATGGGAGTTAGATGTCTTTGGGAAACTATATATAATAGACTCTAGAGGATTTTTATTTTCTTACTTTAATAAGATTGGAGTTCCACATTATTGTCATAATGCATAAGTTGAACAAAAAATATGTGTTGGGGTTTATGGATTCATTTGTTCATCCACCTAGAAGTTTAAGTGTGGGTACCACTAATGATACATTTTGGGTAGGTGACATGTTTATACCTGAATCCACTTGTGAGGGTGAGTATTTGTGCATGATCCTTAATCCTGTGATTTAATATTCTTAAATGTGTGTGAGATTCTCTCTTAGGTTAGTGACACTTCATCCTTCATATGAATTGTTATGTGTTTATTTTAATTGGGTTGCATGAATGCGACATATTCAAGTGAATCATTGGGCAAACCAAGAAGGTTGATACCATTGACATGAGATGCTTTAAGATTGTGTTTAAAAGAAAGATAGTCGCAGAATTGTACTAAAAGTATTCTTTCAAAACTTTTGCCTAGTAATGATGGTGGAACCAATAGCAAATGGTGCTTGTTTTGAGTCTTTTTATTTTTGAAACTTGTGTTTTTAATTGTTTTGAGTCAAGTATGTAGTTATGAAAATCCTATCTTAAGTGTAGCTCAGCTTTGATCATATACTTAATGAGTGTTTTTTCTGGAGGACAAGAAATATTTCAAGTTTGGAGGTTTGATGTGTTGGTATTTTACCGACTCATTAGACAAAAATTCATTAATCAATGCAATATTTTAATACTAATTAAAGGTGTTTTAGGCCCTAGTACTCGTGAATGTAGGCATTCCGTGGAAAAAGCGTGTTTGATGGATTTTAAGCCAAAAAGCACTGAAGCACACAAGTGAAGGAACTGTCATCCCGCAGAAACCAACAAGCGTCTCACTAGCTATTCGCTGGCTTGGATGGAGCTAAGCTGCCTCAGTAGTTGCATTACAATTGGTGTGGTACAATGATTGATCGGTGATCCTCTAATCCTGGCGCATATGCCCCTTTTAGATTTGAAGGATGAAATAAGGAGGCAACTAGCGCGCCACTTTATTTGGTCAATGTTCTATCGGTCAAGTGCAAGTCTGATGGGGCGGAAGCTGAAGGGAAAAGTCTAATTATGGAAAATAGTGTTTCCTTTGGAATGTTCCAAGGATAAAATAGGGATTTATGCAATTATGTACAAGAATTCTTCTCCCTAATTAGGTATAGAAAAAAAGAAAAGTGATTGTAAGAAATATAGAGAGAGTAATAGTGAACATCTTTCTAGCTTTTAGAGGACGAAACATCATATTTATGTCAATCTAAGCTTGGAATTCAAGTTTGCTTATCAAATTAGCTTGGAATGGAGATTTTTTACATGGGTATTGTCTCTAGTTCATCTTTTATGAAAAACTAGACCCTTAACTAGGGGAGTGTGTGCTAGATTGGGGTATAAAACCTCGAATTGATATTGATTAATCGGGTCCAATATTGAATGTATGGCATAAATCTATTGTTGTATTGTTTTAATCTTAAAATTAGTAGTTGCAAATATTGATTGAGCTCTCTAACACCGCTTTGACTTGGAAATGCTAAATGAAGTTGGGTAAGACTCAATAGTGAGGAGTTGATGAAATTACTCTTTGGAATTGAGCAAAGGATTGGATAATCCGAGTGATTTCACATTTAATGATATGAGCTAGGAAAAGTGTATCTACTCAAGCAATATTTGGTGTTTTGTTTATAATGGTCTTGAATTTCGAAAGAATCCAAGGGACATATGCTTGGCAGTTCAGGAGAATATCAAAGTGTAGCCTAGACCAAGCGTTATCCATATATCAATCAATGTTGTTTCCATTAATCTTTGCATATTCGAGTTGAAACCCCAATCGCTATGCACATACCCTCAGTCCTTTCCAATCTTGTTAGACCTTATTTGTGTTTATTCCATATTTTGTTACTTAATATTGATCAATTTTTAGTTGTTAGTTAAAACCACCTATTTTTATCTACATATGCTTGTTGAGAACTCAAGTTGCTAATTTATTTTGAATAGTGAAATCAATAGAAGAGGAGTCCCATCTACAAATTCTCATGGTTCAACCCCAACCTCATAAGTTGAGTAATGGTTTTGCATAAGACCGTGTATGCTTTGAAATATGAGATATAGTTGAGCGTTTATCAGAAATGGCGTGAGCATGATAGGGCATGAAGAGATGATAGGTAGAATCATAGGAGTTCAAATTTGTATGTTCCTCGCCAAAATTCTGATTCTCCTAAAAATCAAGCAAGCGTGAGTTACGTGGCTAGTTCAAAAATAAAGAAGATGGTGAATAGAGTTATCAAGAGGGTCGAGTCTATGGATAATAGAGCTAAAGAGCTCAAGAGTTATGTATACAATTTGACTCAAATCGTTAGCTTCCACTCCACTACAATGAAACACTTGGGACCCAAAGGAATCAATTATCGGCTCAAATAAACCCAAGTGCCAAATGTACACTCCCTAGTGACACTCTCCCAAACCTGAAAAAGGATTGACATTGTATGATGCTAGTCAAAAGGACCTGCAAAGTGCTTGAGAATATAAAAGATGTACCTAAGATGGTGTCTAGTGATATTGTTTACGATGGGGTGAAGACTAATGCACCCATCCGAATTGGTGTTGATAAACAATTATTGAATGAGGAGAAAGGTAATGTTTATGAGAAAAAGGAGGATGAATATCCTAAAGTGGCAATGGAACTTTAGAATGAAACCGGTGATATATCTACTAAATGCAATGAGGCTAAGTATCCCCCTCCTTACCCTCATGAGTGATAAAAAGTAAGGAAGATGATCATTTCAAGAAGTTTGTAGATAAACTAAGCAAATTGACCGTGAATATTCCACTAATTGATGCTTTGTTGAAAATGTCAGGGGTACTCAATGTTCATGAAAGAGCTACTACAAATGAAAAGGATGAATAACATGAGAACGATGGAAGTGTCTCACCATTAAAACGGTGTGATGTCCACCTCATTAGCCACAAAGAAAGAGGATTCAGGAACTTTCAACTTTCTGTGCACCATTCGGGTGGACAAATTCGATAAAGCCTTATACGATTTGGGGGCAAGTATCAATTTGATGCCTTTATTGATTTCAAAGAAGGTGGATCTCATAAATCCCAATCCCACTCCTATGAGGCTATTAATGGTAGATCGCTCAATCAAAACGGTGTTGGGTATACTATTTGACGTCTTAGTCTAAGCAAAAAGGTCATTCATTCAGTGGATTTTGTAGTGCTTGATTGCATCATTGACCTAGAGGTGTCTATTATTTTAGGCCGTCCATTTCTCAACACGGGTCGAGCATTTGTTGATGTAGAGCTTGGAGAAGTCCAATTTAGACTTGGAGATGAATCGGTGTAGTTTGATATGGGTACACTTACAAATCAACTTGATGAGTGTAGAGTAGTATCTGTGAATAAGTACGTGGATGAGTGGGTGAACCATCCATGGGAGGAAGAAGTGTCACCCAACATAGGGTAATCTTGAGGTACTTGCATCATGATGCAAGGTTAAATCAAGTGCTTCTTGAGAGGCAATCCAACTATCTATATTTCTTTTTACTTCACTTATTGTTGTTTTTTTGTGTGTTTCTATGAGAGCAAAAATATGCCAAGTGAAAAAGATGAAAATTAAGTCTCTTCGTCTTCAACATAAGACAAGCGTAAGCCGGTTGAGGATTGTACACCTCTAGTCAACCAAAGGTTCCCAACAGATAAATAGGAAAAAATATTTCATAGGAAAATCCCAATCTGGTTCGAGACAAAAGGATTCAAAGAAAAAGAAATAAAAAGATAAAGAAAGTTTTGCTGCTTGGGAAAGAACTGTGGCATAAGTAAAATCCATGGAGTTTATTCAACTAACTACTATTCAAAAAGACAATGTTGAATCATGTGCTAATAAATTTATTGAGAGAACGAGGCCTGTTGAAGGCACTAAGAGCGATTACCAAGCACAAGTAGTAAGAAAATAGAGAAATGTAAGACAAACTAGGCTTAACCAAAAACATAAACTCTAGATAATGACCACTGAGGGAATAATTTTAAAAATATTATTGAAAACTTAAGCATACCAAGGACCTAAAAACATCCAAACATGCTCGATAAGGGCCCACAAAGTAATCACAAAAATAATAAAAACCACCCATAACTACGAACTATCATTGCCCTCAATGGTATTAACACTTAAAAAGGGGAAAGGGACATTTTTCACACTCCTCCCAATGCACTTGAATATACCCTGCCATCCGAGAACTAGGACTCAAACAAATTCCTTTAAAACTCCACGCCATCCTTTGAGTTTCCAGTTTCACTCCGCTCTACCTTGGTATTGCCTCCCATCCTCGCAATCAACTCATCAACTGCATCAATCCCTTTGTTTGTGCCTAGCCTAGGTCTTCCATCATAGGTTCTGCCTCCTATTTCATAGGTGCCTTACCCTTTATTTGTTGCATCTGCCTTCATGTTGGGACAACACCTTCTAACACCCCAACTCGAATACTCAAGTTTTCCGCCTTTTCGATCAGCCCCCTCATGGCATCCTTGGCTGCATTATCAATTGTTTTGGTAGGGAAACAACTAACTAATTGAGCTATCAGTTATTATGGTAGGTTGTCTCCACCAACTCTGGGTAGACAATCTTTCTAGAAGTAAAGATTGAAGGTTTCTGTGGAGGCTCTATTGCATCCGTATATGAAACATTTCCCGATTCCACGGGATTATGCTCATGATGTGAAGGTTCATCCTCTCCAAAGATGGATTGTTGCTGTCATGACCCGAGTCTACCCCCTAGTCGTAACACGGTGCTTAGAATCACAAGTGACTCTAAGCTAACCCTTGATACTGGCATAGTAATGAGCAACTAAATATGAACATGTAAAAGAATTAAAATAATTGAGCGGAAGCATAATTATGGAATATTTGTTCAATATATTTGTAAACAAGGTTTTGTATACAACAACTGTAGTGTGAAAGGAATCTAAAATAGAACAGACTTAATACAACAACTCTAACTGACTGTCTATGAAGCCTCCACTAATACTGATTATAGTTAGCGGGACATGACCCCCACTTACCTTAACCAATACATGTGAATAGAAATAACATACTAGAACTACAAACTGACATGAGTGCTCGAAATAAGAGAACTCATCACCTTCTGTTTGGAAGCTGCGATCCAACAGACTAAGATCTTCATAGTAAGAGCCGAATCTACATCACATGAAAAATGTAGGCACAAGAGATATGTGAATCAGTACTTTAAATGTACTGAGTATGAGATATATATGCATGATCATTTTTAAAGATGGACATGATTAATTTAAACATGATATGCAAGACCAAGTAAAACGTGATAAAAGCCTTTATAAAGAAATCATAAGTCATATATGAGGTCAATGCATATTCAAAACCATTTAAGAAGCTTTTATAAAACCTTTGAAGAAAACATAGTTCTTTTGTGAGATACTTTTAGAAGTAACCTTAATTCATTCTTGTGGGAAGTGAGCCTTAACCGACATAGACCATGTGAGCTATAACATGGAATCCGGTGTCTACCCCACACCGAAAAGAGGTGTCCTTACTTGCAAAGGTAAGAACCATAGCTTTTAGCTTAAGTGGATCCACTAGCTAATGTTTATCTAAGACAATCCCTATGGTGGCACCAGTGGCAGAGCCAGGAATTTCGTCAAGGGTGTTCAAACTTTAAAAGAGTGAAATTTTTTTTTAGCAGAGTGGGTGCACCCAAATTTAAAATTAAATTATATATCATTTAACTAAATCATACGAAAACTTAAAATTATAAAACTATCAATGGTATAAATCAAAACTAATGGAGAAAAGTCAAGAAAAAACAATTTTAGTTATTAGTTGAATACACTCCCTCTAGTTCATATTAAGTGAATTGTCGAGACTTTTTTCATAATTCAAAATAAGTGAATTTTTTAAAGTTCTAAAGAATTGTTGAGTCTTTTTTTCTCATATTTACCCTTTCTTTTAATGAGATTCTTAACTATTTTACATTTTCTAAAAGAATAGTTTAGAAATAATCAAAAAGATAATAGTGCAAAGTAACCTTTAATTTTATCTTTAAACGTAATTTTTTAAGACTATATTATACTCTAACAATTTACTTAATATGAATCGAAAAATATAAAGAAGACTATGTTATACTCTGACAATTCACTTAATATAAGATCGAAAATATATAGAAACAATAAAATCTTAATTATTAGGTTAATAGTTAATAAATTCATTGAATAAATTGTAATAAAATTTAAGGCTAGAAATAGAAAGATGAAAAATGTGTTAAAACGTAGTAGGGAAGAATCAAACCTAGGACCTCAAAGTCACATACGAGCATGCTGACCACTAGACTATAGCCTCTGTTGTGTTTAAGCATGTTCATTTATTAACATATCTAGTTAATACAGAATATTTTTCTTATATACACGGTCTAATTTTCCGGCGAAGGGTGTTCGGTTGACCACCCTTCCTTACCGGTAGCTCCGCCCCTGGGTGGCACATAGTTAAGGGATAAGGAGATTGCTACTAGAAACCCGGCCTCTACTAACGGGAGAGCTTCCATCTCGGTATCCACTCGGTGCTAAGCTTAAATCCCACGGAATAGTCATTTAATCATAATTCACACTTTGTCATCATCATTAATAGACATGGGTAATCGCCTCTTGTCTATCATTAGAATAGGTCCTTAGTTCTTGATTCAAGTTTAGTTGAGAAAACCTTTCAACATGTAATTAATCCTTTATGTGAGAAAATCCTTTCACAAATCATGTTATGAGTAGTATGTGAGAAATCCTTTCACAAATCATGTTCTGAGTAGTATGTGAGAAATCCTTTCACAACCACAACAACAACCATGCTTCACTCTCAAAGCAATCTTAAATCATAAATTCATCTTTTCATAAAGCATGCATAAATCGTTTATCAAATTCATAATCATAGTTCATAAGTTCATAAGCTTTTCTTTATAACTTCATAGTCAAAATCATGAATAATGCATGTGTTCATATAAATCAATTGGAAAACAATGCACTTGAAGTAAAATATACTTTCTTGAAATTCTTTTAAAATCATTCACTTTAAATTAAAGATAATAATACTTTCTTTAAATAATTCTTGAAAATAATGTATTTAAAACAAAATATACTTTCTTGAACTCTTTCTTGAAAGACTTATTTAAAATATTGAACATACTTTATTTGTGAAATTAATGCATATGAAATACTACGACAAGGTTTTTAAATAACTTTAATTAGAAAGGGATCCATATGGCATAAGAGCATTAACCATAAATCAAAGATCATTAATGACATAAAGTACCATAATTTTGATGATAAAAATCAAGAATCAATGATAGGAGATAAAGGGAATTCAAAATCATAGAATCTTGGATAAAAACCCTACCTTTGATCTTAAAAATATATAATGTAGAAGTAGGGCGTGAGAAAGAACAAAGTTCCTCACTTTAATAATCTTACATACCTTAAACACTCCATGAATCTTGAAGAAGAACGATCAAGAAATCCTTTCTTGAGATTCTTGAATTAGTGTCTTGAAAATATTTGAAGAAGAATCTTGAAAAGGATTTGGAAGAACATTGCTTGAGGAAGAATCTTGAAAAATATTTGAAAGAATCTTGCTTGAAAGTCTTATGCTTTGATCTTCCTTAGAATTTTGTATTAGGGTTCGAGAGAGGAGAAGAAGGAATTAAAAAGATGGAAATAGGTTAGGGCTTTATAGGAGTTAAGAAATCCGTTTTTAAGGTTTTCCTAGTGGTATAAGGAGAAGAAAATTACCTTATATAGAATTTTCCCGCGGCCAAAACGAAACTGCACTACATTATTTAGTAAAATGATCATAGCTCTCTACTCCGAACTCGGAATGACGCAAACTTGGTGGCGTTGGAAAGAAGATTCGAAGACCTCTAATTTGATATGTTATGGGCCACGTAACGCTTCATATTCTAAGAAATGTGTTCATTTGAAGTTGACCAAAGTAAAATTTTATATGGAAACTTAACCGATAAGGAGACTTTCAACTCAACTTTGTGTTACAGGATTATTATTACCTTAATTAATCTCCAAATATACTCCCACACTAAATAATTGACTTTAACACCTATGCACAATTAAGAATCATCCAGTAAAACCCTATACACTTATGAAGAATAGTTCGGATATTAGCTTAGAGATTTTTGAGGTGTTACAGTTGCGTCCTTCTTCTCTTCACTTTCAGGGCTTCAACATCACTCTTTTTATCAACAACAATCACACTCTCAACAAGTGGTGAATTCATCACAGTCGAAGTATTGAATCCTGGCATGATCACACAACTGGCTTATAAGACCAGGAAAGGCATTGAATGATTCTGTAGTTTTCTTATTCCCACTGTTTCTTTTTTAAATGCTTTATTTTATTCCTTTCTATCTCTTCCGCTTCTTAGACCCGTTAGTGTTGGTTTTGGGTTAAGGGTTAGACTTACCTTCTTGTGGAGAGTTTAGCAGGTGTCATCATGACTCGGGTTTTTGGGTCGTAATAATTTCTACCACAGTCATTTGCACACAAAAAAAATAATATTATTTAAATTTTACTAACCATCATTTCTTTTTAATTCAAATCACATCTTTTTCATGACATCTCATATTTTTATATACTTTATTTATGATTTATTTTATTATTTTAAGCACAATCTATTAATTCATTTAACTTGAAGAGAAATATTTTAAACAAAATTAATATAAGGACCTCATGGTATTGGGAACACAATTTTAGGGAGCCCATAGTTTCGGCACATTATTTTGAACATGTGGTTTTGTATTTCCTTTATAATTTTTCTTCATCTACACTCATCTTGCAAAACCCTAAATCATTTTTTCTTCCCTCATTTTTCTTTTCCCACACGGACGCCCAACCTACCATTTTCCTCCTCTCTCTTTTTCTTCACAAACGCTCACCCCTCTCTCTCACAAGTCACAACTCCATCAAAACCATTGGTGCCCCTACTGCTCCCCCTTTCCCCTCTTCTTCTCCAGTCTTCTCTCTCTTCTCCCTCATGTAACCACTATTTTTCCTTGTTTTTCCCTCTTCCTCTGATGTTCCTGATTTTCCTACCGAGCTGTAACTAGATAGAATCCGAGAGTACTATTAGTGACGTTAAAAGTGTGGATTTATGCTGAAAGAAAAATTCCCACAAATCCATACTTTTATTGTGATTGATAGTTGTCTCTTTCTGGATTGAGTCAAAGGTTTGTCCAAAAATATTTAGTTACTGTTTGTATTGGTGGTAGTCCTTAGATCTATTTCAATGTTCTCTACTAACATGATTCGTGTTTGCACTAATGTCTTGCCCATTGCTCCAATTTGGTATTGTTTTGTTCATTTTGATATCATTGATTGGGAAAATTTTATTTTGTTTTTCCATTTGTCGGAAATTATATCGACGTTTTCATGAGAAATGTCGATTCATAGTTTACTATCGTTCTTACGAAATTTGGACTATTTTAAGATCTTTGATTCTTTTTTATTTTATTAAACTGATACTAAACTTTTGCACATAAAACAATTTTTATTTTGCTTTTATATTTTTAATTTATTTTGAAAAGTATATGTTCATTACTAATTAATTTACAAGTTTTTTGACAACTACCCGAAATTTCTTCCAAAGAAGACACTCGGAAGAAATTCAATGATTTTCTTGGATTCTTAAATTTGTGTTGATCTATATTTTTAATAATATGCAAAATAAGGCTAACTTTCTTGTTGATATTTTATTTCAGTTATTATTTCTACATACTCAATTGACACCCCTTCGCCGAAAAGATAACACTATTTAGCTAGGTTAATTTTTTGTTTCATGTATAATTTATCTATTGACTTCCCTTATTTTTTATATGTCTTTATTTTGTATGGTTTTATGCCCCTTAGTAAAATTTATGTCCCCTCTACAAAAAATTAACATGAAAGTATTCATCCCTTGATCCAAAGTATTTTATGATTGAAAAATGCAACCGAAGTAGTTACGTCAGGATCAAGCTGCTTTCATCTAGTTTATGCAAATATAAACACAAATTTATTGGCAAAGGATCAAAGCTTGTATTGTTTCTTGTTGCATAGATCATATTATTTTTACATGATAATGGACAAATGATATGCTATGTTCAATAGGAAACAATACAAGGTTTGATCTTTCAACATGTTTGTGTTTATATTTTCATAAAGTGGATGGAAGTTGGTTGATCGAGGAGTAACTACTTCATTTTCATTTGTTCCAATCATCAAATTACTATGGGTTTGGAATAAATTCTTTCATAGTGATTTCTAGAGTCAGAGCTCGAAATTTCACTAAGGAATGTCAAGATATAAACAAATAGACACATAACAAAAATGGGAGTGAATATGTAGATCTATACATAATATTAAAATTTTAACCTCGCTAAACAATGAAATTTTCTGGCGAAGGAGTGTCAATACCACTGTAGTGATTCCTTCCCAACATCTCTAGAATACCACTATTGATTATCTACATAATACGATGCTTTGATTACCTAAGATAATAAGTTGGTTCTGATCACAACTTATTTTCCTTCTTGCAACATTGTGAGTTTGTCCAGTGGGATCGATTCGGGCAAATAATTGAGTTTGTCCTCTCCCGCCATGATTTTCTTCTGCATTTCAATTGCAGTTGACAACTTCTTTGGGTTTATGAGCATAACCGAGGGCAATTCACACCCAATGAGACATTTATAAAGGTAAAAGTCCCAGTCTTTTTTTACCCTTAAATATTATATTTCACACTAGACATTTAATTATTTTCCTTATGTTCACAAATTTAAAATCAACTAAACATTTGTATACTAAATATTTTCCTTATTTAAATCTTTTTCATCTAACCGATCTATCACCCCTTCATTTTATTTTCCTAATTTTTATAACTTGTAATTAGCTAGAATTTTATTAATTAAATTATTCCTTATTTGATAGTACCAAAAATTTCCCTTACTTTTTCCAAAGTAAAATTAATGGAGTCAATAATATTATTTAAATGCTCTAAAAATGAAGTCTACAAGAATAAAGATAAATTAGAAACACATTCTTGGTTTTATTCCACAGTGTGCATCTAATTATGCAAAGATGATAAATATTGTTCGATTTAATGGAAGACTCCAACGGCAATAAGTAAAGAATTGTTGGATATTTCCTAAAAGGTTGTATACTTTTAGGAGTATAAAAATGAATTTGTTTTTAAGACTACACATTAATTCTCCTCAAAGTATTATAAAAAGATACATGTCCTCCTCACTTGGACCTAATTTCCATGGAGATTATGAATAAAATCAATACAAACCGAAGAGTTCAAGAAAATCTCAAATAAGATTTTATTTTTTCCCAACTCATATCGAATGGCATTGAATGACTTATAAGGAATTGAATTTTTTAGTCATTAATTGAAGATGGAATCAATTGAAATGGTGCATCGGCACATTAACTTTTTTGAATATGTTATTTGACTCGGTCTTGTACTCTGTGTATTCTATTCCTTCATTTATTATTGTGAAAATTATATAAATATACAATATAAGAATTTAAATAACAATATATGCATGCACTTTTATTTAATTATAAACATAGTTTTTAATTTTCCAACATAGTAGTTTAATAAATTTTTTATTGTTATTTAATTTTAATTTTCGTTTTTCTTCCCCCAATTCTTGGGATTTGGTGACTTTTTTATCTCTCTAATTTAAATCTATAACTGAACACGTTTCTTCCTTTTTAATATTTTATTTTATTTTTTTCCTTTTATTCATTCAATATTTAAAGCTTTTTACCTTTACTAGAAGCCTTTAATTAAAGTAGGTACGGATTCCTAGGTTACTTTATCTTCTCCATTCAATTCATCTCTTTCAACCTTCTGTTCTTCTTTATTCGGTTCATATTTTGTTCTCTTTCTTCCATTTACATTTTGTCAATTTCAAATTTCTATTCACTTTTTTGTTTACAATAATCGGTTGAAGGAGATTCATCTTTATATTTTTCCTAAGTTCATCCCCATTTCTCCGTTACATTCAAGGTTTGGGGTGTTTAGGGCGGTATATTTTTATGGATCGGACTCCCTAGGCTTAACAAAGAAATTGTAGTTGACGATAGTCCCTTATTTGCATGTTCAAGAGGATGGTGGAAAAGCTAGCAAAAATGATTCATTTGTTCCTAGAATGCACTGATTTTTACAAGGAAAGGAAGGATATTGACTGGAAATCGGATATTCATTATTCTGTCAAAGCAATTGGAGATCCACTGTTTTACGGCAATCGTGAAAATATCCCGAAACAACGTGATGAATCAAAGTAGGTATTTTTTATTTATTATTTACAATTCGCACCATTAGATGTTTGGATTCTGCTTCGTCCATTTTTTTTTACAGTGACTGTGGGTTGTCTACATGTGCATTTGCTGAGTTTGTTTGTCGAGGAGATTTGAGCATCCCTGACTCAATTTTTGATGCTTCTAATATGAGGTTGAGATATGAAGCATTACTTTGAAACTATGGCAAAAGGAAGATTGATACCGGAACTGTTAGTTAAAGTGAATCAACTCGTGAAGGTGGTCGGTTAATTCGGAAGTGGAAGAATTGAAATGTAGCATGTTGTGTAAGGATTGAGACATATTTTATAAAGAATTTGCCGTTGAAGTTTGTTTTTTTTTAACAAAAGTTGGTTGCAGTGTTGGATATCAGTTTAATTACTTATTTTTGGTTAAGTTATGGTGTATATTTTGTGTTGAAACAACTCACAATCACTTTTTTTGATATCATAGATCATTTTGGCATTTTTTTTGAATTTCGATCATTGTAGGTTATTTATTGTTTGTGTATACTTTTCTAGTTATATAAGTAGTTTTGCAACGTTGGTATGTTATACCAACAAATATGCTATTACCATGACATGCTCAATAGTAATATATTTTTTGATCATTTTGGTGTCTAAATTGTTCAATGAATCGAAAAATATATTTTTCTAGTTAAATATGTTGTATGAATGTGTGTTAATTCAGTTCATTTTGCCAAAGATAAAACACCATGTTTAATACAAGTTACACATTGAGGTATACATTATAATATATACCAAATTTAAGAGTAATTACAACTTATATTGTACCACAAAAAATCATACCACTTTGTTCATTTACATGCAAATAAAAATTAGAATTTCACACATTCTTCCACCAAAAATATATTAGCAAATGTTGGTGTATATGCAAAATTAAGTAATATTTATCCAGCAGAACATAAACATAAAGAATTTCATGAATTATCACATCTTTACAAAAAATTCATTATTAGTATACAAATTCATTATGTAAAAAATGTAAATTGCTATAGTATACCAATTCACTTTGATTTTTTTTCCCCACCAAGAATACATTAATTACTAAACTAACATACATAAACAAACACTAAATTACACCAACAATTAGTATTCATATAATTATAAAACGCCCAGTTATGAAACAAATTAATAGCCAAAGTAACCTTAGTATTCGCAAAATATATCCGCATTTGTTCAAAAATCAATAAAAATCTAACTGCATATGCTTAATGTCAGCCAAAAAAAAACAAAGAACATTAAAACACACTGGTGTTAGTTCTGTTGATATTTTTTTGGGCACGTCTTCTTGTTATGCCCGAGAGTACCACATATACTACAAGTCACTTTGCTCCTTTTGTATTTTTCTTCAGTGAATCCCTTTTTACGGTAATTATTGGGTGGTCGGCCTGGTTGCTTTCTTGTATTTGGTGGTAACACTATTTCCTCCAAAATGTGCGATGAAATATCCCAAGTGCTTTCACATGGCAATGGTTCAATTGAGATGGCATAGGTATCTTAGTAATTCCTGTTACTGTAATAGTCGGAACAGAAATCTTCGTGATGCGTTTGCCTGTGTCTGATTACTGCAACTGCATGACTACATGGTATCTCATCATGTTGGAATCTTCCACAGGTACACATCCTAGTATTCAAACAAACTCTAAACCTTTTTGCACCATCTATAACAGTATGAAGATGTTATGTTGATGCACGGACCTTCATTTGACAAACATAATAAATTAACAATATTTAATTATAAATATAATATAAGTGATATAGAAATCTTAATACTTACAATCATACGATGCAACATTTTTTTATTTTCCTCCAGGACCTCATGGTACTTGTTGGTTAAGGTTGTTATTGTCTGTTTTCTACACATCTTGCCATGTAATTGTATATGCATAAATCTGTCAATTTTAGACGATCATACATGGAAAAGTTCATAAATGAAATAGTCCAGCATTTCACTAATTATTTACCAACACATTTTTACTAAATTTTACCTATCCACTACACCAAATCATATACACCATATAATATATCAATAAAACAAAAAATTCTATCGAACATAAAATCATAGAGGTTGACGCGTGTGCACAACTACGAAACACTATTATCAACACCAACAGATCTTGTTGTAATTTGAGCGTACATATATAATCATTACAGTTACCACATTCCATATTATGGTAATTAGGATGTTGTATTATACATAAATGTGGTCTATCTACACCAATTACATCAAACATTATACCATAGTTTTTACACCATTATTCTACATATTTTGCCATGTAATTGTATACGAATAAATATGTCAATTTTAGACGGTCATACATGGAAAAGTTCATACATGAAATAGTCGAGCATTTCATTAATTCTTTACCAACACATCTTTACTAAATTTTAGCTATCCACTACACCAACTCATATACACCATATACTATATCAATAAAACATAAAATCATAGAGCTTGACGCGTGTACACAACTACGAAACACTATTATCAACACCAACAAATCTTATTGTAGTTTGAGCGTACATATATAATCATTACAGTAACCACATTCCATATTATGGTTATTAGGATGCTGTATTATACGTAAATGTGATTTACGATATTATTGTGTCTAAATTGTTTTGAATTTTTAGTATACAAACACTAAATAATACTCCAACTTATATACCAATTACAATCAATATTATACCTTCGTCTTTTTACAACATTTATACTTCATCCGTTGCACATAATTGTATACAAATAAAACTGACAAATATAGGAGTTCATACACTATTTTTATATATCAATACCACATAATATTTACCAAAAATAAAATCATCAAACCAAATTCACCAAGTTAAATTTTGAATAAACCTGATAATCAACCAAACAAATATTCATAGAATATGACCTTCATAGTCCTTTTTACCATCGATTACGTTTTCATATAATCACTATAAAAATATATAATCATAAATTAAAAAACGGTACTAATCAAACTCAAAAACGAATACAATCAATTGATCACATATTTGGTTTTTAACAACATCTTAATATTCAATGCTAATTACACCATATCAGCCCGAATCAGAATTTGCATAAAATTTACACAAAAGAATCAATTCACTATTATCAAATATCAATTAAACTAATAACGAAAAAAACCAATATATTAAGATTTATTACATTTACCTGATGATGCGTCCCACCGTCTGTTGTGTTGAATAAGAATCGAAAATCTATTGGTATCCATTGAAGAATAATGTCAGATGGTGGGGAGAGAGAGAGAGCAGGGACAAAGAGAGGTATAATTCTACTAAAAAACCTTTACTTGATGTGAGAGAATATTTTAACCAACATCAATTTAATGTGGAAGGTAAAACTTTTGGAGAAAAGTAAGGTAATTGGAGAAATCGTGGGGATTTGATGTGAGAGAAAATTAAAACAATAAAATTAAACATTAAAATTAGACGTAAAAGGAAAAATAATTGGAGTAAAATTAGGGATATGGAGATAAACGTTCCAGTTTTTTTTTTTTTTTTTTTTGAAAAAAAATAGTAAAAACATATTATTGAAAAAAAACTATTGCTATATTGGCGTAAAACAAAACTATTGTTATATTGGTGTAATTATTATACTTAGGTTGTATACTTAAGTTTTTTCCCCTTTATTATTGCATGTATTGTCATGCTTTATGTCATTGTTAGATACTCTTACTATGTTTTCCTTATCTACATGAAGTTTATACTTGCATTGTCTTTAGAGCTCAGTCGGCCTATGCCTACCGAGTACTGCTTATGGTACTCATACTTCACTTCTGCACCCTACAAATCATAGTACGAGTTCTCACCATTGATTTGGATCTCTTGTGGAGGAGCTTTTGGGATTCGGAGAATGGGGTGAGCTTTTGGCATTCGGAGTTGCCGATCTCCCTCTATGTTGGCTAGGACAAGTCTTTATTTTGCTTTCGAAGGTAGTTCTATACTTATTGTATTTGTAAAGCCTTGTATTCATATTTTTACTAGATGTTTGATTATTGTTTGATGCAAGATCTTGGTGTTGATTTCATGTATATATTTTTGTTTATTACTCTTTCTTCTCGTTGTTATTTGTATCTTTTTTCTTCTTCTTCTTTATCTTTCACGTGATAGCCCATTGCTTCTAGTTCTAGGCTATGGATTGGGCTTACCTACAGGTGGAATGTGGTCGGTGTCATGACTTGAGAATTCGGGTCGTGACACTTTTAGGCTTATGGGTCCAATTATCTTTAGATAACCTTATCGATTTCCTTATTTAACATAACAACTTTACTTCGATGCATGAGTATTTAAACCTTAATTGTTTCCTTATTACCTATCTATACTCACTAGTTATTATGTTATTACAATCTCGAGCTCGGTCAACCTATGATGCCTACTAAGTACCCATAATTTTGAACTCATATTGCACTACACATTTTTTCCGTGATGCAGATCCGAGCTCTAGTTTCCCACGGTGATTCTCATGCTACTATAGTTGGTGTTCTTGAGATTGAGGGCGAGCTATTAGTGTCTGCGGTGTACTCGTCTCGTTTTGTACATTTCAGGCATGGCTTTTGTATTTCGATACAACTTGTATATATTTCTTGTACATGTCTAGTATGTACTTGTCTTTTGTAGCAGCTCTGGACTAGCATCAACAAGGTTTTGGGATAGATCATTGTACTTTTTTCCTCGTTCGAGGGGTTGTATGTATAAATTCTTTTATTTTCCGTTGTTATTCCTTATTTATGCCTTATTATGCTTCTGTCTCTTCCTTTCGCCTCCTAGGCCCGTTATCGTTGGTTTTGGGCTAAGGTTTTGCTTATCTACAAGAAGGATTTAGCAAGTGTCATCATGACGTTAGTTTTTGGGTCGTGATACACATTTTCCGTTTACACGCTATTTATAAAATCACAAATAAGAAGTGCTTTTTTATATTTTACCCTTAACTATTTTTAATGTAATCAATGTTATTTACTTTTAAAAAAATATGTGGAAATGAAAAAAAATTATATCCTTATATTGTAAATTGAAAAGTATCTTTGGATGAACATATTTGGTAATGTTCACAACTAATATGTGATGGAGGAAGTATTTATAATTACTTTAATGATGTAGAAAAAGGAGCTTAAAAGACATTAACGCTGCTTGCCAAACTGTGGCCCTTCATATCAATCTGCTTAGTATGGATTGAGAAAGTCAATGAAACTCGCTTATCTCTCCATTTGATTCATAATTGAATTTGAAATATAAAACACTTACAATGGAACATATCATTTTTTCAAAGGAAAAAAATAGATACTTAAACGAAATTAAATACTCCACATATTTCTGAAAAAGACACTCAAACACACATCTCATTGCCTCCTCTTCCTCTAGGAAAAAACTACTTCTTCACACATGGCCATTTGCTTACTTAATAATGTTGTTTAGCAAATAATAAATAGTCCAATATTCGTTGACTTCTTTGTTCAGATTCCTCACTGGTTTGTTATTCAGCCATCAATATTACACATCAGTTACTAAAGCATCACAGTAAAGGTATTAAGAATAGATGTGCAAAATCTTTTATAGCTTCTGCCCTATATGACCATATATACACATAATAATTGTAAATACCTATTTATGAAAATCTGTTGTAGTAACTTCGTATCCCCGTTTGTGAAATCTTCAGTGAGGTCGCTTCTTTTCCCCCAAAAAGAAAGAAACGAAAAAAAATCTGCCCTAATACTATATTCGTTTATAACAGAAGCGAGACATATCGAAAAAAAATATAGGTTTGGCCAACTTCTTTTTTATATTCTTAATAATAATAATTATTGATTAAATTACCAATTAATCCTTCATTTAAAAAAAGGGTTATTACATGTATACACCTTAAATATGATTTTAATTGATGTAATAGAAGCTTCTGATCATCTTTATTTTTGTTTATGCTTTCTATTATTCTGTAATTTTACTATACTGTAATAAGATTATGCAGATAAAACACTATAATTGTGCCAAATATGACTGGCCCAGAAATACTGATAAACTACAACACCGATGAAACATCAGTTGAAATGAGGATGAATATAAATATGAGACATTAGTTATATCAATGGATGATTGTAAGTTTACTCAATATTGAGCAGATTAAAGTATTCTCTTCAGTAATACAAACCTCAAAGGTTCAGAACACTACTAAATAAAATAACACAGAGAAGGAAAGGGTACACTGATTTCGGGTACTAATTTTCAATGATGGAATCAAAGGTGAACCCAGGATTCAATAAACTGTAATCAAAATTAAACAAGAGTGAGTAAATGACCTGGGATTAATAATATCCTGGCAATACTGAAAAAAACTTACCTGTGAGTCCATCTGGTACAGGAATTGCATGTTCTTCAAAAAAGAGGATAGCCTCGAGCAATATCAGCAGTGTTGTCAGCCCAATATTCATCCTCCTTTTTAATCCTGTTGACGGCCAGCTTCTTTCTTTTAGAATTGATTACAGAATGAAAAAACTTTGTGTTGTTGCCATCAGAGAACCACTTCAACACAGATTTTTGTGTTGTGTTGTGACAAATGGTTTGAGGTATATGTTATAGAAATCTGTCTTGTTGGTGAAATGTATATAAATGTGATTAGGATCGAAGTAGGCAATCTTCACAGTACCTTTCAGAGGAATGTGGCTATTGAAAAGCTTCCTTAACTCATCTGTTCTTGGCTTTCCTTTGGTTAATTTCCTTATGATAGTAAATCGACAGTCTTGCGCAAGATTGACTTAGTAGATCTTGCTGAGAAGTACATAGCCGGCTTTCCTAATTAATAGTATTAACAAGTTTTTACCTTGAAACCTTCAGCTTGATAAAAAAATCGGTGATTTGTGTGAGGGTATATGGGGGACGGGGGTATTGAAATATGAAAATGTAACAACTCCAAACAGATACATGAAAGTGGAACTAACCCACAACACTTTAATTCATTTTTCAGTATGCCGTTGATAGATCAAAAGAAAATGCAAGGGATATATTTCATGCTATTTGTTGAATGACAATATAATAATGGTGAAAGACATACAACAAAATTCTAAAACAACTACCTAACAACATTCCTGTGCCATCTACTCTTGATGGGTGTAACAATGTTGTCCAAGAGAAAATAGTAACAACAAAACATCAATGCCTCTATCATTCTAAACCATGCTTTTCTCCAATAACAATTGAAGCAGAGCGCTGCAGCTAATCCCAACAAGATCGCTCCATAAGACACAACAAAGCCAATGTAAAAACACTGAACATCCTCCAAGTCTGATGATTCCTCACCACCATTAATCTTAGAGGTATTTGACAATTTAGGACTCATGCCACATTTGTTGTCTAATGGATAACCGCAAAGAAAAGGATTTCCCTCATAGCTGCTTTTGTTGAAAGTTCCGAATTGAGCTTTAAAATCAGGCACTGCACTGGATAAGTTATTGTATGCAACACTAAATACTGCCAAGGAATTTAGCTCAAGTAGACCAACAGGAATGCTCCCATTCAATCTGTTGTAGGAAAGGTCTAAACTCTCGATTTTCTGTAGATTGGAGAAGGTATTTGGTATTCTTCCGATGAGATGGTTGTGCGATAGATTCAATGCAGGTATATTTCTCATCTTCCCTAGCTCAACGGGAATTTCTCCAGTTAATCTGTTACTTGAGAGATCAATACCCGACATATAATTTAGAATGCTACCCTTGTAAGTGTATGGGTTTCTTTTTGTTGAAAACTGGACCTGAGTTTCCACATCCATCAAAAATATGTCACTTACAAGGCCATGACTATTTTGGTAGTGCCTTTTCGAACGTATCTAGTGCAAAAAATTTAACCATGAACGCCTAGAAGTCGTAGCACAATAAGTCCTACTCATCTCTACATCATTTTCCGCTTGTGTTAAGTAACCCAAACAAGGAAGAAGTGAACCATAAAGTTTATTGAAAGACAAATCCACAATAGATAACTTGTTCAGCATACAAATCTGAGTTGGAATCTCCCCTTCCAATTGGTTATGGCTAAGGAGAAGGTAGTAGAGAGTATTAAGAGAGCCTATGGTGTGTGGGATATTTCCTGTAAAATTGTTGTAGCGAAGATCCAACGTTATCAGAGAAGAGAAGTTGAAAAGTACATGTCCCAATTCACCACCCAATTGATTTTTCTCTAGATGGATGTGTTCGAGAGGTAAAGAACTCACACAAGAAGGAATAAAGCCTGAAAGCCTGTTTTCTGATATAGCTAAAACATATATACTCTTTAAATTGCAAATCTCAATTGGAATTGAACCTTCGAGATGATTTTTGGACAAATCAAGTAGTAACAATCTTGTATTATCCCTAATCCATTTTGGAATCTCCCCAGTGAAATTATTCCTGCTAGCATCCAGTACAATAAGGGATCTGGGAAAATTTTTTCTATGTAGTGGTCCTTCAAAGTTATTGTTGTCCAAATACAAAAAGGATAATAAATTTGGTCTGACCTCCTCCGAAAATATTTGTCCTTTCAACTTGTTCTTTGACAACCGAAGGTAGAATAATTGTAGAGAACCAACTGCCACATCACTAGGAACTTTTCCAGACAGCAAATTGACAGAGTCTAGAATTTTTAAATGAATGCCACAAATCTTGGAAGGTATAGGACCTTCTAGTAAATTTTGTGACATGTTCAAACTAGAAAGCCTTGGGAAGGCTAAACTCATATTTGTTGGAATATGTCCATTTAGCTTATTATTAGAAACATCAATCGTCTCTAGATGGCAACTTCAATGGTCCGCTGAAAGCATTATCTCTACCATAAATTCCTGCAAGTCTGGTGTTATTTTCTAACAATCATGTTGGAAAGTTTCCTAGCAATTGATTTCCATTTATAACAAGAATCCTCTAGTCATATTGGCAATGAAGGAAACAAGGCAATTTTTGAAGTTTTATACATCCTTGGATAGCAAAAAACTCCAACTGGAAATTTGGGATCCAGCTTTGGAATTCGGTATCTGTAATTATTGTATTATAACCAACCTTCAAATAGGTCAATTTTGTATGGTTGGAAAATTGGCTGAATGATAGAGGAACTTCAAATTGGTTATCAGAAATATCGAGGTACTCAAGTGATGTGAGACTCCTCCAAATAGAATGTGACACTATATTTCCGCTGAAGTAATTATAAGAAAAACACAACCATCGAAGTGATGTCAAGTTTCCAAGACACGAAGGCAGTGTTCCCTCAAAATTATTGTCTAAAAAATCCAGCTCTTCAATGTGTTTGAGTTCACACCAACCTATATATATATTTAAAAAGTTTCAGAGACATTTAGCTAAAACAAATTTCTATGTAAGCCAAATCTTATTATACTTTTTTTAAATGTCTATGGATGTATTTGATACGAAGGAAAATAGGTGAGTTTTGTTACTTATTTTTTGTGTTCAATGTTTAAATTTAAAATAGTATATAATCTAGACAAATAGCTTGTTTTCCCATATTCATGAAAAGAGAAAGATACTCTACCTTGATTAGGGAGGGTGCCATTATTGTCACCAGAAGACATACTCAACACTTTAAGAGAAGTCATTTGTCCAATGTTTGCGAGAAAGTTGTTATTTAAAGAAGATCCATCCAAGTATAGGTACTCCACCTTGCTTAGATTTCTTAATGCTTATGCGATTGAGTCAAAAAAAAAGAAACAACAAGTTTTTCATATTTCATAAGAAAAAGTGGCGATAGAAGTAAGTTAGATAAAATTCGATTTTGAGTTTACCGTAAATTATGGTTGAAGAAGTGAGACCACTATCTTCATAAGAAAGTGACTTCAGAGATGAGAATGCTTCTAGGGATTGTATGACACTGCTCGAGTTGGACTTAAGACTTCCCAATTGTAAATTTCGCAGAGAACTCATTCTTTTGCTACCTGTTAAACAAATCATATATGTTTTTACATAAGAATGAATGGAGCGATCTTATTACATAAGTTCATAAAGATGTGTAATCCCAGTCCACATTTCATTATTAATCTTTATCTGATCAAATTTGCATTTTGTATGTCTTAAGGTTAAAATAAATCATTCAACATTAGAGCAACTGCATTGATTTGTGTACCTTCGGTAGTCACAAAGCTCTTTATACTGTTATTCCAGAGATCCAGATATTTCAAGTTGCTCAAAGCAATTATATCTACACAGATAAATAAATAAATCAAACTTAATTTGATATGCGAATAAAATAAAATTGAGATATTTAGATGCATATCTTAGTGGAGCAACATATGGTTAGCGGGGAAGAGGCGTTACAAACCATTCATTTCGATATTTTCATTTATTTTATTCCCGGCGAGATTCAAATGCTCGAGAGACGGAAAAATCTTGAGTGATGAAAATATGGTGGAATTGAAGTTATTATCATTCAATGAGTTCCTCTAAATTCCTCAGTCCACTATTTCCACCAACACCTACATTTGTTTTATGAAAAAAAACTGTACTTAGGCTTAGTTTAATAATCTATGTGGTGGAAAAGAGATGTTACCCAATGCAAAAAGGGTATTGATGTCACTGATTCCATAACTTTCAAACCAGAGTTCTCTTGAATTGCTTAGCCCTCCACATTTCTTAAGCATGCCTTCATCCAAAAATTAGGAACTATAGTAAGTTAAAAAATAAAAATAATAATAATATATATATATATAGACTATAGCGTATATGCATAAGTAGGAGGATAATAAATATACTGGTATTATATGTCGGTATGCTGAAAGAGGTATCAACACGTGCACCAAGTTTTAGAACCTCAAGAGATGAAATCCAACATAAAGATGATACTAAAACTTTAGGATGAATGGGATTAAATTGCAAATCGACTACTTTCAGGTTGGGCAGCTGCCTTAGTTTACTGAACCCTGGATAACAAAATAACATGTTAGTAGTAATACATAAATATAGTTTCAGTTTTCACAAAATCGATCAGACCTTCATTTTTTGTCCATCCTGTAATATTTCTGTAAGACAATAAAAGAAGTTGCAGTGATTTGAATGGAAGAAAGAGAGAGGCATTAAATCTCCAACTATCCCCTGATTCGAACCTTGCTTCTCCGAGATTAAGTTCGATCACTCGACTTGTTGCTAAGTTGCATTTTACCCTTTCCCATAAACAACAATTTACAAAACCATTTGGCATTATATCCAGTCCAATCAACCAACAATTCGCCATTCGAACTAATTATGTTTGCTTGCATATCCAAGAGAGCACTTCTCTCTTCCTCCCAACAACCATTCGCCACTATTACTATTACAAAAAACACTAACCATTCCCACTATTACTTTACTTTCTTTTCTGGCACTCTAATTTGCTAGCTACCAAACGGAGTGTTTATATAGGAAGTAGTAACACTTAAATTTAAAGTTATCACATTTTTTAAAAATATGTATGGAACAAATTAATTATCACTAATAAGAGTGCTAAGAACCTCTATAATACAAGCCCTACTTGATTCATCTCATATAAGTTATCACTTATTTTTCACACCTATTAAAAAATATTTTTTTAGATTTTATCATTATTCCTTTCTCTATGAGCAATTTCTTGATTTTTAGAAATTAAACTTTTTTAACAAAAGAAAACTAAAATACCAGTAAAACCCAATTTCATTATTTTTTTGAGATTACTATGGCGTGTGTGGATGGGTGGACGCAGTAGTCCAGCTGCATTGTCCATAAAAGACAAACAATCAAATGCTTAAGAGTTTTTTCATTCTTTTTCTGCTTTTATCGTTTTATATATTTGAAATGTCTAAAATAAAATGGATAAATAAATGTGAAAGGATACTATCACCCAGTATCTCAAAAGAGATAAGATATACTCCTTAGTGTTACTTGATATTTATGCTCTTTAATTTTAGATACGCATAAATTGTTACTTAAACTTGAATGGAGTTGAGCATATATATACAAAGTTATACCCACATCCTACTTGATGTCTTACGTGATGCATATGTCTACTTGTTCATTTATACAAGTTTAAGTGTTTATTTGTGCACACTCAAAGTTAGAGGGCATAGATGCAGGGGCGGAGCTAAGTGGGGATTTGGACGAACCTAGTAGCTTTTTCATAGATCCTATATTTGTATTAGAAAATTAAATAAATATATATGTATATTAACTTGTGAACCCCCTAACAAAACTGACTGATGACTCAGTGGTAAGGAAGGGGCCATGGAAGCGTTTTCCCACGCTAGAGTTGTGGGTTCTCGAACCCCACTATGATCAAAAGTGTCTTTTTTAAGAAAAAAAATGAAGCATGCTTTGCAATATTTTTCTCTTATGCTATTTATGCAAATTTCACAAATAAAAATAAAAATTAATTAAAAATATAAGATTAACCATTAGAATGAGCCAAAAAAAATAAATCCACTCGTCTTAAAATAAAAAAGATTATCGTTTCTTATATATTTTCGTTCGTTAATTTGTCGATTATATTTGAAATTATTCTATTTTAGCATATAAAATTTCAAACTTCTAATTTTGGTTCCGCTTCTACATAGGTGCTGACAACCAAATTAAAAAGACATATTATATATTATGTCAAGAAATAATAAGCACAACACACATTTTCCTATAGGAAATTATAGAACATGACTTCACATATGAGGAAGGGTTCCTACGTTGTTTGCTGATGTAGTAAATTGTGGTCAAAATTTGAATTTGAATTTGACAATGTAAAATGTGAATAACTTTTAGGCCCTCTAATTTTTGGCGCCGCAAAATTTTCTAATATGCGTATATATTATATTTTAATTTTATACACAATTATTCATTCGTGTGAATAATTTTTTATTGATAAAAACAATTTTCAACAACCAAGAAATACCCCAAATTATAAAATACGTTTCAAGAGAGATTAAAACAATTAGATATATTAGAAATTAAAAAAAATAAAATTATTAAAAGAAATTAATTAAAAATATTTTTTTAAGAACTTTGAATATAAAATATTTAGAAAAATAGACTTCAAGTGTATGTACATATATATAAAGTTACAACTTAGAAGATATTAAAATAAAAGTATTTTGCATTTTTATATGTCACTACTTGTTTAAGTAATATTTGCTAGCATTAATTTTTTCAATATATGGTTATGTAAAGTAAATAAATTATTTAATTGAAGATATAAAAATTTTATGAAAAAAAGAGAGTAAGAAATGCAAAGATTCAATGAGTCTTTGATTTTATTAATAGATTGACAAAGTTCACAAGATACAAAGTTACAATTAGTTGTCTCTAATTTCATAAACTTAAATTAGAAAAATAAAGCTGAAAGGAAATGGTTCCGGCTAGTGATATAAATGTCGAAGGGAAATGGTTCCGGCAAGTGATATTGTGTGATAAAGACGAAGGAAAATGGTTTCGGCTAATGAAATAAATGACGAAGGAAAATGGTTCCGACAAGTGATATTTTGTGATAAAACCAAAGAGAAATGGTTCCAGCTAGTGATATAAATGCCGAAGGAAAATGATTCTGGCAATTGATTTAATGTGAAAGTCGAAGGGAAATGATTCCGGCAAATATTGACCTTTGTGATCAAACTATTTGTTGTATATACTTGACTTATTTGATCCATGTGATTGAACTAATTGTTCTTTGACAACCGAAGGTAGAACAATTGTGGACAAGATATTGACAGATAGTTCTAGAAATTCTAAATGAATGCCACAAATCTTGGAAGGTATAGGACTTTCAAGATAATTTTGTGACATGTTTGGGATTTGGGAAGGCTAAACTCATATTTTCTGGAATATGTCCATTTAGTTTGTTATTAGATAATTTTCTAACAACCATGTTGGAAACTTTCCTGGCAATTGATTTCCTTCAATAGCAAGAATCCTCAAGTCATATTGGTAGTGAAGGAAAGAAGGCAATTTTTGAAGGGTTATACAATTATATACAGCAAAAAGCTCCAACTGGAAATTTTAAAACAATTTATTCTCCAACCAAACAAGCCCTATAAGTAAATTATGCTAAGAACCTCCGTAACATTGAATGCCGATGCATAAGAGCCTGTTTGGATTGACTTAAAAGTTGGTCAAACTTATTTTTAAGTAATTTTTAGTTTTTGAAAATGTTTGACAAGATTTAGGGATGACAATGGAGCGGGGCGGGGCGGATGCGAGGCAAACCCGCAAAAACTTTACCCCACCCCGTATTAACCCGCTCTGCTTAATTTACAATTTTTTAAGTAAAAGAATTGTACTAGTTATCAATCCTTACGGTAAATGTTGAAATTATATATATATATATATATATATATATATATATATATATATCTTCATTTGAAAGCCAACTTATAGAATATATATATATATAGTTCATTAACTGTTGTGTTGGGTTTTTTCTCATTCAAAACTTTAGTCAGGTTTTTTCTCATTCAAAATTTTATCTTAAAAAATATTTAAACGATCCTTATAAACATATTTCTGTTATTTTACTATAGCATTAACAATTTATGGCATGGATACAGTTGAGTCGTTTTGAAAACAATCCTTGTATGCCCAACCCACATACCTGCCCCGCCCTGCCCCGCATGTTTTTGTTCAAAATTATTTTGTACCCGCCCCGCCCCGCCCCCGCAAAAGCTCTACCCCGCTTCACCCCGCAAACACTATAACCTGCCTCTCCCCGTAATCGCCCCGTCCCATTGACATCCCTAACAAGGTTAAAAATAACTTAAAATAAGTTTTAAATGACTTTAAAAAAAAGTAAAAATCAAAAGTAGGTCCCCCTACTTTTTATTTTTTGATTTAAAAGTCATCTAAGTATAAATCCTAAAATCACGTAACACCACTAACATTATTGTTGGAAAAAGACTAGAAAAATTTGAAGTAGCACATAAGTTCCACATTTTTTGTTATTAAATAACCACTAATTTTGGGTTTACTTCAGTCAAAATAATTTTGTAATCCACAATTCTAGATTGAATTATGTTTACTTCACTCAAAGTTGTTAGTGTAAGAAAAACAAATAAAAAATTGTAAGAATTTCAAGAAAGATTTGAGTTGCTTGGGTTGTTTAATTGTTTTTATCCTTTTTATTTGTGTCATTTGCAAAAATATTTATTATTTTACAAAATGAAGAAAGTATTTATTTTCTTCGATTCCATCATTACTAATATGAGAAATTGCCATTAATTACTCACTAAAAGAAATATAAAAGTAATTTAGTTAAAGAAATATTATTCCTTTCATTTTAATTTATGTAACCTTATATGATTAGACATCAAAATTTAAACGTCATATTTTACCTGTTATTATTTGATTCCAGAGTAGGACATTGATGCTTCTAAAAGCACTATCTAATGTATTGTTTGGGGCATTATTATTTGTAAGCTTGTTAATTTTTCTACCGTATTTATTGGAAAGTTGGGGATTTTCCTATCTAGTCACTTCACTTGTGAAAAGTCTTTTATTTTTAGTTGGGGAAAGATTTAAATTGATTGATACTGCCAAAATAACTTGAGGAAAATCCACGGAATGTGCGTCATTGGTTTTGCCTTCGTGAAATCGATGGACAAGATTGGAAAACATTGAGGGATAATCGGTCATGTCCATCGATTTTTGTCAGTTTTAAAAAGCTGTGGACAAGATCGATTTTTCAGAAATATACATAAAATTTTAGCTATCTGGAATTGAATACAGGTATTTTATTTTTATGATTTTGAACAATTCTACCACTCAACGACTCAAGCTCTTAGATGAAATATTTCCACCGTTTTTATTTATACTCTTCAACTACAATTTTCAACTTCAAAAATCGATCCTATCAGTGGATTTTTATTCAAAAATAACAAAAAAATTGAGGGCTTGCATCGATTTTCTTTTAAAAAAATATAATTTTTGCATGAAAAAAATCCAACAAACAGAATTAATATTCCCTAAATTATTTGAACTGATCTTGTCCGTCAAATTTTTCATTATTTTGAGTAGTGTGTGGTTGTCCTCAGCCTATCGCAAAATTGGAGATTTCCCAATTGAGTCATCATAACTTGTAAAAGAGTTTGATTTGTAGCTAAGACGTAAAGTAATAATCCATAGATGCATAGTGTTAGAACAAGAGATTGAAGAGAAAGAGCAAATTGGAAAAGCTACAATTGCAGCGTTACTTCTCATTCACTTGTCTTGATTGATACAACAACTATGTATTTATAATTATAATATTCTGATGTGTAGAGATACAATTCTATAAGGAAACTAAATGTATTCTTGCGTCTAGCCATTGTCAGTGGAATTCTTGTTAGAGTTGGAGACTAATTGACGTGTCTCAATACTCCATGTGCAAGCTGATGGTGGCGAAGACATGTTCAGCTTGGATCGAAGTAGTTCAAACCTGGAGAAGGTTAGAGGTTTGGTGAGGATATCAACTATTTGATCCTTTGACGATAAGAACTAGACTGTGAGATAGATCCTTACGGGCTACTTTGTCACACACAAAATGAAAATCTATCTCAACATGCTTCGTGCACGCATGAAACACCGGGTTTATCGAAAGATAAGCAGCTCCAATATTGTCACACCATAAGAGTGGATCTTTTGGAATAGTGACACCCAATTAAAACAAAAGGGACTGAATCCAAGTCAGTTCATCGGCTACATCAACGAGAGCCTTATATTCAGACTCAGTAGACGATCTAGCGACAATTTGTTGCTTTTTGGAGGGCCAAGACTAGAGTTGCTTCCATGAAAAGGGAATAACCACCAGTGGATTTTCTATCGTCAACACACCCAGCCCAGTCCGAGTCGGTGAAGGCCTGAAGCAAGAAGTGTGAGGAGCAGGGAATATGGAAACAAAGCTGCTGAGTGTGCTTTAGATAGCGAAGGATTAGCTTCACTGCTGCCGACTGGTTCACCGTTGGGCTATGCATAAATTGACAAGCTTTATTAACCACAAAGGCGAGGTCTGGTCGAATAAGTGTAATGTATTGCAATGCCCCAATGATATGCCGATACAAAGTTGCATCATGGAATAAAGGACTATCACCATTATGTAGCTTGTAGTTGACCGCCATAGGAGTTAGAGTGGGCTTACAATTTTGCATACCTGCTTTGGAGAGAGGATTTTGAATATTTTGATGTTGGGATAATGAGATGCCATCAGATTGGCGTAGCACTTAAACACCAAGAAAGAAACTTAGAGGCCCTAAGTCACGAATGGAGAATTCGGCACCGAGTTGTGAGATGACTGATTCTAGAAAAGATGCATGACTTCCTGTAATAATGATATCATCGACATACACCAACAGATAAGCAAGAATATTATTTTTGTTATAGACAAATAGTGATATGTTGGACTTAGAAGGATTGAACCGACAACAACCAAAAATCGAAGAAGTCGTATGTACCAAGATCGAGGGTCTTGTTTGAGCCTTTATAAAGACTTCTTGAGATGACACACATGGTTGGGATAGAGAGGATGAACAAAACCCAATGGTTGAGACATAAGGACTTGCTCTTGTAACTCACCATGAAGGAAGGCATTTTGGACGTCCAACTGACGTAGAGACCATTTTTGTGTTGCTGCAAGAGATAAGATAATACGAATAGTGGTTGGCTTTACTACAGGGCTGAATGTTTCATAAAAATCATGTCCTTCGAGTTGGTGGAATCCTTTTGCAACAAGACGAGCTTTGTAGCGCTCAATATCACCTTATGAATTTCTCTTGATTCGAAACACCCATTTGCACCCTAACACATTCATGGAGGAATCATAGGGAACCAAGGACCAAGTATCATTGTGTAGCAATGCATCCATTTCTGACGCCATTGTCGCACGCCATTCTGTAGATTTGTTTGCTTCAGTGAAGCAAGTGGGTTCAATAGTGGGAGGAGGTGAAGGGGAAGAGAGGGTATTAGTGACTAAATTTGCAGAAGGTCGCATGTGTCGAAGCCTCATTGAGTGAGTATGTTGGGGTTGGATTGCAGAAGTGGTAGGTCGGGTAGTAGGTAAAATAGAGGGTTGAGATTGAATAGGGAATAAATTGTATTTGCTAGAATCAACCACCGACGTCGGAAGAGCAGATGATGAGGCAACCAAGAGGGGTTGTGAATCATGAGATGTAATAGTTTCTGGTGTTGGAGTGGGGCCGGTAGCAGTATTCGAATGAGAGGTATCGAAAGGTAATGGAGTAGAGATGGAATTGGAGATGGAAGTGTTCTTGGCGAGATAGCTTGTGATGAATAAGTAATGACAGGAAAGGAGACCCACGGAGTAGAAGGGGATGGCTAAAACGAAGGAGGGCCGAGAATGGAAGTTTCAGCGAAAGAAAATTTGGTTTCATCAAAGTGCATATGTCGGGCTATATAGAGTCGATCAGTAGAACAATCAAGACAGCGATAACCAAGATGAGTTGAACTATAGCCAAGGAAGACGCATGGTTTACTCTGAAAGTCAAACTTGTGTTTGTTGTAAGGACTTAAGTAGGAAAAACATAAGCAACCAAATGCTTTAAGAAATGAGTAATCGGGTTTGGAACGATGAACTAGTTCATACGGTGAGAGGCTTTGTGTGGAAACTGAGGGTAGGTGATTGATGAAGAAAACAACAGATTCGAAGGCGTAAGCTATGAGCTAGGAGGTTTAGACCCGTTTCGACAACGTGTCGATGTTTTCTTTCAACTCTACCTTGTTGTTCATGAGTATGAGGACAAGAAACACGATGAGATATACCGAGTTTATTGAGAACAGGAGACATTGAACGAAATTCCCCTCCCCAATCTGATTGAATAGCTTTAATAGGTGTATTAAATTGGCGTTCAACAAGAGCTTTAAACTGATGGAATACAGTTAGAACATCAGATTTAAGAGCAATTGGATAGCCCCAACAGTAACTAGTGAAATCATCGGCAAAAACAAGAAAGTACTTGTGTCCTGAGATGAAAGTAAAGATGTTGGACCCCAAACATCAACATATAGTAATTGCAAAATTGAAGAACTTTTATTACTACTCAAAGGAAGAGACAATTTACTTGATTTTCCTAACTCACAAGCTTCACATACTTTATTAAAGCTAGAACTAGAACTAGAACTAGAACAAGGTAATCTATTTGTCTTAAGAATTTGCTGAAGAACTCTCTAATGTGGGTGACCAAGATGGAGATGCCAGCATGAGGGTGAAGCTCTGATTGAGTGGAAGGTTGATGGACTGGATTGAATTTGAGGATGAGATGATTGGAGTGTATAGAGACCGTTGTTACTCCGACCGGAAAGAAGAGGTGTCTTGGTATCCCGATCCTTAACAAGAAAATGAAAAGGGTGAAATTCAAAAAAAACATTATTATCATGAGTAAAACATTGAACAGAGAGTAAATTCTTAGTGATTGAAGGGACATGAAGAATATTCTCAAGGGAGAAGGCTCGTGAAGGAGTGCGGAGAAAAGAATTACTAGTATGATGAATGGGAAGTCCATGACCATTGCCAATATGAACTTGATCTGATCCTTTATAGTCTTCAACCTGATGGAAGTTGGTGAGATCTGGGGCAATGTGATGTGTAGCACCTGTGTCGGGGAACCATTGCGAAGTAGAGGATATAGGAGCTTGGTGTGATAGGTAAGCTGCCGGGCTCATATTAGGGCTGTAACGTTGGAAACATGTTAAAGCTAGATGGTTAGTGCCATTGCAAATTTGACACTTTGGACGCTGATCTGGAGGCTGCCAGGCTTGTACATTATTAGGTGAATAATTTCGTGAATTGTAGGAGCGGCCACCTCTGCCACCACGTCCTCTATTAAATCTGCCACAACCCTATTGGAATTAAAATTGGAGGAACGATCAGATGTATTGTTGCTTTGGGTAAAGTTAGTTGAGGGAGATTTTGTATTGAAGGTTTCATGTTGTCCAGTAGATGATATAGATAGTGTCAACAATGATGAGCCATTGATAAAATCACGGTTCAAAAGAAGACTGTGGAGCTCGGAAAAACTTACTGGTTTGGGTCGTGTAGAAAGGGTATTAACTAGGTCCTTAAATTCAGAGTGGAGACCCTTAAAGATGTAAATATTATGATATGCGGCAGAATGAGGGCGTCGAGCCGGAGCTAATTCATCAGAGATAAGTTTAGCCTTTTGTAAATATTGAGTGACAGTAAGGTCGTCTTGCTTCAGGTTTTGTAGTTGCATATGAAGGTTAAGAATGCGTGTATTGGATGGAGATGATAAAGCAGCCATGAGAGCATCCCAAACTTCTTTTGAGTTGTTCAATCCGATGGCTAGGGGCAATGTGTCTTCGGAGAGGGATGAAATGAGTAAGCTCAAGATCATCTGATCTTGTTGTACCCACTGTGTATATGCTGGGTTCGGATTGTAGATGTTTGTACCATCTACCAAAATTAAGGGTGGAGGGCAAGGGTGGCTTCCATCGATGTAACCGTGGATGTTTTGGCCACGAAGAAAAGGCAGCAATTGCGTTCACCAAAACAAGTAATTTGTTGCCGATCATTTGATAGATATGAGATGATGAGCATGGTTAAGCATCGCAGGGGAAGAAGAGATTGAAATTCCCGATGATTGCAAAGAAGTAGAGGAGGTTGGAGTGGCTTCTAATACCATGTTAGAACAAGAGATTGAAGAGAAAGAGCAAACTGGAAAAAGCTACTATTGCAGCGTTACTTCTCATTCACTTGTCTTGATTGATACAACAACTATGTATTTATAATTATAATATTCTAATGTGTAGAGATACAATTCTTTAAGGAGACTAAATGTATTCTTGCACCTAGCCTTTGTGAGTGGAATTCTTGTTAGAGTTGGAGAATAATTGACGTGTCTCAATACATAAGAAAACTTTTGCGTGAAAAAAATCTAATGAACAAAATTGATTTTCCCTAAATTATTTGAACCTATCTTGTCCGTCAATTTTTCATTTATTTTGAGTAGTGTGTGGTTGTCTTCAGCCTATGACAAAATTGGAGATTTCCCAATTGAGTCATCACAACTTGCAAAAGAGTTTGGTTTGTAGCTCAAACGTAAAGTAATGATCCATAGATGCATATGAAAACTTTGTGATAGAAATTATTAAGTGTGTGTGATGTAGTTAGGATATAAGGAATCTATCGTGGAGTTGGAGTTAAAATCCTCCTTAGCCAATATAATTGTTCGAGTAGAGCCCATTTAATAAAAATATCCTCTGAGAGAAAATATGATCAATAAAATTTGTATTATATATGTGTTTTGTAAATTGTTCTTTAATATGTATTAAAACTATATAATAAATGTAACTTTAGAAAATGACTAGGTATGGATCAACTCAAGTCTTTGCCTTAACTAAAACACAAAAGACTTTTCACAAGTGAGGTGACCTGTGAATTAATATTCATTTAATTCTTTGTTCTTTTATGGAAGACTTATCCAAGCTAAAGGGACAACTTTTCAAGTTTAAAATTATATTTGGAAAAAGGAAAATTCAAGAGCTTAATTTTGATAGAGGAGGAGTGTTAGACCCCTAGTCTAATTAAGCAAGCCTCGGGCACGCATGTCAAGGATTTGGGCACTGGTCTTGGCATGTGCGTGGGTGAAACAATGCATCTGTATGGCTAAGTGTCAGTGTGCAACAAAGTGTTCTAGATGCTTGGGTGTTGGCAAGGCAGCTTGAACGTGCTAAGGCATGCGGCAGACGTATGGCACCTAAGGGGCATACTTGTGAACAGGACATCGGCAAGGAAAGGCAGTGTGTTGGCTTGACAAGGCAAGGCTTTGGGACTTGACCATGGCAAGACAAAGGCATTACAACGTGTTGACACGAGTTGGCAGATTTGCTAAAATAAAACTAAGTGTTGAAGACATGCTGAAATATTCTAAGTGTTGGGCATGGTGAAATTCGGCTAAGGCATTGAAGAAACATGTTCTTGACACATGTCTTAATGTATTTGAATTCAAATTTGTATTATGACTGTTAGGATAAAGCTGTTAGACTTAGTTTAAATCTGGTCATGACAAGTATGAGACATATGTCAGATGTAACTGTTTTTGTAACTACTGTAACTGCTTTGTGCAGAAATTTTAAAAGGGGCTGAAATTCGTTCTAAGGCTAAGAGGAGTGTTCTGTGGCTTAGAATAATTTGTGAAGCCTTTCCTTTGTTGAGTTTTGATATTAATAATGGTTGGGAAGTGTTCCCGTACGTTGCTTGGTGTTTGTTATATTTATACACTGCCTAAAAGTGAGATAAGTCTTCCAGACTTAATCAAATTCGTGTGAGTTGTAAGGCTAAAGTTTACAAGCATTGTAGACAACCGTTCAGTGGTGAAAGATGAACAAAATCACACTGCTATCAATTGGTATCAGAGCGCGGTTAAACAATGGTGACAAACATTGAATTTTGAGAACATTTGCGCAGAGTTGAGGCCTTCGTTGGGATCACTGATGAACGCTGGGATGATCCAGCGTTGGTGGACCTTCTAATGCACAATATTGGCATGAAACAAGAGTTTGAAACATTTCGGGGAGAAATTGGTCTATATCGTGCTGATATAGATGAGCATATGGTAGAAAATTTGAACATTCGTGAGGTAGAGGAACTACAATTGGAAGGACTGCTGAAGGAAAATGAGAACCTTCATGCAGAACTTGTTGTACTTCGCTTGGCTGTTGCTGCGTCAGGGCCAACTCATGGAAAATCTTCTAAGGTAAAATTTTTGGAACCTAAAGCCTTTGGGGGCACAAGAAGTGCTAAAGACTTGGAGAATTTCATATGGGATATGGAGCAGTACTTCACGGCTACTCGGGTTGCTGAGACGGATAAGTTGAATATCACTACAATGTACTTAACGAGTGATGCTAAACTTTGGTGGCAGACTCGGAATGGAGACAATGAAGGTGTTGCCCGACCGAGAACTGATAATTGGACCAAGTTAAAAAAGGAGATGCGTGATCAATTTCTTTCTAGCTATGCATCATGGCTTGCAAGGGACAAATTGAAAAATCTAAGGCAAAATGGTTCAATGAGAGTTTATATAAAAGAATTTTTCTCTCTGATGTTAGACATCCAAAATATGTCTAATGAGGACAAATTACATAACTTTATTTTGGGCATGTAGGGCTGGGCTCAAAATGAATTAGGAGCCAGAACGTGAAAGATTTACCGGGGGCAATCTCTGTCGCTGACTCTTTGGTTGATTTTCGATCTGTTCGTCCTAATTCTAATGTTCCTTCTACTTCGAAATCTAAGAGAAAGAGTGAAAAGAGAGGGGACTGGAAAAAGGAAAATCATAAGGACAATGTTGTTCATAAAGGGAAGGTGCCAATAAAAGAGGGAAACAAGGACAAGGTCAGGGGAAAAGATGGAAATTCAAAGGGTTGTTGGACTTGTGGTGGTCCTCACTTGGCAAAGGCTTGTCCCAACCGGGAAAGTGTGAACACCATGCTTGCTGGAAAATTGAATCATTGTGAAGGAGAAGAATAAGTCGTGGCTGCGTTGGTGAATCCTTTGGGTTTGTCATTCAATCAGATTACTTTGGTTAATGATGTTGGAGACGCGTCTAAGTCTTCAAATCCGCATGCATCATTGATTCAATAGAAATGGAAGTTAAAGGTTAATGGGTGGTAGTTATGGAAGATACTGGGCTAGTCACACGTTTGTAGATGTCAAAATTGTTGCAAAGTTGGGGCTTAAGTTGACGAAAAGCCCTTCCTACGTCCAGACTGTTGGTTCGAAGGCACAAGTCATTGTCGGCATGGCTTATGAGGTATCTAGGTCAACTGCAAATTGGGTAGGTAAACATAATTTGATGGTGATGCCGCTTGGTGAGTTTGAAATAATACCCGGGATTGATTTCTTGAGGAAATTTCTGTTTGTCCCTTTTCCTCAATTAGATGGTGTGATGATCACGAATGAAAGAAATCCTGGTTTCATAAAGGGTATTCATCCTTTTGTGAAAGTTGCAAAGCACAAGGGTCCATTGTTGTCTGCTATTTCGATTGATAAAGGCTTAAGGAAGGGAGATGAAACTTTCCTTGCTGCCTTAGTCGAATTAAAGCTTGATGTAACAGTGAAGGTGCCTGGTTGTATAGCTGAAGTGTTAAGACAGTATGCTTATGTGATGCCGCCTGAACTGCCAAAGAAGCTGCCGTCAAGGAGGGATATTGATCATAAAATTGAGTTGCTTCCAGGTTCAAGTGTTCCTATGCAGGCTCCTTATCGAATGGCTCCAAATGAGTTGGCTGAATTACGCAAATAGTTGAATGAATTGTTGGATGTTGGATTGATTCAGCCATCCAAAGCTCCCTATGGTACGCCTATTTTATTTTAAAAGAAACAGGATAGGACGCTAAAGATGTTTGTGGATTATAGGGCATTGAATAAAGCAACTATGAAGAATAAGTATCCAATTCCGTTGGTGCAGGATTTGATGGACAAGCTAAGCAAAGCATGTTGGTTCACTAAGTTAGATCTTAGGGCAGGCTACTGTTTGGTTAGAATAGCTGAAGGCGATGAACCTAAGACTACTTGTGTAACTAGATATGGCTCTTATGAATTTCTTGTAATGCCATTTGGGCTAACCAACGCCCCAGCTACATTTTGCAACTTAATAAATAACGTACTATTTGATTATCTTGATGACTTTGTAGTTGTTTATTTAGACGACATTGTCATTTATAGTCAAACGTTGGATGAACATGTGAAACATTTGAGTATGGTTTTGTCTCGGTTGAGGGATTATACACTTATGTGAAAATGAGAAAGTGTGAATTCGCTCAAAAAGAGATAAAGTTTTTGGGGTAATTAGTTAGTGAAAATCAGGTTCGGATGGATCCTAAAGAAGTGCAGGCCATTGTTGATTGGAAAGCACGCATCGTGAAGGATTTGAGGTAATTCCTAGGATTGGCTAACAATTATAGAAAATTTATTGCTGGGTATTCAAAAAGAGCAACGACTTTGACTGATTTACTAAAGAAAGATGTTAAGTGGGTATGGTCAGTGAGATGCGAAGAAGCTTTCCAGAACTTGAAAGAAGTTATTGCATCAGAGCCAATATTTAGGCTGCCAGATTTCGAGTTACTTTTTGAAGTACATATTGATGCGTCGGAAAAAGATGTTGGGGGCATATTGGAGCAAGAAGTTCATCATGTGGCCTTCAAAAGTAGAAAGTTGAATGATGCAAAACAAAGGTATTCCACTCATGAAAAAGAAATGGTTGTTGTTGTGCATTGTTTGTAGGTTTGGATGGTATATCTGTTGGGTACTTGCTTTGTGGTGCGGACTGATAATGTGACCAACACATTCTTCAAGACGTAAAAGAAGCTAAGTCCAAAACAAGCAAGATGGCAGGAATTCTTAGCAGAATATGACTTTGTGTGGGAGCATAAGCCAGGAAAAACAACCAAGTTGTGGATGCCTTAAGCTGGAAGGGGGTATTTGCTTCCATATATTCTATTTACAAACTTGAAACTGAGTTCTTAGACAGAATCAGGTTATGTGCTTTGAATGACTCATTATATGTTAAGTGGATGGGTCAAGTTAAAAATGGGACAATGAGAAGGTACTGGATCGAGGATGATCTACTTCATTTTAAAGGGGGGAGGATCATAGTACCAAATGGTGGTGGGCTACGTAAAGACTTATTGAAAGATGCACATGACACTACTTGGGCTGGACATCCAGGTGTTGAATGGATGTTAGATCTACTGTCCCGAGTATATTTTTGGCCAAAGATGGAAGATGATATTGAGGCGTACGTAAAGACTTGTCATGTCTGTCAAGTGGACAAAACTGAACGTAAAAAGGAAGCTGGTTTGTTGCAGCCTCTGCCTATTCTGGAACGGCCATGGTTGTCGGTAAGCATGAATTTTATTTCTGATTTCCTTAAAGTCGATGGCATGGCATCTATAATAATGGTGGTAGATAGATTTTTGAAATGCTCTATTTTCATTGAAGCTCCTAATTTGTGTTCGTCTGAAATTGCTGCTGAGTTATTTTATAATAATGTGGTTAAGTACTTTGGTGTTTTAGCTAATATTGTGAGTGATAGAGATACTCGATTCACAGGAAGATTTTGGACAACTTTGTTCAATATGATGGGGACTAATTTGAAATTCTCTATTGCAAATTCCATAAACAGATGGACAAACAGAAAAGATTAATCACTTGCTAGAAGAATACTTAAGGCATTATGTGACAGCGAGTCAAAGGAATTGAGTTGCATTGCTTGACACTGCACAGTTTTGTTATAATCTGCATAAATCGCCAACAACTGAGATGAGTCCTTTTAAAGTTGTTTTGGACAGACAACCTATGATACCCCTAGATATTGCAAAAACGAAGAATCAGAGAAGTGTCCAACAGCGTACAGGGTTGCAAGGGACAAACTTGAAATGATTTCTAAAGCTCAAGAAAGCTTGCGCAAGGCTCAGTGACGCATGAATAAATATGTTGATTAATTGGAACGTGAAACCCGATCCAATATACCGTGTCGGAACATGACACCCGATCCCATAACACCATGTCAGAACGTGACACCCGATCCAATAATACCGTGCCGGCTCGTGGCACCCGATCCAAATATATCGTTAATTCATTTGTCATTATTTATCATTTATTTACACTTCCTTATCAATATTTCATTAAGCCTTCTTTATTCAAGGCATCACTATAAATAAACAAGTTCAAAATTATGGATTTCGCTGTCTTGGGATTTCAGACCAATCACAACAACACCTGAATCATCCAAACCACAACAACCAAGTACATAGAAAATTTCACAATATCACTCAATGACTATCAATCACTATTAAGAGTCTATTTATCACATTGAATAAATCATAACCTACCTCCACCGAAGAGCCGATGTCAAGCAAGCTAATTCACCAGTGCTTTTCCTTTCTTCAATGCCTCATATGATATCCAATCTATCAAGTATGAGTAATTCATAAGTAAAAGACTCTATAGACACCTATATTACTATATGTCTACCCTAGACCCAATAACCCATCCAAATCTATAATCAAATTCCTAAATTTTGATAGCAACTAATTTATCAAGTCTCATATGTCTCAAATTTCAAGCCTAGGGTGAGGTTTATATTCCTCCAAATAACTTAATATAATGATATTCATATAATACAATACACTTAATATTTAATTATCTATCTCAATATATTAAAACTTAAAACTTTAACGAGATACTAAGATTAGATGTCCAATGGTATCCAGAACCTTACTTTACTGCAACTTTATACACTTTATATAATATATAACTTGTAATCATCAATTCTAATGCCATTCATTATTGTCAATTTATTATTTTCCTCGCTTTATTTTATCCCATCAAATTGTTAAATTTCTTCCGCTCTCAAATATAGCATTCCACTATCCACTGTCTCAAATATTTATTAATCATTAGCACATTACTAGCTAATAATGGAAGGTACCAAGTTTGTCTCCTCAAAGTCAACCCGCAATCACATTAATCCACCTTCAATTCATATCCAATTATAATATCATAATACTATTAGAATACATGTCTATATATTTCATGTAATCATCACCATTGGCAAGAAATATACATTTCAATTGGAAATTCACTTACCTGAGGTAACTTTGACGTTCTCTCCTTCGAGGGTTGAGCCGCAGTTAGTCTCTCGCCTAATTTTTTCCTCTAAAATACTTATGAACCAAAATTGCTGAATTTTATTAATTTTATTTCTATCTATGGGTCGAGAGACATAGGGTATTAAATCAATTTAAGACTTTGCCCATTTACAATCAACTAAAACTTAATTATTTTTAAAATAATACCCACCAACTAAATTAATTATTAAAATTACCCCATTAATCATATAATTGTAGTTACAAATAGTCCAAAATGCCCATTTAGAATTTATCGGAAGAGTCTTTTATGAAATAAGAAGCTCCAGTACTCAAAACGACCTAATGGGTCGTTACAATAGATACCAATTTACCCATCGTTCATCCTCAAACGATCAAAAGAAGGCGAGGGTAAGAAAGGGTACCTGAATTGACAAAAAAGTGTAGATATCTTTCATGCATATTAGCCTCAGTCTCACAAGTGGACTCTTCAACCGGCTGATCCTTCCACTGGACCTTGACATATGCAATCTCCTTTGACCTCAACTTGCGGACTTCCCTATCTAGAATAGCTATAAGCTCCTCCTCATAAGACAAATTTTCATCAAGGTCAACTACTAAGGACTGAACTTTCGAATCAAAATTTGGGAGATCTACAAATCAAGAGTGATTAACAAGTCACAAACTAGATCATGAACCCAATTTGAACCGAAACCCTCTAGACCATAACACAACCATCAGGACAAATCTTTTCTCACATAACCATGATAGAATATTGAATCAATACTGGCTACATCCAGAAGTGAACTTGAACCAACCACCACACACTATTAATGCACAAACCATCATAGATCTTATCAATATTTCTTTCTCACAACATGAACTTTCCACGAGCTTAAGTTATAAAAATTTGATCTTACTTATCAAGGGAGAATCAAACTTATCCAACCCAAAGAAGGAAATGATCAAGTAACCACCCATTGAGTGATACACCCACGCATACAGAACATCTAACAACACAATCGAAATGTTAGATTAGTAGTTGTGACTGTAGATAATCCTTAAGAACGGTAGGCCTAGACCCAATGGTCCCACATGCAACCATACATAATCGGAACATGACCTCGATGACTAGATGAATATTAAGACCGTCGGACAACTGTAAGTAACCATGATAACTCTTCTATAAATTCTTGTAAGCAAGGTGGTACATGTAGAACCACTGGAATAATTCAACAACTCCAAGACAACACCAAATATGTCATCTGAGATAACCAAGTTTGCGCAAACATCCTACCCAGCCAATATGACATTGTAGGATCGGTACACCCGATTCACCACTAAGGATCCCCCCATAAAAGTGAAAACACACGTAGGCATAGCTAGTGAATCATACTCCACATACTCTTCACATCATTCCACTAAAGCCGAAACTCTCAATACTAACAACCATCATAACCACTCTGGCCATTTGCCTTACTCTAAACCGACACTTTTAAGTGAAACCCTTCCTTAGGTCCTTTAGCAATCAAAAGTAACAAACTTTACTACCCAAACCATACATAAGTCCTTCCAAATGCTCAACACCCAATGCAATCAATCATTTCTTACCTTACAAATCCATACCTTGACAAAACATACCACTACGAATATAGACTTACAATAAAAACTTTGAATTGTGAATCCAACGGTGTCACCCAATCCCCTTATCTATAAACATTAGCTCATACCTTGAAGATTTTTATGAATTCATGTATCTTAGCTTATCATTGATCGTCTTTCCATCAACATTACCCACTAAAAATCCAACCGTACTTATTACCAAATTCAAAACCACAAAAGAACTTATCATCACACTCAAGCTGAATGTGTACACTCCTTTCTTAAATCTTATCCAATAGTTTTTAAACGATTTGATGAGATCGTGACACTATTACCATAACCAGAGCACAATGGATGAAACCACACGTCTCTGAATTTAATCTAGTAGCCTTGATTATAGTATGAGTTGGCATAAATATTCTCCTTAGGGTTGATACTAGAGGTCTTAGGCTAAATTGTGCTTTAGAAGCCTTAGAATGCGTTTTACCGCCCTTATAGCTATGTGTTGTTCCCTATATGGCTTGTATTGGTTTGGGTACCTTCTGTTAGTTCTTGAGACCTTAGTGGCTATTATAGCCATAGGTTGGCATTATTTGTGCTCAGTTGTGAGCTGGAGTTGTATGTTTGGTGTAAGGAGTCGATCCTGGAGTTATTCTCCACTAGTGATTATTTAACTCTTCTCGATTACTTTGCTTCTTAAGTAGCGATGAGCATATTATGCTATTGTTGATCCTGTTGATATATTTTTGGGCCCGAGGCAGTGGTCGAGGAACAGCTGCACTCCAGGTTAGTTATCTCTGCCTTAGAAGTGTGGTAGAATTAATATCATTATTCTTGCTATGTTTTGCTCTTGTTTGAATGTTGGTGATGGCAGGCATTGCAATTGATATTTATAGTTCACGTGTTTTCTGGTACAATCTCAGTTCATGAATTTGACTCACACTTCTATTTTGAGAAACACTATTTTTGTACTGTTACTATTTTAAACTGGTTTTAACGAAAGTCGTACCTCCTAGATTACTTCATAAACTCATTTTCAAGATAGATGAGGCATCGAGGACACACTTTCTTTCTACTTTGAAACATTATAGGCATCTAGGATGTGCATAACTTTTTACTTAAATAAGCCAGCACATCGTCGCCCTTTCCTGCATTGGTTTTGCTACTTAAACCTAAGGTACCATGACGGAGAAGATCCAGTAATGTGATGGATATTTGTATATTTAGAAGTCCTGGCTCGGGACCAGGAAGTGATACGAACTTCTCACATCACCTATGGGTCCCTCTTGACGTGTGACTCATTGAATAGAAAGAGGGAGTTGCATGGATCCTACCTCACTATCGGGACGGGGGTAAGTGTATATACTTAGATTGAGGCCCTTGATACTGATGGTTCAGTCGGTTCCTACTACACTATGTGCACTAATAAGCAATCTCTATCATGAGTACAATTGTTTATTATTTGTACTCGCTAGTCTTATGGGGGGCTAGTTAGGTTATGTATGTTGTTTGTACATTCCGAGCTTATAGGTGTCCGATTAGGTTATTGTTTGCTTATATTCATGTATTCTTGTGTTGTGCTAATAGTTGGTTAGGTGTGTGGCTTAGACATGTCTTGATGTTTGTTCTCCTTGATTTGGTTAGTTGACTTCCATAGTATGACTATGTCAGGAGTAGGTTGTTGTGTTTGTGCCTGTAGGTATGTTCTTTTACTCGTTCTCACTCTGTGTATATTCGTTTATTATTATTGCTTGTACTATCATACTTTATGTTCTTGTTAGATACTTCTACTATGCTTTCTTTATCTACATATTGTTCATACTTGCATTGCCTTTGGAGTTGAGTATGCCTATGCCTACTGAGTACTGCTCCTCGAGATTTGGTAAAAGGAGGCCCGAGTCTCTTCAAGGTTAAACCATAGGAATGTGTGATTCTTTGTGCAACAGGTGCTTCTCAGACCGGAGTTAGGATGATTTGTTCCCAAAAAGGCTTTTCATTTGTGTATGAGTACATGTTAAGATTTATCTAGTGGGCCAAGCTTATCCCTACATTATTCCATATGGATGAGGGTTTGATTGAGGGGTTTATTAGAAGATTGTCCTTGCCACTCCGATTGGCATCAGAGCACTGGATAACAACGGGGTCTACCTTTCCCCAGGTTATTAGTCACGCGAGGGTTATTGAGTAGATATGCTTTGACACTTACATAGATAGTGGTAAGAGGCCTCACCATCAATACAACCATGACAACATTCAACTTCGAGGTGGGTGTCAGCTCAGTGAAGGTCATCTTCCTTCTTGACTTATCACGCCTATGGTAGAAACACCTCATGTTCAATGGGGTTCTAAGGCAGGTCGTGGTGTCTAAGGCTGACAAGGTTTAGGTAAGACTTCTTAGGAGGGAATTTTTGGCCTTCAGGTGTTAGAGCTTATTTTATCCCAACTTAGTCTTTTCAGTAGGTTTCTCTTGGTAATGGTTTCTACGAGAGTGGCCAAGTAGTAAACTTTATTCGAGATTGTCGTAGGACCCTAATTCAGCTAGCTAGGGGTGGTCTTGAGTTTGGCAGAGGTAGGTAGGGCAGCTCATCATGTTTTGCATGTGGGGTTTCAGAATATAGAGGTGTCTGTAGTTGTGGGGAGGTTGGACAGTGGTCAAGAGATTCCCCCAGATAAGAGTTTACCATCAAGACATAGATGGCATCTGTTACTCCCCATGCTAGGGTTGTTAGAGCTTGTCATATCTATGGAGAGGTTGGCCATCAGTCTCGAATATGTCCTCGACATGGAACCATAACCATGGTGAGATATGTTTAGTTGGGTTAGTATCATGGGTTAATGACACCTTCTGTCAGAGGTGGTGCACTGAGTGTTATTGGTGCTACTTGAGTTGTTTAGGTTGAGGTCAGACACGATCCGTTCTCTAATTCTACATGACGGATGGAGGCCAAGGCTGCAAGTATCCCTTTTATGTACGTGACTTCATTGTTTTACCCATTGTTTCTTATGTTGTGTGATTTTGGATTTTCATACCCTTGCATTCCTTCCGTCTTGTTGCTAGTGTTTTTATTGTTGTGACAGCCTTATTATGGATTATGTGCATGTGTTTTATCTGCTATAGTTGATTCCTTTTAGTAGTGGATCGACTAGGTTAGGTTTCTATGATTAGGAGTAGTGGTTAAGTAACTTCCTGTTCCTTTATCATGGTGGTTTAGCTCTGATAGCAATGTCAAAATCATTGGTTTCCATTTTTCCACTCTTGTAGTATGTTTTTGTTGTGATGTATACCCGTGTTGATGGGTGGTTAGACCAACTTTACCCGATTTGAAAATTTTTATGTTGTTGGACCTAGTCGGCTTAAGAGGTTGCCTATGTTGAGTGTTGTCCTTATGGAGCAGTAGTTGGGAGATTTATGGCTATCGAAGTTGTGTGTAGGGTAGTATGGCCTTCTGTGGTGTTGTGGTAGTCATAGTTGGCTGCTTCTTTCATTTGTCTTAATCTTATTCTCGGGTGCAAAGTTGTGATTCGCTTATTTGGTCTTTTTGATTCGTCTCTTTCTTGTGGTTTTGATGCTCTATTATGGCTAGCCGGGACTTGGAGATGTGATATCTTACCTTGTTACTGCCATTTTTCCTCAGTGGTTATGTTCATAGCTCTTGAGGTTGGGCTTGTGATTTGGAACCAGATTGGTGGTATTCATTGTTTGCTTCACACTTTACATTATGTTTGAGAATGAAAGATTTTTTTTGAAGGTTCATCTACAAGATGGGGTCAAAGTAATTCATGGGATCTGTGATTTTGTATTTGTTCAGGATGTGAGGTTTGCTTTTGTCATATTTGTTAGCTTGTGATTTTTTATCGATGGGAGTTGGAACCCTTGGGTTGTTACTGCCCAATTAACTATATTTATACACTACCTACTGGCTTGGTTTCAGTTAGATTTTGGTTGTTGGCTCAACTTTGTGGTGGCAGAGTAGTTCATGGGCACATGGTGTCAGTTTTCCAGAAGTTTTCTTGGTAGAAGTAGGTAACTAGAGCTTGGCCCAGTGCAGCCTTGTTATTTATGGAGTGATCTTCCTTTGGAGTAGATTGTTCTATTTTATGAGGTTGTGTTTCAGCTCGGGTTGATGGTTTTAGGAGTTGGGATTAGATTTTGGGCTTTTCCATAGGCTGAGTTCCTTTGTGGTTGTCATTCCTTGATGTTTATGTGGAGTATGCAATTCTTTCGAGGTTCGTGTTATGAGGTATTGTAGGCGGGATTCATATGATACATGAGATGTTTTGTATAGCTAAGGACTGATAGAACACTCCTGATGACTAGAAGATGTGGGTCTTGAAGCATAAAACAAGTATTTTGATTTGTGAGTGGGGTTGCATCAAATGTTGTTGTATGTTTTCTCAATTTGGTTATTTCGGTGTGGTATTAGTGTATCTCAAATGAATTTGGTACTCTCAGTCAAGTACCGTTCAGTTGAACGAGAGTTGGAGTCTCATAGTTGAATTTAGGGAGTATTTGAAGTTTTGAAATGACATTGAGAATTTTCCTCTTAGCTTGAGTACTGAGTTGGTGTTGTCTTCTCCGGGAGTGTCAGGAAGTCTAGCGGAGTATGTGGGCCCAGTACCTTATCTTTTTGTGTCTTCAGGCTTTTTCAGTTCATTAACTTTCGAGGACTAAAGTTCTTTAGTAGTGGATACTGTAATGACCATCCAGGTTATTTCCTCTGTTTTCCAATCTTTTAATGTTAAGAGCTTTTTTATGGCGACCCGAAGTCATATATTACTTGCTGGGACCAAGAGTTTGGTTGCCTGGTCATTCATTTTAGTTTTGTGCAAGGTTCCCTCTTTTGGTGTTTCTAGAGTTTGAACGGTTGATTTCTATCAAAACTCCAGGAAGACGGCCTCAGAATGCAATTCTGACAGTTATTCTATCTCTTAAATGTAAAGTTTGGTCTAGATGGAACTTTCATGTGGATCCGGAAGCCTTAGAGGTCATTCCAAGCCCCCTGTAGATTTTGGCTCAAAATAAAGGTTAGGTGTGGAACCCACTTTTTGTCAAGACAACCTTGGTTGAAGTTTTGACATCTTTATTGAGTCTAGAATGCCGAATTTTGTGGGGTAGGATATCTCGTTTCCATACACGAGGTTTCGAATGAATCCCGAGCACCCTGTTGAAGTATATTTTTAACTCCAAAGTTCAACAGATGAGCCCTTGTTTGTGCATCTTAAATTGTGCTCCACGTTTTTGGACCAAGTTCCTGCATACACAGAGATTAGTAAAGGTAGGTTCCCGCATTCACAGAGAAGAGGTCAAGCTATCCTCCGCGTTTGCAGACCTGGTTCCCACATTCGTGGAGAATAACCTTTGACTGCATATATCTCTTTTCAGCCTATTTTCAGCTCATTCTTCAATATTTGATTTTCGATATTTTAGGCTAGGAAGCTCCAAATTGGGTGACTCTTGTTGAATATTTTTGGAATTGGCATGGCTGTGCATTAAAGTTATTGGGGAAGTGAGGACAGCATTGAGAAGAGGTATTTTCTGCCCGGAAAGGGCTGTCCAAGCTCTTTAATGATGGTTATGTGAATTTTCTTACATGTCATCATTTGCTACCTTCTGAGAATTGAATTGTGTCCCATTTTGGGTCACAAGTTCACTAAGTCAATTAGGACCATTTGACGAAGTCAATTTTGGAATTCTCGACGCAGGTCCCAAATTCCCGTCCTGAGTCAAATTTTGGTTCATTTGTAATTATTGTGCTTGTGGTGTATAATTGTCCATATTTACGTTGTGATAGATATTTTGATATCGTAGCAGTGACCGGAGGTGTTTTAGGAAGGAAAATCCCCTGTTAGTGAATTTAAAGCACACGTGATCGGCTTCGAGGTAGGGTAAGGTTTACACTCTAGAACTGGCTCTATTAGAGAATGATTAGTATAAATTTCATATGATGTAGGATTGTACTTGTCCAATTTTAGATTTACTTCTGTTATATTCTACTTTCTTATTTACTATAGAAGCATTTGGCTTGTTTTGTGTGGCGAGATCGTTAGTTTAGGCTAGTAGGAATGCTTATGGTAGGAGTTGGCATAAATATCCTCCTAATGGTTGATACTTGAGGTCTTAAGATACGTTGTGCCTTAGAATGCATTTTAATGCCCTTGTAGCTATGTGTTTCTCCCTATAGGGCCTGTATCAGTTTGGTTACCTTCTATTAATGTTGGATACCTTAATTGATAGTCGTAGCCGTAGATTGGCATTAGTTGTGCTCGATTGAGAGCTTGAGTGGTATGTTTGTGGTAAGGCATCCATCCCTAAGTTCTTCTCACCTATTGATTATGGAACTCTTCTTTATTCCTTTGCTTTTTGATGATTGGTGAGCATGTTATGCTATTATTGATCCTGTTGATATATTTTTGGGCCCGAGACCATAGTCAAAGACCAGATGGACTCCAGGTTTGCTCTATTTTCCTTAGCAGTGTCGTAGTATTGGTATTGTAATTCTAGTTGAGTGTTGCTCTAGTTTAAAATCTGGTGATGACATGCATTGCATTGGATATTCATGGTTCACGTGATTTGTGGTACAATCCCAGTTCATGCATTGGACTCACACTTCTATTTTAAGAAAGACTATTATACTATTTTTAACTGGTCTTAATGGGAGTGGTATGATGAGCGGTAGATTTTCACTCATTTGAGGACTTTTTAGTTTAACAATTAGTGTCCTCAATGCCTAATTATGTCCTGTTCTGGTGATATTATGATGTTTTGCAACTATGAAGGCTAAAGGACAAGGCAAGAATGAGTATATGAAAAAGAGGCCAAAAACATTGAAAGTAGTGCAAACTTCAAACTGTGAGTCGCCTAACCAAAAGGGTGAATCGCCCAAGTGTCCTGACCTCACCCAAAGTGACAGTGCTCACAATTGAAATATTCAAGGTCGTCGATGGATTGAAAGATTAAACAGTGACTCGCCGAAGCTGAATGGGCGAACTAGAAGACCATCGCCGAAGGTGATAGATCTCTGAGTTAAAATGAAGGCTTAAAAGGCGAACAAGGTGGTAATCGATGATAACCGAATGTGAAAGGCAGACTCGATCGAGTCCAACAATTGAGGTTCAAACACCTGAAGCATGAACCAAATGAAGGGCGAGCTGAAAGACAAATGGCGATCTGCCAAACATGTTTGGCAAGCCCGACTAATGTTGTCGAGTTGGTTACGCATTGAATTTTGGGCCAAATTTTGGGAAACTATAAATAGTCCTAAATAGAGAGAAAAAATGTATCACTTTTTGGAATCACTTTTTGAATATTGGCTAGGGGAATTAGTTTAGAGAGAATTAGTCTTTTTACCTTTTGAAAACATTCTTAGTTCTTGGGGTTTTCAATTAACCTTGTAATTGAAAATTGGAGGCTCAAATTGAAGTGGGTTTTGAATATGGATGTTTAATTTCAATTCCCCAATGGCTGAATTCATCATGTGTATCCTCACTTTTTCCTTTTTGATGCTTGGCTAAAACCCCAAATCTATGGGTGTGATTATGGCGTTGGGTGTTGATTTATTATAGTGAGTTATGTGTCTTCCTCTATTTTATTGATGTAGATTATGGATTTAAGCTAATTATCACGGGGTTAATTTATGGGTTAGGTTGCAAAGTTAATCCTAAATTAGATCTTCGATTGATGCTCGAAAGAGATTAATTGAAGTGGGTAATTAGTTTAATGCCTGTGATTCAGATTTGCTTACTATGGTTTACTTGAAAGAGAAATTGTGGTTCAATTCTAGTTGTCAAATCTACTCGAAAGAGAGATTCTAGTAAGGTATTGGATTGATTTGAGATGCACATAGATGAGACAGAAAGGAGATTCTATGATCTAATGTTATGAGATCGAAAGAAGATTAGTGTTATTTAAGATTACCCAGCCTAAGCATGATTGTTTAGCAATAATTAGCAAGCACAATTACCTCTACTTGACATCGATACCAATCCCCACACCCCTAGATCATCTTTTACTTGATTGAAACCCATCCTTTGGTTTAATTGTGTTACTTGATACCAAAATTCTTTTTGTAAATTTGGTGGAATATCCACCCATCTCTTTTAATTACTACAAATGAATTGGTTTACACTCTCAATTTCCTAATTGAATTCCTTGCATTATATCACTCTCTCTGGGATTCGATCCCGACTCTTGTTGGGTATTTTTATTACTAACAACCGCTTATTCTCTTACTTATTTTGAGGGTAGCTTGAGCATTATAAAAAATGGAGTCGTTGCTGGCGAGTGATGGCTAAGAATTCAATTTGTGAAGTTAGTTTGTAAACTTGTTTAGTTGTAGTAGATTGTTGTTTGTTGTTGTTGTTTTGTCTCAATTGTAGGTGGAACTATGAGTGACAATGGAAGTGACGATGCTACTCACTTTGGGAAAAATGATAACATGGGAGATATGAACGATATGCATGTGAACATCGTTCAAAGTACGGGAGCAATCCAGTTGCTTCCAACCACCGGGAGAGCAGTGTTCAATGTGACCGGAACCATGCTCCAGTAACTTCAAATGCAAAGAATGTTTGGGGGCCTTGCTCATAAAGACCCCCAACAAACACCTCAGAAATTTTGTGGATGTCTGTGGTTTACCTTTAAGAACATTTCACAAGAATCTATTCGGCTGAGGCTATTTCCATTTTCCGTAACAGGGGAAGTTAATAGATGGTTAGCCTAATGATTATATTACTTCATGGGAAGAGCTGACTGATGCGTTCCTTGAGAGATTTTTTCCTCCCACGAAGATGATCAAACTCAGGACAGAATCAAAAACTTCAAAAAGGTGATTGGTGAACTACTTCATGAGACATGGATGCGATTTCGAAAGTTATTATTGCAATGTCCAACACATGGTGTTTCAGACAACATGCTGCTGTATTACTTCTATTGTAGTTTGGATTCTGTCAACAAAGGGCTAGTCGGCTAGATTGTTCAAGGTGGCTTGATGAGGTAGCCATATGAGGTAGCGACCATGTTGCTTGATGACATGAAAAAAATCAACTGAGCATGGCATACTAGAGAGGATCAGGTATCTTCTCTACATTTGAGTATGATCAAGGAAAGAATGGAGAAGGATCATGAGCCTAATGAGAATATGGCTAAGATGGTGACTCAACTATACTTGCTATCTAAACATGTCATGGGAAGTAGACTTAAGTCGGTAAATGCGATTGGTACAAGAAGTGGGCAATGCCCGGATGATGCCAAGTTTGAGGCATTATACAATGAAGAAGTGCAATACTTTGGGAACCAAATGGGGGGTTCTCATCCAAACTATCCTAGACTCGGTGGGAATCAAGGTTGGAATAAAGAACGAGATAATGGTTGAAGAGGTTAGAGAGATCGAGGTGGAAGTTGGGGAGATCATGAATTTGAAAAATATAAATACATTCCACCTCATGATTGTCCCAAACCAAAAAACAAAAGTAGACCGGAGGTAAACTGAACGGATGATATGTTAACAAGGATTTTCAACAAGGTTAAAGGGTCCGGTAAGGTGTTGAAGGATTTGAAAAATGATTTTCTCCACCTCAACTCAAATGGTAACTTCTAATTCCGTGTCAATCAAGGAGCTCGAGACTCAGATTTGTCAACTCTCTACCCATCTAAATCTAAGGAAAAAGGAAATGTTGCCTAGTGACACCATCCCCAATCCCAAAAATGATTGTAGAAGAGTAAGAACTATGTCGTGTTATGACGTTAAATACAAAGCTTCTTCAAAGGAAACCCAAGTTTATTTTATTTTTTTCAGTAATGTGTGTTGTGATTGCAAGTTGAAAAGGAGTCAAAAAGTTGAAAAGGATGCATTAGGCGATGCAGGTACTCAGTCAGAGATTCACTAAAATGATTGTGCAGACATCTTCATGTTCTCCTTCTAAGCCAAGAAATATGGAAAAATGGTATTGTCAATTTCGGTAAATAGGGACCTTATTGGCAATCCACCGAATGACACAAAGTGAACTACATCGATTACGCCGAGTTAAACGTCAGGTTTGGTATTCGTTCAGGCCTCATCGACAAGCGTAACCTCCTTTGGCGATTTGCCAAACACATTCAGCGACGTTAGTCGTAGTCCGCCGAGTGCGCCTAAAATAAAAAGGCCAAGAGTCTTTTCAAATTTTATAAAGTAACCCTTTAACTTTGTGAGCTTTTCACTTCCTAAACTCCCCATACCCTTATTTCTTTGCATTTGTGTCCTCATTTGCGTGGATTTGCTTGTGTGGAGTATATTTTTGCATGATTCTCGACCCCAAGACCCTTCTCCCTCAATTTTTTCTTTGTGAGCTTCTCTGAGGTTAGTTTTCAAGACTTTGTTTAATACTTTTGCTCAATCATGGTGTGTATGATATGGGTCTCATGATATATGATTGTTGTGTTGTTTTATTTGCTTGAGTGTTGCTAAATACTGTTGATTGAACTATGCCCATGAGTTAGGATAGATGAAATTGTGCCTAAAATTGCTAAACTTGAATGTGAAGTCTAAATGTTGAAATTGAGGTTCTATAATTGTTGTGTCTTGATTGACTTAAGTATGGGTGAAGTCTGATTAGCCCAGGATTGTCTTGACGACATATAGTTTCCCAATTATGGATAGGGTGATGTCTTTCTTAAGGAAAAATCACCGGTATGGAAAATACTTTGTGATATTTGGGGGAAGTCTAAGTACCCATGGGTAGAATAGCATGTGGGTAGATTGTAAAATTGATTGGATAATGGGTATTGTTACATATTAGTGTTTAATTTGTGAAAAATAGGCATTGGGCAGAAATTACCTGTTTGGCGGACTTGTCTTAGCTCGCCAATGTGATTAGGTGAATTTCCGAGTAAACCCCAATCGCCTTCTAAGTTTGAATATGTTACATGGGTACTATCTCATTCGGTAGTCTTGTCTTAGCTCACAAAACCAACTTGGTGAATCGCCAAGTTGGAGTGGACGTCGCCCTTCTGCCTGTTCCTTTTTGGTTTTGCACTGTCACTTTTGGTGAACTTTTCTTAGCCCACCAAAACCAACTCGGTGGATTACAAAGATGGAGTTGGCTTCGCCTTTCATTCATGAGTAAAATTAATTCTGGTCCTATCAACTTTGGCGAGCTCGTCTGAGCTCGCCTAACCTGTTATGTGAATCGCCTTTCCAGTTGGCTATCCTCATAACTTGTTTTGGATTGAGAACTAATCTTCACCCGATCTTTGTTTTGAAATGTTGTGCCTTGCAGAAAATGGGTAAAGCAAGAGGCAAAAGAGTAGTGACCTCTGACTCCGAGCATGACTCTCCTCCTTCACTTCTTAAAAGGAACAGGGGGAATACAATCAACGAGCCCTTTGAGGCTCCTAACAACAAGCCACTCTGTGCTCTTCTACGCACATAAGTAAAGCTCCAAAGAAGGTGGTGGCCTGAAAAAGAAAGGTCATACGATCCAAGATTCCACAAGCTCCTCAATCTTATTCACTAGCCTCCCGTGTTCTCCCAATATAGCTCTAAGAGCCCTTAATAGGCTCAAAGTAGTAGGAGAATATAATATTCTTGAGGAGAGATGACTCTCCACTAATGGGGTGATGAGTGACTACCCCACAATTTGGGATACAATCAAATTCCATGGGTTTGAGCGGTTTAACAAAGCTCGACCACCATATGTTCTAGCGTGGGTGAGGGAGTTTTATGAGGCCTATGCAAAGGCCTTGCCAAAGAAAAGAAAAGGAGTCGTATGGAAACCCTGGGATGAGGTTGAAGTCCAAGGTAAGATGGTGCAGTACCACCCATGTGTGATCAATGATTTTTTTGGGCACTAATGGCAATTGGGCTGAGATGTAAATTATGTGGATGTAGCATGATCTTGACACCTTGAAAGGGTGGTTGGCACCACTCCATGGATGGCTAACGAAGTGAAGATCAAAAAGAAAGATATGAATACTAGAGCCCGATATTGGTTTGGATTCATCAGTAGCAACATCATTCCATCCCAAAATGATTCAATCCTCTAGCATTCAAAAGCCATCTTGGTTGGTACAATTATTGATTGGGAGAGGATATATGTGGGTGCTATAATTGTAGATGATATGTTGATGAGAGCTCGTCAGGAGCAAACTTCTCTTCCCTTCCTAGTGTCGATCGCACAGCTCTGTATGGCCACCAGAGTTCTCTTTAGGGAGAGATCAGATTTCCATATCACACCTGCCTCCTCTAATGACATTCAGAGGATCGAGTCAGACTATTTGCGAGATAACGTGGCCCAGAGAAAGCCGCCACCACCATATACTACTCCATTGGTAGACCCTACTAGCCTTGAGGCCGATGCTGTTCAACCCGCTCTTTCTGTGGAGCCACCAGGTACTCCTCAGCCTCCTCTCATACCTTCTAGATTAGTCACTCCCTCTACCTCATCTACACCTACCCTTACATCCCGACCTCCCTTGACCCAGACCTTGATATACCAGATAGGCAACCTTACCCGTTCTACGGATACTAGGTTTTCTAGGATAGAGAGAGAGATGCATAAGATTATTGAACAACCGATTGGTGTTGTGATGTGCCCAATTAGAGGTGAGATTGTGGTACACCAAGCCATATTGGCTTCTTATGGGAAGAGGTTGGGCAACCTTGCCGCGAGAATGGAGGATAGAGAGAAAAGTGAGGATAACTCTGTGGATCTTATTGAGTTGAAGGGAGAGATTGTTGCACTTAGGGTTGATGTGGACCAACTGAGATCCGTGGATATATCCATGTTATGGCATGAGGTTCCCTTGCCTAAGATGCTCGGGTTTGTGCCTTCCTTTAAGTCGAGAGTTGATGCACCTAGTAGTGTATCTGAGCAACCAGCCGAGGTTGAGGATGAGGTTGGTGATGAGGAGACAGATGAGGATAAGTGTAGGAGAGAAGATGAGCAGAGAATAGCTGAGACATTGACAAAGCTGTAGGCTTTAGAAGAGTCGATGGTGCACGCCACATTGGAGAGATCGTTTCTAGAGACATCCACAGTTGGCAGCAGTGCAGTGTCTTCAGACCCCACTATTTCTCCCACAGATGTGCAAGGCACTGATGTCCCGATTGATGCTATTGCGCAGCATTTTGTTTCAGTTTTGCCGGGCACTGATGCTCGAGATGATGCCATCTCCTCTGACCCCCAAGATCAGAGAACTTCACAAGCTTAGCCTGTTAAGGGGATCTTTATATCACTCTCCTCCAATACTTATTTTTGAGCATTGAGGACACTACTATTTTTATTTTGGTCGGGTGAGGGAACTTGTGCCTATATTCCCCTTTTTGATTGTATTTTGTTATTTCTAGTGTTATTTTGAGATATTTTTTGTATTTTGATTTTTGTTATAATAGCTGATGGTTTTGATTCCTTTTGTCTCTCTATCTATTTCCCCATGATTTTGTAATTTTGAAATGATTGAGTTTTCATTATTGATATTTGAGGACCGATTATTTTCAATATCGATGTCATGGATAGTACTTATGATGAGAAACGAGTTTTGTGTTAATGTTGCAAGAAGAAATCGGTGTGGCCTCACTTTTAAATAATCTTTTTGATTCTTGCGTTCACTAGTTGCGTTTTGATGTGAGCCTTGCAATGAACATCGCATACAAGCTTCTTGATTTTTTAGATTTGTGCTAAATGATTGTGTTTGAAGTGCCATGTGTGGTGAGGTCCTACTTGAAAGCATGCTTGTTGAATCCTCAACTTTGCCTTGTTAGTCTAATTGTCTAGCTTTGGTGAATGCAAGAAATAATCTTGGGCACAAATTTTGAGAGGAAACCCAAATGTTCATATATTTTGTGACTACCTTGTGAGGGTGTGCAACCATATTGGCACCATTTGAGCCTAAACCATTTGTTGTCAACCTTATTGAAATCTCTTGAGCCGAGTTATCCCAAACTTCACACCAATAAATCATTTTCTAAGCATTGGTTTCTTTGAATAGCCAACTTAGGCAGGGGTCTGGAAAGGAAGGAGGAAAGAAAGCCAAGTGGAAAGTAAAGAAAGAAAAGGTGAGACTAAACTTTGAAGTTTGTGGCAAAAATAAGGAACCCCTCATTATAAAAAAAAGTTAACAAAAGTTTGAAAATTGAACTAAAAAAGAAAGTGTGATGAAATAAAAGGGGTGTCCAATAAATTGAGCGAAAGATTGAAGTTTGAGTCCCAACTGAAAAGAATGAAAAGAACTTGAGAAGTGGTGAAGATGAGTACAACAATGCCTTGAAAAGGGTGAACTTACTAAGCCAAATTGACCATAACTTTACTCTCAGCCCCATTACAAGACTGAAAAAACCTTTGAGATCTTGCATAAACTAGGTAACCTATGGGATGAAGCTTGCATGTATTTCTCTTTTGGAGAGTGAGAGTTGTATTGATTCCTAACTTCTTTGTTGATATGCTTTGTGAGAGCATGGAATCGTTCTTGATGTGAGGGCATTTGAGTGCTTTTGTTGAAACATGGTTTTGCAGTAGAAAGGAAGCAATAATTGAGCTTGAGCTTGGATTGATACCAGCTAGTCATCATTTGCAGCTTTTTGAGCATGATTGAGTGTTTCATATGCTTGATAGTAGTATTGTGGTAGCACTTCCATGTTAGCTCTCATTGAGATATGTTGTAGACACCTTTGTTGAACTAATTGTGTTCTTGATTTACTTGAGGAAAAGCAAAAGTTTATGTTGGGGGTGTTGATGAGTGGTAAATTTCCACTCATTTTAGGCCCTTTTAGTTTAACAATTAGTGTCCTCAATGCCTAATTATGTCCTTTTCTGATGATATTTCGATGTTTTTCAGCTATGAAGGCTAAAGGAAAAGGCAAGGATGAATACATGAAAAGGGGTGCAAACTCTCAACTGGAGTCGCCTAACCAAAAGGAAGAATCGCCCAAATAGCCTAACCTCACCCAAAGTGCAGTGCTCATAATTGAAAATATTCAAGGTAGGTTGGTAGATTGAAATATTAAACGGTGACTCACCAAAGCTGAATGGACGAACTAGAAGACCACCGCCAAAGGTGACATATCTCTGAGCGAAAATGAAGGCATAAAAAGTTAACAAGGTTATAATCAGTGATCCATCGAATGTGAAAGGCAGACTCGATCGAGTCCATCAAATGAGGTTCAAACACCTAAAGGTTGTAATCAGTGATCCGTTGAACATGTTTGGCGAACCTGACTAATGTCACCGAGTTGTTCACGCATTGAATTTTGGGCCAAATTTTGGGAAACTATAAATAGTCTTAAAGAGAGAGAAAATGTATCACTTTTTGAATATCAATTAGGAGAATTAGTTTTGAGCGAATGAGTCTTGTTACCTTTTGAAAACGTTCATAGTTCTTGGGGTTTTCAATTAACCTTCTAATTGACAATTGGAGGTTCAAATTCAAGTGGGTTTTGAATATTGATGATTAATTTCAATTCCCCAATGGCTGAATTCATCATGGGTATACTCTCTTTTTCCTTTTTGATGCTTAGCTAAAACCCCAAATCTAAGGGTGTGATTGTAGGGTTGGGTGCTGATTTATTGTAGTGGGGTTTGTGTCTTGCTCTATTTTATTGTTGTAGATTCATGGATTTAAGCTAATTAGCATGGGGTTAATTTATGGGTTAAAGTTGTAAACTTAATCCTAGACTAGATCTTTGATTGATACTCGAAAGAGATTAATTGAAGTGGGTAATTAGTTTAATGCCTACGATTCAGATTTGTTTACTATAGTTTGCTTGAAAGAGAAATTGAGGTTCAATTTGTCAAATATGCTCGAAAGAGAGATTCTAGTAAGGTATTGGATTGATTTGTGATGCACATAGATAAGACCCAAAGGAGATTCTATGATCTAATGCTATGAGATCTAAAGAAGATTAGTGTTATTTAAGATTACCCAGCCTATCCATGATTGTTTAGCGATAATGAGCAAACACAATTACCCCTACTTTACATCGATACCAATTCCCACACCCCTAGATCGTCTTTTGCTTGATTGAAACCCATATTTTAGTTTAATTATGTAACTTGATGCCAGAACTCTTTTTGTAAATTTGGTGGAATCATCCACCCATCTCTTTTAATTACTACAAATGAATTGGTTTACACTCTCAATTTTTTGATGGAGTTCCTTGTATTATATCACTCTTTGTAAGATTCGACCCCGACTCTTATTGGATATTTTTATTGCTAACGGCCGCTTATTCTCTTATTTGATTTGAGGGTAGATTGAGCGTTATCATGGTACCACCTGGACTACTTGATAAACTGATTTTTGAGATAAAGGAGGAGACGAGGACATGCTCTCTTTCTACTTTGAAACATTAGAGGCATTTGGGATGTGCTCAACTTCTTACTTTATTAAGCTGATGCATTTTCTCTCTTTAATGCATTGGTTTGGCTACTTGTACTTCCGGTACCATGGTGAAGAAGATCTGGTACCGCGATGGATATTTCTATATTTGGAAGACCTAGCTCGGGACCAGGCAGTTTATACAAACTTCTCACGTCCCTTATGAGTTCCTCTGGTTGTGAGACTCACTAAATCGAAAGAGGCCGTATGGATCTTACTTCATTGTCAGGATAGGGGTAAGTGTATATATTTCTTTGAGGCCCTTGATATTGATGGTTCAACCGATTTCTATTGTACTACTTGCATTCATATGCATTGTCTATCACAAGTATAATTGATTGTTTTTTGTACCCACCGATCTTATGAGGGTCTAGTTGGGTTATGTATGTACTTGTACCTTCTAGCCTTATTGGGGTATGGTTAGTTAGTGTTTGCTTATATTTGTGTCTTCTTGTGTTGTGCTGATAGTTGGTTAGGTGTGTGGTCTAGACTTGTCTAGATGTTTGTTCTTCGTGACTTGGTTAGTTGACTTCCATAGAAAGACTCTTACTTGAGTAGGTTCTTGGTCCAATTTCATGCATTCAAGCAATTCACCAACCAATCAAATAGGGTCACAACAAGGCAATTCATAATTTAACATCATCATCAAGAAGCCTTTTGATTTTCTCCCCTTTTTGTTGGTTAACATTAATCAAGTGGAACAATATAACCCTTCACCTCATTCCTGATTACTCCCAGCACATAGGCAATGAAGAGAAATAAACAATTCAACCAAATTAAAATTTTTAAGAGATCACTTACCTCAAATCAATCAATTAATCACTCCAAGAGTTGAGTCTTCCCTTTCCAAGTCACTTCCAAAGCCACACAATCTATCATAATCAAGTATTGATAATCATCTACCAAAAATTACAATACCCACACCAATTCTCAGGAAAAGTGGGTCAATCAACGCTAAACTCAATTTGAAAAGGAAGATTTGAATCCGGAATTTAATACTTGAAAACATTACTCAAAGCTTTAGGAACTCATTCGAGAAAATCATTTCGAAAAAGGGATTAAAACCACTTCAAAATCACCATTTTAGTTTAGGAACTTGAGTTCATGAAAAACCTCCACATTCACCAATCAAAATCTCATATTTTGATTTTAAAATCCATAATTAATCAATGAAAAGTGAAGGTTTAGCATTAAGAAGGCTTACACAAATGATCTAGCACAAAAAATCCCTTAAAAAATCGCCACCAAGGTTTTCTCAAGCTCAAAAATGGTGAGATGGGGATTAAACTCCGAAATTACAGGTCTAAACTCTCTCTGATGTCACAAAAGCGACCAAGTGTTCGCTTAATTAAGCAAACCCCACTAAAAATGTGGGTCTCGCTTAAGCAAAGGCTCCTTCACTTCTGCGAGGATCTCTTAAGCGGCGGCCCTTCACTTAAGTGAAGTTTGCTTAAGCGACATGGCCTTCACATAAGCGAAGCTTGCAGCACCAGAAAATTCAGCCCACTCTCAAAACATCAAATCGACCCTCGAGATTTATTCGAAACTCTGTGCACACAAACCAGATATGCAAATCAATTAAACTCGATGTTCCGAACTCAATGGAACCATCAAAACACGAATTCAAGGTCTCCTTTACCTGAGATCCGTGAAAACCACAAGAAACTAACTCTATTCTTAAAAAGGCCTAATCAAGCTCGGGACCTCACAAAAATCAATCAAGACCACTCCTAGGCTTAAAATCATTCTTCGAATCCAACGGAACTCTCAAAATTTTGATCCGAGCATCCGAACTCTGAAGGTTGACCAAAGTCAATCCAAATGCTAAAATTTCACAAATTCACAACTTAGGACCTCAAATCCTCAAAAAGACTCAGAATCAGAATTCGACAACTTTCATGAATCAGATTCCACATTTCGGAATTGATGGAATTTCATTATGACACTCGAAACTGACTCCAAAAACCATTTTTAAAGTAACTTAAACCTTCAAACTCAAAATTATCAAAAATCTCAACTTTTAACTCAAGGTTTAGAACCAACTTCCAAAACTCAATCAAGAAACAACTCGGGGTCAAAATCGGGAAGGGCAAGACGATAAATTTCACAAAAATATCAAAAATGACCAACCGGGTCATTACATTAAAAATCTAAATATTTTTATCCTAAGTCTTAATTTTTATCTTTTTATTTTTGTATTTCACCGGGTAAAGAGAACAATTATCAATATACAAATAACAAAGTAAAAACACATCATATTGTTCATCACTTACTCTGATCATAGGTTCCTTCTTTGTTTTTTTGTTTTTTTGTTTTTTTTAAAAAAAAACAAATTTACAAATTTCTACTCATTCTTTTAAAACAAGTCTGATTAGTTTTTCTACATGAGCAGTTTTGATTACTTTTTTTAGTCAATGTTAATTTTAATTAATGTATTAAGATGAAGTAGTTCTATGTACATACATTTACACTTATTTTAATATTTTCTTAAAATTTCAATGTAATTTTATATTTTCTAGAGAAAAGGATATGATATTCTCCTTAACTTTGCTATTTAGAGCTGATATATTCCTCATAATAAAAGTGGCTCATATATGCCCTTATTGTTAGAAAAGCAACTCACATAATATCATTTTCATCTTATGGAAGTGAAAACAATAATTTTGTTATAAATCCATTGAATTGTGTGGATTGTCCATTAGATTTATTCAAGAATTAATTCAATTCATGTATGTACGCTTTTAAGGTGATAATAACCTTTTTGGATAACCATGTATCTACTAGTTTGGTGACCTTTGGGAGTGATATCTCAACACTATAAATAGATATCATTCACCAATTGGAAGACACACTTGAATAAAAGAAAATTCCTCTCCTTAATCTACTTATCTTGTCTTCTTCTCTTTATATTATATTATGATGAGCTTATGTTTTATAACATGTTATCAGTACAAGACTCTAGCCAATTGAGATTGGGTTTTAGTTTTTCTTTAGCTCATGTTCTGGTTGATCTCGTTATGAGAATTAAGAAGAAAAAATGATAACTACTGCAATCAAGGTATTATACGCATAAAATCAGGTATATATTTTCTAGAATCTTTTTATGATTTAGAATACAATAATGTTCGGTCACTAACACTGACTAGGAACCAAAGGCATATATTACAATTGGTTGAATATTCTCTGCTCCACTAAATTCATTAAATGGAAGTAGGTATAAAGTTTTGGTAGCATGAGCTTGAGTATTATATTTTATGAATTTTATTTAAATATTTTGAAAGACTCAACTGATGAGTCGTGTTGTACTTCAGCCTATTATGCAATTGATTGAAGGTAGGACGATGGATTCAAGTCCCATCGCACCAAAAGGGTAAGACATCAGGTTAAAGTCTGAATGCACCATAATGAAAATTGTTTGAGGGTAAGATGGTAGATTCAAGTTCTATCGCACCAAGAGGGTAAGACATCAATTTGAGTTTTGATGCACCTTGATGATAATGATTGGGTTCAAATCCCATAGAATTGTGGCCTAACACGCTTTATATGGGTAATACATTGAGTTGGAGTCTCAATGCACCATATTGATGATATAATGATGACTAGGGCTTTGATGAAAAGCCATGAAATTCATCCCATTGAATTTGCTCCATTCCCTGAAGCGAATATGGTAGCAGTATATGATAAGTTTGAAATCTGCTCAATTGCTCCATTCTATCATATGAATGTGGTAGCAGTGAATAATAAATCTGAAAGATGACAAGTTTGAATGTATGAATAAGGGCATTGAGGGACAGAATTATAATAGTTATCATTATGGTAATTATAAAAGGAAGAACACTGTGGGTTCTCCAAATAGTCCTTCAAAATGTGAAGGTAATTTTTATCATCATAATGGTATGAAAGGTCATTGGACCTGTGGTCGCTGTGCGACCTAATAATTTGATAAATTTATAAAAATCCTCCATCAAAAGAAAGGAAGATAAAGTGGTGGTACACTTGACCTTTCAGGGTGATGTTGAGGTGGGTCATGCAAAAAGGATAAAAATTTTAAAGGCATGACAATGTGCTTATAATGCAAATTTATGAAGCACATATAAATTATTAGTCTATTTCTTGAAGAGAGTGTGACGTGTGATAAGCATCGTGAATGCTCGATCATTCTAAAAGAGAATGGGTCAAGATGTGATAAAATCATTATGGATGGATATATGTCACAACTCACCTCTATGGGAGGTTTGAGAAAAATAAAGATAAGTTGGCATGACCAGTTGACCGTTTCAGTTCATATATGCTGCAAAAATAATTGAGAATTCACGTGGCTTATATGATGAAGAAATAAAAGATTCTTCAATAATTCTTTTGTGTTGCTTATTCTCATGATAAAATGATCATTATATCATTGTACCAGCTAAGATTGGAATTGTATTCCCTGAGGTTTTGGAACATACAAAAAGGTGAATATGGGCCAATTCACCTGCCATGTGAACCGTTTGCAACTATATGACAGCTTGCATCCATGGGATGGTCACATGTGCTTTGTTGTCAACTTAAAAAATGGCTTTTGTAAGATTATTAGCTCGAATTGCTAAATTAAGAGCACAGTTCCAAACTATGAAATTATGTTAATAGCTGATTGGTTTAGCAGAAATTGTATGCCTCCAATTATAGCTAAACCATGGGTATGAAAACAGAACTCCCAAATAAGATTTGGTATAAGATTAATTTATTTAACATGTAGCAACACATATTTGCATCAAGCCAACAAGGTTTCCCCATCATAATTGGTTCAGGGTCAGGAACCAAATAATTTTCATCTAAAGTTTGAATGTGCAATATCTAATTTAATTGCTCCAATACGCACAAAGATGGATCCTCAAATAAGGTTGAGGTGAATGTTAAATTTTCCAACATTAGGGGGAGAGATGATTGACAGCTGAAAGTTATGAGATGAATTGTCTAGATCCTCATTAAAAAATGTGAACTTGAAGTTCAAGAGATAATTCATTTGCATAATGTTGCAAATTAATTGCCAGATGAATTTACTGACCCTATGTTATAATTCAGCTATAAATGCTCCAATGAGAAGTCTTGAAGGACAGAGTCTGGTACGCCTGAAGCGTGATAGACCAATCGATTCCAAATGAAAAACTTCTTAATGAAGGAGAGGAGAAAATGATCAAGATGGTCATGATAATGAGGCAAGTGCTTTAAAGAAGCACGATGACATAACACTTCATAAAACCTTAGCAAAGGTTCGGGTACCTGAAATGATGAAAATAAAGAGATCTCGATAAGTTATGTCGTATTGGAATCGAGTCAAAAGATCGTCGACGGTACCTTTGATATGAAGTAGCACTCAATGGTAAAGATGATGATGAGGATCTTGAATTCAAATATCTCATATAGTGTAGACAGATAAATGATTGGCCAAATGAAATGCACAATTCAAGTATATTATATTTCACTTAGAGAAGTGATGTTTTTGGACTTATAGTCCATGGATTAAAATATAATGTCAGTGCGGTACAAATGAATCATTATGCAAAAGTATAACCGTAATATATAAAGTATGGTTTGTGCCTTGGGGCATAAAGAGTTTTCGCCAAAGTTCTAACAATATTAAATGAAGATATACTCTCCTGTGGTGGATGCAATGAAGCTTTTTGGATCTGGCAATAGATGAAATGCTTAAATATGTGTAATGAATGATTGTCATGTCTAGCTAGACGCTGAAGGTTATATGAAAATCCTTGAAGGATTTAAAAGGTGTTAAAGCAATTCCATTGAGTACCCCAATTGTTGTGAGATTGCTTAACATAAAGGAAGATCGATCTGATGAAAATGATTGAAAAATATTATGTATTAGTGCAATTGGTGCACATACAGATTATTGATTATGCAGATGCCGCGAACTGTGTGATTTTTCTTTGAAAAGAGATATTACAACCACCATGTATGAAGATAATACTGCATGTATAGCTCGATTGAAGAGAGGATACATCGAACGAGACTGGACAAAGTACTTTTCACCAAATTCTTTTTCACACATGATCTTCAATGAAATGGTAAGATAGAAGTTCAACAAATCCATTCAAGTGATGATATTTCTGATTTATTCACTAAGGCATTGCAAACATCAACATTTGAGAAGTTGAGATACAAGATTGGAATGCGTCGTCTCCGAGATATCCAGTGAAGCTTTCATTAGGGGGAGTGAAATACGCGTTGTACTCTTTTCCTTGACCATGGTTTTGTCCCAAGTTGGGTTTTCCTGGTAAGGTTTTTATTGAGGCAACATTTAAAGCGTATTATGAGATGTGTGTACTCTTTTTCCTTCACTAGGCTTTTTCCCACTGGGCTTTTCCTAGTAATGTTTTAACGAGGCATATTATCTATGGACATACAAGGGGGAGTGTTATAAATCCATTGAATTGTGTGGATTGTACATTAGATTTATTCAAGAATAAATTCAATTCATGTATGTATGCTTTCAAGGTGATAATAACCTTTTTGGATAACCATGTATCTACTAGTTTGGTGACCTTTGGGAGTGATATCTCAACACTATAAATAGAGATCATTCACCATTTGGAAGACACACTTGAATAGAAGAAAAGTCCTCTCCTTAATCTACTTATCTTGTCTTCTTCTCTTTATATTATATAATGCCGAGCTTAGGTTTTATAACAAATTTTAATTTTCTTAAAATAAATTCTTAAAAAAAATATCCATGTAGGGGTATATATGATCCTTCTAGCAACATTTAGAGTATACTTGATTTTTCTCATACATAATTTTTTTTCTGACTTCGTTGATGTAACTAGGGGTGTTCATGGTTCGGTTTGGATTGGTTATTGGTTAAAACCAAAACCAAACCAATTTAGTTAGTTATTAAATTTCTAAAATCAAACCAAACCAAATGAAAAAAATAATTGTCGGTTTGGTTGTTGTCGATTTGGTTCGGGTTTTTTAGTTTTTTTTTATTTGAAAGTAATAAATTAAATTTGTTGAGAGTATACGCATCTCGATAGACACAGATACCTAATACAAGAACAATCCACAAGAAAACTACTGTGGATTCAATTGAGCAATACTAGAGTCATTATTACACGAACAAAGCGATTCAATTAAGAGAAAGTGTGACTATTAATGTGACGTAGGGTAAGTAAAGATTAAAGTGATGGATTTTGATGGACTTGGTCTTAGAGTTTTAATAGTTGGGCTAAAATTTAAGTGTTGTGTTTGAGAAACTGGTAAAGTTAAGACTTAAGTAATTTAAAATTTAACAAAATATTTATATTTTATTTATGAATAATAAATAATTATAAAATTTATATGTATAATTTTTCTGTTTGATTTGATTGTTTTTGCAGCTTTTTTTTTGTTAAATCAAAACCAAGCCAAACAGTATCGGTTTTCAAAATTTAAAACCAAACATAACCAAACCACACTAAATATCAGTATTTTAACCGGTTTGGTTCAAATTGCGGTTCAGTTTGGTTTTTTAACCATAACCATGAACAACCCTAGATGTAACGGCTAATTTGAGTTTTAAATATCTCCCTATAGAGATCTATTTATTTATCATTATTTGAGTTTTTTATGCTTATTTTTTTTTTCATTCTTTAGTGTAAAATATGAGAAATAAAAAAAGGTGTGAATAAAAAATAGAGAAAAGAATAAGAAAAAAATTAAAACTAATATTTTTGTTGCTATATTGTAATTTATTTTTTGTGTATGTACAAAAAATTGTGACATCTATAATAAATTTTACAAGAAAATGAGTGAAAAATAAATTTGTCCATCAATATAACGGAAAAGGGCCCAAAATGCCCTTCAACTATTTGAATTGGTACAAAACTACCCTGCTTCACCTTTGGGCCCCCAAATACACCTGACGTCAACCTTGTGGCTCAAAAATACACTTATGTCAAACGGATCGTACTCATAAGATGGATGGAGGGCAATATTGTATCAAATTCCATAGTTTAAGGGCATTTTAGGCCCTTTTCTGTAAAAATAATTTGAAATTACTTAATATATGAGCTCTCATGATTGACTTTATTTTGAATTTCATAGTAAATTAAAAATAAAAAAAGGTTAGGCTTCTACTCTCTAAACTCCTCCCCCTGCACTTCATATCTCTTCTATTTTTTTTATTTGGATCTTGTCCACCATTTTATAGTTAATTTTTTTCAATTTATGACAAACAAAATAGAAAAATGGAGGAAAATAACAATGACATTCATATAGAAATAATTAGTTCAATAAAAGATGACTTAATTAAGCATATATATACGAATACTGCATTTTTCTTTTGTGTACCCAAAATTTAAAATAAAAGAATAAAAATAATCATTTCTTCTATCCCCACCTCCATCCCACCATGACAATAATACGAATTAAAAGAATATGAACATGTGAGTTCATTTCAAGTTTGAGTCCCGAATATCCTAATTAAGAATAAGAGATTAAAAAAGGGAAAAAAAAAGAAGAGAAAATGAACAAGACATTTGGATAATTGATAGAAAATTTTATATTAATAAAAATAATAATTTTTTTTAGATGGACAATCAGTCGGGGTGAGTATGGATTTTAGTTGGATCCCGATTTATGAGTTGGGTTATAATAAATTGGGGGTTGATTTAAAATAGGTCAATAGGAAGATATCATGAAATTAATTATTTTTTCAATATTATTTTCAAGTGTATCGGGTAAAAATATGAATCATATGTGGTTTAATAAAACAATAAATTTTTTAAAAATATGTTTTTTATTATTTATTTGAGAAGGGTTTAAATTTGGACCAAATCACATTAGGCAACATAATAAATAAATATTTAATAATTTTACTTTAAAGGAGTTATTAAAAGTAAGGGAAAATATGAGCCAAATGATTAACATCGAGGATATTTTTGAGCCAAAAGGTGGACGTCAGGGGTATTTTAGGGCCGAAAGGTGGATGGAGGGTAGTTTTGTACCATTTCAAATACTTGAGGGACATTTTAGGCCCTTCTCCGTCAATATAATAAATTCAAAAGATATTTTTCTTAACTAAAAACTCAAATAATAAATTTAAAATTAATTTTTCACTCCCGTGAGACCAAAAGAGCTGTCATTTATGTAACATGTAAAGGTATATGTGAACTACTTTTGTAATGAGGGATATAGCAGTTCTAAATCGCAAAGTTGAGGAGTATATTATACTCTTTCCCTATTTTTTAAAATTATTTACTATAGTAATTTATAAAATATTAAAAATTAAAGATTCACGGGCTTATGCTTAGCCCCTCGAAGCTTACTCCTCACCTCGCATCGCCTATCGACTTTTATAACACTGATTAAAAAATTCTACAGATGTCACATCTTGCAAGATCATGCTACTTGATAGTAGTGTGATTTTTTTTCGTCTTTCATCATTGAACGGCAATCTACAATGCTTGTAAACTTCAACCTTACAACTCACACGAATTTGACTAAGTCTTGAAGACTTAGCTCATTTTTAGGCAGCGTATAATTATAAAAAACACCAAGCAACGTACGGGAACACTTCCCAACCATTATTAATATCAAAACTCAACAAAGAAAAGACTTCACAAATTATTCGAAGGCACAAAACACTCCTCTTAGCCTTAGAATGAATTCCAGCCCCTTTTAGAATTTCTACACAAGGCAGTTACAAAAACAGTTACACCTGTCATGGCCAAATTTAAACTAAGTCTAACAGCTTTATCCTAACAGTCATAATACAAATTCGAATTCAAATACATTAAGACACGTGCCAAGCACATGTTTCTTCAATGCCTCAGTCGAATTTCACCATGCCCAACAATTAGAATATTTCAACCTATTTTCAACACTTAGTTTTATTTCAGCAAATCTGTCAACTCGTGTCAACACATTGTAATGTCTTTGTCTTGCCATCGTCAAGTCCCACAGTCTTGCCTTGTCAAGCCAACACACTGCCTTGCCTTGCCGATGTCCTGCCCAGACGTATGCTCCTAAGGTGCCATACGTTTGCCCTATGCCTTAGCACGTTCAAGCTTGCTTGCCAACACCCAAGCATCTTGAACACTTCGTTGCACACTAACGCTTAGCCGTACAGCTGCATTGATTCACCCACGTACATGCCAAGACCAATGCTCAAATCCTTGACATGCATGTCCGATGCTTGCTTAGTTAGACTAGGGGTCTAACAAACCACCCCCACCACTTGAACTCGATGTCTTCATCGAGACTGTTTTAAGATAGTCATCGATTCGGTCATCAAACTTCCATAAGTCCTTCGTTTTCTCCCAAACAGCATCTGTTGCACTCTTACCTTCCAATGCACCAAGAACTCTGTCTTCGTGTTCTTCTTACTTTTGCCAACAATCCGGTGATCAAGGATCCTTTCTATATCAGCATCAAACTGTGTTGGTATAGATGGTGGAGCCCTCTTCGACCTGTTCCTGTTCAGATCATCTTCGTCTGCAAAGTAAGGTTTTAAGAAATTAACATGGAAAGTAGGATGAATTTTTAACCTTTCTGGCAGCTTCAGTCTATAAGCAACTTCACCCACTCGATGAACCACTTCAAATGGGCCGTCATATTTCAGTATCAAACCCCGATGACAAGTTTTACTCACAATCTGTTTCCAGATTTGGGGAGTAAATTTCAGTAACACTTGGTCACCCACATTGAACTCTAGTGAGCGATGATAGGTATTATTGGATCGGGTGTCACATTCCAACACAGTGTTATTGGATCGGGTGTCACGTTCTGACACGGTATTTTGGATCGGGTGTCACGTTCCAACACGGTGTTAATGGATAGGGTGTCACGTTCCAACACGGTATTTTGGATCGGTGTCACATTTCGACATGGTATTATTGGATCGAGTGTCATGTTCTGACATGATATTTTGGATCGGGTGTCACGTTTCGACACGGTATTATTGGATCGAATGTCACGTTCTGACATGATATTATTGGATCGGGTGTGACATTCCAACATGGTAATATTAAAGAAAAATATATTAAATTAACTTAATGTAATCAATCTCAAAGAACACATTTTCCAAAGGAGCGTGGTGTGAAGGCCTGAGTCATCATGTGTATTCTTGATATTCTGGACTGATTGTATGCTTACTTTAGTGTTGTTGTCACTTGTTCATGTTGTTCATTGCTTGTCACCTGCTAAGTTCTATAGTTGATTTCATGATTATTACTTTATGCATATTAGTTACTATTTTGAGTCGGCCGATGAAATCTACTCATTACATGTTGTCCTGTATTGATCCCTACTTGTATTTTCCTTCATTTTCCCTTGGTGGAGTGCAGCTAGTGTATCAGCAACTTCGACTTGCCTTCAACTCTAGACAATCTCCAGCATATCAGATCTCAGGGAGAGCTATTCCTTCTAGCTCATGTTGGATTTTCTCGGTCATGACATGATGTCCTTAGTTTTCGGACATAAACTATTTTATTGATCTATTTTGGTGTAGTTGATACTCTTAGACATAGTATTTGGACATTAGATGTCCTTGATGTGATGATTTTCAGGTTTTGGGAAACGATATGTAATAAACTCTAGAGGATTTTTATTTCTTACTTTAATAGGTTTTGAGCTTCCGCATTATGATTGTATTTCGTAAGTTAGGGTTTGAATTCATTGGTTCGCCCACCTAGGAAGTTAAGTGTGGGTGCCACTCATGACTCGTTTTGGGTCGTGACACTAAGAATAATCGAAGAAAGCGATGTTCACAAAAAATGGATCTGCTAACTTTTACACTTCTCCTCCTAGTGCTAAAAATCTCCATCTTGTAATGGGAGTGGTGAATATTCTGAACCACGGTGAACTGTTGAAAGAAAACAAGCTTGTCGCTACAGCTCGACTGGTTTCAGAGCCGGATATGGTGCCTAAGCACGTAATAGTTGCTGAATTCTATGTTGGATCGGGTTTTTCGTCCTCGCCGCCACCGAGCTCTTTGCCTGTGCCGGCTTTCTTCAAAAAGAAAAGTGAAGATAACCTCGACGCTACAAGTGACTTGAGGTGTCTTCTCAGGCTCGATCTGACTGACTAGTTGAATAGTTATGGGATGTTTCAATGATGTTTCAACGATGATGATTGAATAAGAAGATTGTGTTTTGCTCCCGGCTCGTGAAAGCTTCCCTTATTTTTTCAAAGGGCAAATCAATTTGTCATATTTCCTTGTTTAGGTCCTTTATTTTGCCTTTCATTATAACAGAAAAGTAGATGTTGTTAGGCTGTTATTATTATTATGTAGTAACTGTATAGTCTAGTCATAAGTTTGGGTCTTTCGTTTTAATCACCTGCTATAGTATTCTAGGGTCAGTAGGTGTAGTTTCAGTTGGCTAGTGGCTTAGAGCCATTAACATATCCTTCTGTAATTTTGTATCTCTTTGATTTTATATATATCTTTCCTAGTTTATGTTTTATGAAGCTGTAATTAGAAAGATGTTTCTGCTTTTGTTCTGTCCTCTTTTATATCATAGGAATCACTGTACCAAATTAACTTTGTGTCTCATTCTTTTGTGCTAACAAAATTCCCATTTAATAGTGGAAATCTGCATGTTTTAATCTTTCACCATCACATTATTTGGATGGTTAATTGGTAATGCCTTCATTGCACTCTCTCAGCTTCTTGTGACATTTCATTTGTTACATTTATCAAGTTTTGTTAGTTTTGAAACTAGAACTGCTTTAATTCTTAATATAGTTTGGTAGGTTTATCATGGTCTCGAGCTCTAGAAAGTCCTTTCAGATATAAGTAGCATTGCTAATTTCTTTTGTTGCTTTCTGTATGCGTTCTTTGAGCAAAAGTTTATCTTTAGGCATAAATCTTGGATCAGAATGTACTTTTGTCACCCGTGTGTGTGCTCATGTGATTTTTCATATATAATGTAGGAATCTGTGGCAGCAGACGGTGGGCTACATTTGCCAAGGCAAAAGAGTGAGAACAATCTAATCTTGTATAGCTGTGTGAATTTTTGAGTCTGATAATTGACAAAGTGACAAAGGATGTGATGAGGTTTGACAAGTGGAGTGTAGCCAATGAATGTAAAATTGTCATGGCTGCATGAGTTTTCTGGCTAGTATCCTCAAAGTTAGACCTCCACCTATGTTGGTTTATTTGATTTAAGCTCATTTACTTTGATTTTTGTACTTAATTTTGCTATTTGATTTTTCATCTGACTTATTCATCAGTTAGTACTTGTGATTTTAGTGTAGTGTCTTTAGCAGTTCCCTTTTGTATGCTTCCGTATTATCCATATAAGTAGGGTTATCAACTGTATGCTTTTCCATGTATTATGAATTCGTATGCAAGCATGGAGACATCTCTCACCAACCTTCTGCTCTCCAAAACCCTCCCTCAACCATGAAGTAAGAGAGAAAAATAGAACATCTAAAAAGATTGATCAGTTCCTTCCATCTGAAAGGTTGACTTGCATGATATGCTACTCTGGTTAGAATATATATATATATATATATATATATATATATATATATATATATATATTTCTAACTCTATAATAAGTATGGGGCCATTTCCTGCAAGGCACAACAATTCAAAACATAAATTGGGTAAAGGTTAGTTGAAATCAAATGCAAAACAAACACAGTTCTGAGGCTCACCTACTGGGAAGGCGATTTGCCTAACAAGTTAGGCGAGCTTGGGCGAGCTTGCTGAAGCTGACAGACTTCAATTCAATTTTACTCAGGCATGAAGGGCAGAGTCTGCTCCAACTCAGCAATTCACTGAATTGGTTTCGGCAAGCTAAAACAAGCTCACCAAAAGTGATAGTGCAACACTAAAAGGAACAGGCATAAAGGGCGGTATCCACTCTCACTTGGCAATTCACCGAGAGGTTTTTGGTGATCTAAGACAAGACCACTGAATGGGACATTACCCAGGTCACACATTCAAGTACAAAAGGTGATTTGGGGCTTACTCGGCGATTTTCCTAATCACCTTAGTGAGCTAAGACAAGCCTGCCGAACAGGTAATTTCAGCCCAATGCCAAATTTCTCAATTACACGACATATTTCTTAGTCAACAACCATCATTTTTAGGATTTGAGATGGTGTCACTAGGCAACATTCCCTTTTGCCTTGGATTGAGATGGGAGGAGAGTTGACACAGCTGAGTCTCGAGCTGCTTGATTGACAGGGAGTGAGAAGTCACCATTTGGGTTAAGGTGGAGAAGTCATTCTTGAAATCCTTCAACACCTTGTCGGATTCTTTAACCTTGTTGAAGATCCTTGTTAGCATTTCATCCGTTTGGTTTGCCTCCGGTCCAACTTGCTCTTTTGGTTTGGGGCGATCATGAGGTGGGACATACCTATCTTTTACAAACTCGCACTCTCTCCAATTGTCTACACGATCTCTCCAATCCCTCCAACCATTGTCGCGCTCCTTGTTCAAACCTTAATTCCCACCCGGTCTTGGGTAGTTTAGATGAGAACCCCCCATTTGATTTCCCAAGAACGACACTTCTTCATTGTATAATGCCTCAAATTTGGAATCCTATGGGCACTGCCCACTACTTGTACCCACAACATTTACTGCCTTAAGTCCACTTATCATGATGTGCTTGGATAGCAGGTCAAGTTGGGTCAGCATTTTGCCATATTTTCATCCCGCTCATGGTCCTTTTCCAATTCCCCCTTGATTATACCCACGTGTAGAGACGATACCTGATCTTTTCTAGTATGCCATGCACGGTTAATCTTTGTCATGTCATCAAGTAACAATGTTGCTACTTCATCTGGCTGCCTGATTATCCCACCTTGAACTAATTGGTCGAATAGCCCTTTTTAATAATATCCAAGCTGTAGTAGAAGTATTGCAGCAACAAGTTGTCCGGAACACCATATATTGGACATTGCAATAATAACTTTCGAAACCTCAACCATGTCTCATGAAGAGGTTCACCAAGCACCCTTTTAAAGTTTTGGATTCTACCCCTAAGCTTTATCATCTTCGAAGGAGGGAAGAATCTCTCAAGGAACGCATCGGTCAGCTCATCCTACAAAGTGATAGAATCATTAGGTAGCTCGGCTAACCATCTAGTAGCTTCCCCCATTAAGGAGAATGGAAATAGCCTCAGCTGAATGGTCTCTTGTGAAATGTTCTTGAAGGTGAATGACCTATAAACATCCAAAAAATTTCTGAGGTGTTCATGGGGTCTTCATGAGAAAGGCCCCCCAAACATTCGTCGCATTTGAGTCAATTGAAGCATGGTTCCGGTGACATGGAATACTGCCCTCCCGGTGGTAGGAGGTCCCGTGCTTTGGACGATGTTTACATGCATATTATTCGTATCGCCCATGTGATCGTTTTGCCCAAAGAGACTAGCGTCGTCACTTCCATTGTCACCTATTGTTCCACCTGCAATTAAGACAAAACAACAACACCAAACAACAATCTACTACAACTAAACAAATTTACAAACTAACTTCACAAACTGAATTCTTAGCCATCACTCCCCGGTAACAGGACCATTTTTGATAATGCTCAAATTATCCTCAAGAAAAGTAAGAGAATAAGCGATCGTAGTCAATAAAAATACCCAACTAAGAGTGGGAGTCGAATCTCACAGAGAGTGATATAGTGTAGTGATTTCAATTAGGAAATTTAGATTGTAAATCAATTCATTTGCAGCAACTAAGAGACGAGTGGATGATTCCACTAAATTTACGAAAAAGGAGTTTTTGATATTAAGAGTTAAAATTAAACTATAATTTCAAAGATTCAAACAATTTGGAGATAATCTAGGGGTGCGGGGATTGGAATGGATGTCACATAGGCGTAATTGTGTTGCTCAATAGTGCTAAACAATCATGCATAGGCTGGGTCATCTTCAAGACACTAATCTTCTTTTGATCTCATAGTACCAATTTATAGAATCTCATTTTGGTCTCATCTATGTGAATTACAATTCAACCCATTACCTTACGAAACCTTTCTTTCAAGCAGATTTGAACAAATAGATCTGACCTATAATCTCTCTTTCAACCAAACCATCGACATCAAACCTAAATTACATGCATTAAACTAATTACTCACTCCAATTGATATCTTTCGTGCATCAATCGAAGATCAAAAATAGGATTAAATTTGTAATCTTAACCCATGAATTAACCCCATGATAATTAGCCTAAATCCATGAATGAACAACAATAAAATAGAGCAAAATACAATACCCACTATATTAAATCAACACCCAATTCCATAATTGCACCCCTAGAGTTGGGGTTTTAGCCACACATCACAAATAGTACAGAAATTATACTTACCATTAGAGCACCCATGGATGTGATGAAATTAAGCAATTATAATCAACACCCACTTTGATTTCAACTTCCAATTGTTAATCTCAAGAACGAAATTTTAGAACTCCAAAACTAAGAATATTTCTCTAAGAGTTCAAAAGTTTACTCTAAAAAAACTCATAAAAAGTTAGGAAATGAAATTCTATTCTAAAATTTGATACATTTTCCCTCTCCTTTGGGCTATTTATAGTTTCCCAAAATTCACTATGTGACCACTTCGGCGACGTTAGTTGGGTTAGCCAAGAAGATTCGGCGAATCGGCGTTTGTTTTGTTCTTTAGCTCGCCTTTCTTTTGCTTCAAGCTTCAGGTGTTTATAACTCAGTCGGCCAATTCGTTTGAGTTTGCCTTTCAGATTCGACGGATCGCTGATTACCACCTTTGATCGCCTTTTAAGCCTTCATATTTTATCCAATTCATATCACCTTCGGTGATAGTCATTAGTTCGCCCCTTCACTTTCGACGATTCACCGTTTTTCTCATTGGTTCGCCGACCTGCCTTGAACATATTCAATTGTGAGTACTGTCACTTTAGGTGAGGTCAGGACATTTGGGTGATCCACTTTTTTGATTAGGCGACTGTCAGTGTGGAGTTTACACTTCTTCCCTATTTTTGGCCATTCTTTTAAAGATTCATCCTTGCCTTGTCCCTTTGCCTTCATAGCTACAAATCATCAAAATATCATCAGAATAGGACATTATTAGGCAATGAGGACACTAATTGTTGAACTAAATAGGCGCCTAATGAGTGTAAATCTACCACTCATCAACATCCCCAACTTAAACTTTTGCTTGTCCTTATGTAAATCAAGAACACAATTAGTTCAACAAGGGTGTCTATAACAGTTCTCAATAAGAACTAAAATGCAAGTGCCACTACAAGACTACTCTCAAGCAAATGCATCACTCACTAATGAACAAAAAGCTTCAAATGCTGACCAGCCGATATCAATTTAAGCCCAAGCTCACTATTGCTTCTTTTCTAGTGCAAAACCATATTTCAACAAATGCATTCAAGTGCCCTCACATCAAGAATGATTCCATGCTCTCACAAAGTAAATCAATAACGAAGTTAGGAATCAATACAACTCTCAGTCTCTGGAAAAAAAATATACATGCAAGCTTCATCCCATAGGTTTGACCAGATTATCCAATCATCACACAACATAGTTTCTACAAGATCTCAAGGTTCTTTTAGGCTTGTAATGGGGCTAAGGATAAAGGTATGGTCAATTTGGCTTAGTGACTTCACCTTTTCAAAAGCATTGTTCCAATCATCTTCACCTCTTGTCAAGTTCTTTTCATTCTTTTCAGTTGAAAACTCAAACTTCAACTTGTCAATCATTTTATTGGATACCCCTTTTATTTCATCACACTTTTATTTTTCATTTCAATTTTCAAATTTTTGCCCATCATTCCTTTCCTTTTTTTGTAAGGAGGGGTTCCTTCTTTTTATAACACACTTCAAAGTTGAGTCTCCCTTTTTCTTCTTTTTCCTTCCACTTGGCTTTCCTTCCTCCTTCCTTTATACATCCACAACTTAGGCTTTTTGCCTAAGTTGGCTATTCAAATAAATCAATGCTTAGAAAAGGATTTATAGGTGAGAAGTTAGGGACAATTTAGCTCAAGAGGGTTTCAAAAAGGTTTCTAATAAACGGTTTGGGCTCAAATGGTGCCAAGATGGTTGTACATCCTCACAAGGTAGTCACAAAAGGTATGAACATTTAGGTTTTCTCTCAAAATTTGTGCCTAAGTTCATTTCTTGCATTCACCAAAGCTATACAATTGGACAAACAACCCAAATTCTAGGATTCAAAAAGCATGATTTCTAGTAAAACCTCACCACACAAGGTACTTCAAACACAATCATTTAGTACAATCCTACAAGAACAAAAGCTTACGTGTGATGTTCATTGCAAGGCTCGCATCAAAACGCAGCTAGTCAACACAATAATCAAAAAGAACATTCAAAAGAGCAGCCACACCGATTTATTCTTACAACACCAACACTAAACACATTTCTCATCATAAGTACTATCCAAGACATCGATATTGAGCACAATCGATCCTCAAACATTAACAATGAAAACTCAAGCATCTCAAAAACTTCCAAATTCATGGGGTAAATAAAGGAGAGACAAAATGAGCAAAACCAACAACTAACCAAATGCCAAAATAATACAAATATCTAAAACTGAGAATAACAAAATACAATCCAAAAAGGGGGATATTGGCACAAGTGCCCTCACCCCACCAAAATAAAGTCACTAGTGCCCTCAATGCGGAATAAAATAAGTATGTGAGGAAAAATATAAAAGTCCCCCTGACAGGCTATGATTATGGAGTGCTCAAATCTGGAGCGTCAGAGTGGGAAACATTATCCGGGGCATCAGTGCCCGCCAAAGTGGGAGCAACAGTCGGCAGCATAGCATAAATCGGGGCATCAGTGCCCAGCACATCTAAAGGAGGAAAAATGAGGCCTGAAAATACCCCACTAGTGCCTACTGCGGAGGTCTCCACACGAGATATCTTTATCGTAGCATGTACCATAGTCTCCTCGATATCCTATAGCTTCGTCAAGGTCATAGCAATCCGCTGCTCATCCTCCTCTCTTTGTATTTCCTTCTCATCTGTCTACTTGACCAAATCATCATCAGCCTCATCCTCAACTCTCTCACCATCATCAACAGTATCAATACCACCAAGCTGCTCAACCATACTACTCAGAACCTCAGTACTCGGCACAGATGTAGGCACAGACTCAGGTGCATCAGGCAAGGAAACCTCACCCTAAAGCATAGAAATGTTGGTGGAATTCACCTGGTCCACATCAGCCCTAAGAGTCATATGCTTAACCCTCATACCAGTCAACTCAGCTAAGCTACCCCCGCTCTTCTCCTTAGCCTCTATCCTAGCCGTGGGGTTATCTAACCCCTCACCATACGAAGTCAAAGTAGTTTGGAACACCACAAACTGGGCTCTAATATGGAGCAAGGCATTCTCAATAGCCCTATCAATCAACTTGGGCATCTCACTCTCTACCCTCGCCCCTCTCACATCCATAGACCGGGCAAGGTTGCCCATTTGGTAAATCATGGCCTGGGTTAAGAAGGGTTGGGAAATAAGAGTACGAGCAGCAACTGTGGAAGTAGATGGCACAGAAGAAGGTTGGGGTATACCTACTGGCTCCACAGACGGAGCAGGTTGAGCAGTATCAGCCTCAAGGCCAGTAGGATCAACAACAGGGGTAGTGTCTGGTGGTGGGGGGCTTCCTCAGAGCCGCATCATCCCTCAAATAATCTGCTTCAATCCCTTGAATTTAACTAAAGGAGACGGGGTGATCCTCACATCATTCTTCTCCTAGAAAGGGACTCCCACAGCCTCACACAGCTGTGTGATTAAGAATAAGAAGGGGAGAAAAGTGTGCTCCTGACAAGCTCTCATCAATATCTCCTCACAAATAATCCCTCCGGTGTGAATCTCTGTTCGGTCCATGATGCTACCAACTAAGACGGCCTTCGGGTGCCAGAATATTTACTCATTCTGGGACGGCATGAGACTGCTACTGATAAAGCTGAACCAATACCTAGAGGGATGCTCATATCTTTCATTTCTATCTGTGCCCCATCAACCAACCACAGAGGAGATATATTTGAGATGAGAGGTGCCTGCCACCCCTATAGTGCATCTAGCCCCTATTTCATTTGGAGCTTGTAGAAATCATCCCTAGTGCCTTTGGTACCCAAAATACCATTAATGGCACCTGTGTGGAACTACACCATCTTTCCATGAACTTCTACTTCTTCTAAGGGCTTTCAAATGGTACCCTTTTTCTTTTTTGGTAAGGCCTTTGCATAGTCCTCGTAGAACTCTCTCACCCATGCTGGGACATAAGGAGATCAAACTCTCATGAACCTTTCGAACCCATGAAATTTAATAGTGTCCCAAATGGCTAGATAATCACTCACCACCCAATCAATTGAGAGTCACCGCTCCTAAAGGATCATCCGTTCTCCGACTTCTTTGAGCCTATTAATGGCTCATGGAGTGATGATAGGAAGAAGTCGTGAAGCACTCATATTAGAGACTGGATTTGGAGCCAACTTAGACCTGATGTCTGTCCTCTTTTTGGCTATTCTTTTCTTAGGCTTCTCACTCAAACACGTAGAAGAGCGTAAAGTAGTTTGTTGTTGTTGAGACGCCACAGAGGTCTCAGTTATAGATATCCCATTGTTTCTCTTCAGAGGAGGAGGAGGAGGAGCGACTCTCTCAGATTTTGTATCGAAAGTTATGGCTTTATTTCCCTTAGCTCGTTCGATTTCCTGCAAGGCACAACAAGTCAAAACATATATTGGGTGAAGGTTAGTTGAAATCAAAAGCAAAACAAACACAGTTCTGAGGCTCGCCTACTGGGAAGGCGATTCACCTAATAAGTTAGGGGAGCTTAGGCGAGCTTGCCAAAGCTGAGAGACTTCAATTCAATTTTACTCAGGCATAAAAGGGAGAGTCATCTCAAACTTTGCAATTCACCGAATTGGTTTCAGTGGGCTAAGACAATCTCACCGGAAGTGACAATGCAACACTAAAAGGAATATTCACAAAGGGTGATATCCGCTCCCACTTGGCGATTCACTGAGAAGGTTTCAGTGATCTAAGATAAGACCGCCGAATGGGACATTACCCAGGTCACACATTCAAGTTAAAAAGGTGATTTGGGGCTTACTTAGCGATTCACCTAATCACCTTGGCAAGCGAAGACAAGCCCCCCGAATATGTAATTTCAGTTCAATGCCAAATTTCTCATGTTTGGACACTAATATGCAACAATACCCAATACCCAATCAGTTTTACAAGCTACCCACATTCTATTCTACTTATAGATACTCAGACTTCCCCAAAGTTTCATAAAGCATTGCCCAAAATGACGATTTCCCCTGAAGAAAGTCGTAACTCTATCTATCATTGGGCAAATACAAGTCGTAAGGACAACACTGGGCTAATCAGACTTCACCCACATTCAATTTAGGCAAGACTAAGCACATTCAAAAAAACAATTTTAAACTTTAACCTTTACATTCAATTTTCACATTTTCAGGCACTAAATCAACTATCTAACTTGTGGGCACAATTCAATACTATACATTTAGAACTACCCACAAAAATGAAAGAGCAAAATATCACTGACAATACTAAGCCCATATTAAAACCAACAAGTTTTAGCACAAATAGCAAGATAGAACTTGAAAACCAACCTCAGAGATGATAGTTAGGCACAAAATTAAGGGAGGCGGGTCTGGGATCGAGAATCTAACTCTTCAACACACTCCAAACAAGTGAAACCACGCAAATGAGTACACGCAATCACAAAAACAAGCGTATGGGAAGTTTAGGAAGAAAGGGAGCTCAAAAACATGAAAGGTTTTCTTTTAGAATATGAAAAGACTCTTGGCCTATTTAACTCAGGCACACTCAGCGGATTGCGACTAACTTCACTGAACGCACTCGGTGAATTGCCGAAGGAGCTTAAGCTCACCGATGAGGCCCGAACAAATATCAAATCTGAAGGTCAATTTGATGGAGTTTGCTTAGTGTATTTCGATAGATCACCGATTGGAACCCTGTTCGCCAAAGTTGACAGTACCATTTTTCCAATTTTTCAGCCCAGAAGGTGAACATAAAGATGTCCGCATAATGATTTTGGTGGATCACTGACTTGGTTTCAGCATCGCCAAACTTACCTTTCTCAACATTTTGACTTCTTTTCAACCTGCACTTACAACACATATTATTGAAAACAGTAAAACAAACTTGGGTTGCCTCTCCAGAAGTTCCTTATTTAACATCGTGGCACGATATAATTCTCACTCATAACCATCATTTTTGGGAGTTTGGGACACTGTCACTAGGCAATGTTCCCTTTTGCCTTAGATTGAGATGGGAGGAGAGTTGACATAGCTAAGTCTCGAGTTGTTGTATTGACACGGAGTGAGAAGTCACCGTTTGGGTTAAGGTTAAGAAGTCATTCTTTAAATCCTTCAACACCTTGTTGAAGATCCTTGTTAGCATTTCATCTGTTCAGTTTGCCTCCGATCTAGTATGCTCTTTTGGTTTGGGGTAATCATGAGATGGGACATACCTACCTTTTTCAAACTCATGCTCTCTCCAATTGCCACCTTGATCTCTCATATCTCTCCAACCATTGTCATGCTCCTTGTTCCAACCTTGGTTCCCACCCGATCTAAGGTAGTTTGGATGAGAACCCCCCATTTGATTTCCTAAGAATTGCACTTCATAATTGTATAATGCCTCAAAATTTGCATTCTCTGGGCACTGCCCACTACTTGTACCCATAGTATTTACCGCCTTAATTCTAGTTCCCATGATGTACTTGGATAGTGGGTCAAGTTGGGTCAGTATTTTGGCCATATTCTCATCCCGCTCATGGTCCTTTTCCAATTGCTCCTTGCTAATACCCTCGTCTAGAGAAGATACCTGATCTTCTCTAGTATGCCATGCGCGGTTAATCTTTGTCATGCCATCAAGTAACATTGTTGCTACTTCATATGGCTGCCTCATTAGCCCACCTTGAAGCAATTGGTCAGCTAGCCCTTTGTTAAGAGTATCCAAGTTGTAGAAGAAGTATTGCAGCAACAAGTTATCCAGAACACCATGTGTTGGACATTGCAATAATAACTTTCAAAACCTAAACCATGTCTCATGAATAGGTTCACCAAGCACCCTTTTAAAGTTTTGGATGCTACCCCTAAGATTTATCATCTTCGAGGGAGGGAAGAATTGCTCAAGGAATGCATCGGTCAGCTCATCCCACGAAGTGATAGAATCATCAGGTAGCTCGACTAACCATCTATTAGTTTCTCTCGTTAAGGAGAATGGAAATAGCCTCAGCCGAATAGTCTCTTGCAAAATGTTCTCAAAGGTGAATGGCCCACAAACATCAACAAAATTTCTGAGGTGTTCGTGGGAGTCTTCATGAGCAAGGCCCCCGAACATTCCTCGCATTTGAAATTATTGAAGCATGGTTCCGATCACATGAAATACTGCCCTCCTGGTGGTAGGGGCAACCGGATTGCTCCCATGCTTTGATCGATGTTTACATGCATATCCTTCATATCGTACATGTGATCGTTTTACCCAAAGTGACTAGCATCGTCACTTCCATTATCACTCATTGTTTCACCTGCAATTAAGATAAAACAACAACACTAACAATAATCCACTACAACTAAACAAATTTACAAACTAACTTCACAAATTGAATTCTTATCCATCACTCCCCGGCAAAGGCGCCATTTTTTATAATGCTCAAATTATCTTCAAGACAAGTAAGAGAATAAGCGGTCATAGTCAATAAAAATACCCAACTAAGAGTTGAGGTTGAATCCCACTGAGAGTGATATAGTGCAGAGATTTCAATTAGGAAATTTAGACTGTAAATCAATTCATTTGCATCAACTAAGAGAAGAGTGGATGATTCCACCAAATTTACGAAAAAGGAGGTTTTGATATCTAGAGTCAAAAGTAAACTAAAATTTAATATATTCAAACATTTAGGAAATAATCTAGGGGTGCGGGGATTGGAATTGATGTCACGTAGGGGTAATTGTGTTTCTCAATAGTGTTAAACAATCATGGATAGGCTGGGTCATCTTAAATAACACTAATCTTCTTTCGATCTCATAGTACTAATTCATAGAATCTCCTTTTGGTCTCATCTATGTGAATTAGAATTCAACCCATTACCTTACGGGTCTCTCTTTCGAGCAGATTTGAACAAATAGATCCGACCTATAATCTCTCTTTCGAGCAAACCATAGACATCAAACCTAAATTGCATGCATTAGACTAATTACACACTCCAATTGATCTCTTTCGAGCATAAATCGAAGATCAAAAATAGGATTCAGTTTTCAATCTTAACCCATAGATTAGCCCATGCTAATTAGCCTAAATCAATGAATAAAAAACAATAAAATAGAGAAAAGCACAATACCCACTACATTAAATCAACACCCAACCCCATAATTTCACCCCTAGAGTTAGGGTTTTAGCCACACATCACAAAAAGTAAAGAAATATGCTTATCATGAGAGCAGCCATGGATGTGATGAAATTAAGCAATTATAATGTCATTTGAAGGGAGATGACAACCCAATTTGAGTATAAGATGTCACCTTGAACGAGGTGACAATCCAACATGTCTCTTGAAAGGCAGGCGACCCAATTTGAATGTAATATGTCACTTTGAACGAGGTGATAACCCAACGTGTCTTTTAAAAGGTAGACAACCCAATTTGACTATAACATGTCACTTTGAATGAGGTGACAACCCAACGTGTCTCTTGAAAGGCAGACGACCCAATTTGGATGTAATATATCACTTTGAACGAGATAATGACCTAGTGTGTCTCTTGAAATGTAGACGATCCAATTTGAATGTAATATGTCATTTGAAGGGAGATGACAACCCAATCTTGAACTTAATATGTCACCTGAAAGGATGTGACAACCCAATGCGTCTCTTTGAAAGGTGGACGGCCCAATTTGAACTTAACATGTCATTTGAAGGAAAATGACAACTCAATCTTGAACTTAATATGTCACTTGAAGGGATGTGACAACCCAAAGTTTCTCTTTGAAAGGCAGACGATCCAATTTGAACTTAACATGTCATTTGAAGGGAAATGACAACTCAATCTTGAACTTAATATATATGTCACTTGAGGGGCTGTGACAACCCAGCGTGTCTATTGAAAGGCAGACGATCCAATTTGAACTTAATATGTCATTTGAAGGGAGATGACAACCCAATCTTGAACTTAATATGTCACTTGAAGGGATGTGACAACTCAACATGTCTCTTGGAAGACGGATGACCCATTTGAACTTATATGAATGGTGTACTACAAAATCTGTAAAAACAATTGTTAGTAGCAACTGTAACGTAAATGCAACATAAATTATGCAAACATGACCTTATATGAACAATTAACAAGGTGATTAACTAATGCAACATTTTAATCATAATAACATTTTGAATTCTAAAAAAAATCAACTTAAATGGAAGGCGACCTAAAGTTGACATCAATTTTCACTTAGGCACCTCAAGTAAGCCTTGTCCATTTTAAACACCTTAAGTAGAGTCTCGTTGTATCATTTTAACACTCTTTGCTGAGTTGTCATATTATGTGTGCAACACTTACTTTGAGCACGTGAAATGCTTAATTTTTGTAATTTTTTATTTTTTTTTATTTCTTCTTCTTCCTTCTCTCTCCTCCCAACCCTTCCTCCACCATTGTATATTCAACTTACTCCTCTCTTGTCAAGTTTGCTGAACAATTCAAAAGTTCCGGTGGTCTATTTTCACCTTTCTCTATTCAAGTTATTTTTTTTCATATTCAATTTCTAAAACACTAATTTTCTGTTTCTCAAAGCTTTTAACTTTTCTTTTTCGATGAACCCATTTCAAGAAAATTCATAAATGGATTTGATTTCATCATGGGCTGATTTTTTTTTTGTGTACTTTGGAACTTTCAAAACGAGCAGTTTCAATGGTGGAGGTGATCGAGAAGAGAAAAAATGGTGAATTTGAAGGATCGAAGAGATAGTGATAGTATGATAGTTGGATTATGGGTAAATGCTTGTGACCCAAATTAATATTAAACTTGGTGATTATAATAGGTGGATTTGAAGAAAGAGATGATGGTATAATCTTCAAATCTGAAGAAGAAGGTAATGGTGGTTAAAGCAGGAGGAGATCTGGAAATGGTGGAGGGGAAAACGAAAGGTGGTGTAATTTTTTTTTCATTTTCTTCTTTATTGAAAGGTAATATTTTAAAGTAATTTAGTAAATAATTTTAAAAATATGTTTTTATTCATAATATATTTCTTTAATAATTATTTTTGATATATATGCCACATGTCTTCATTTAATTCGTCACTATGACACGTTATTGGCAAGTGTAATACACACATATTACATATTTAACTGGTTGTCAAAAAAGTGTCAAAATGACACATCGCCCCCCTACTTAAGGTGTTTAAAATGAACAAGGCCTACATGAGGTGCCCAAATGAAAATTGATGCCAACTTTAGGTGGTCACCGATGGGTTCCGCCTAAATGGAATAACAAATCAAAAAGTGTCATTTTGAATACCATGACAAACAAATTTTAAAAAGCATCATTTTATTTGAGATAACAAATTAATTTTTAAAAGATGTCATTTTGAAAGGGTATGACGACCCAAAAAATAATTTTAACAATGAAACGGTCCACAAAGTTATTTTGGACAAATATTAAAAAGTGAGTATCAACCCTTTTTTATTTTTTGAACAATGAAACATGTTTTAACTTAGTTAGTGCCAACAATTAGTACTGCATAGAAATTTCTCGCAGTGTTTTCTCAATTAATTGAGATTGACTTCGAGGTAATTCCTATGGATTCAAATGGTACTTCAAATGTACTTAAGTAACAACAAGATTTGTTTATCTTGCTTCAAACAAAGACTTTGAACTACACTTAACATCATATTTCAAGTGCCCTCACCACAAAGAAAATCTCAATTTGCACACATTTAAAGTATTTCAATTTGAGGACATTTTGTAAAATCTACTCACACTCAGAAAAATATTCAATGCATGCAATTGTGATACTATAGGCTTAGCCTTCATGTAAATCTCCACTAATGTGAGAACATTTAAAATGAAATCATGTAGAGCTTGTTAATGACTTGTAATGTAGGCTTAGAGACGGGTAGAATATTCATTTAGAAAAAAGTTACTTAATCCCTTCTTGAGCACTGCACTGAATCTGTGCTTTCAATGTTTGTTATGCTTTTAGCATTTGATCCTCTTTGTTGTCCCTTTCTTTTGTACTTTTTGACTTCTTTTGAAGCTTTGTTTGTCTGAGCTTTCCCCTTTTCTCATCATTTTTTTAAGTTTCTCCTGTTTGTTTGGAGTTTTCTTCTTCTTTTATTGAAATTTGGCTTGTTTAAACTTGTGGAGAATTTTCAACTTTTTCTTCTTTCTTTTGAAGTCGTTTTTGCATTGTTGACTTTCAGGTATTTTGATAACTTTTGTCTTTGACAAATTTAAACTTTGAATCTTCTTTTGTAGCTTGCACGTCTTCAGTGCGCTCAAGAAAGTTAGGCCAAGAGAGGGATAGTGCATATGAACACTCAGAAAGGGTATAGGCTAAAGATTAAGGCTCAAAGTGGGGACATTCTAAGGATTAATGTCATTTAGTAGGTTTTGAAAGGCACAAAGGGGTCAAAGAAGGCCTACAATCATTTTTCAAATCAAATGTTACTCAGAATTTTGCCTCAACAACATTCAGGCCAAGTTCTAGATCAACAAAACAATACAATAGAATTTAATCAAAGATCACCACATAATGCACTTGAAACAACGAATCTGGTTTTGTTCTTATCTTGAATGCATACAAGAGAATATTTTCAAGTGTAACAAAAGTATGAATGAGAGGTACCAAAAAAATCTATGGTCTACCCCGAAGTCAATCTACTCTATTTTAATGGTTATTTTTTCATATGCCCACTCAAACTGTTTTGGTACCAACCAAGTCAAACAAAGAATGAACATAAACATTTTTAAAAAATAAAAAATAAAAAATCTTTTGAATAAAGAATACCGAACCCTAGAAGGGCTATCTATGTATCCCATTGAGAAGAGAATCTAGTTTGCCTAGTTTGTGCAGATATGGTATAAAACATATATTTTGAACAACAAATTAATTTTTTGAAAGAAAAATAATATAAATGAAAAACCAATGTGTCACATTGAAGGGCAGACAATCCAAATTAGCAAAAAAAAATTTGAAAGAAAAAATAACTGAAATGAAAAATCAATTAGTCACATTGAAGGGCGGACCACCCAAACTTTAAAAATATCAAACAAAAATCTCTTTTTTTAATGGAATGTAAGACAAATAAAATCAAATGTATATACTGAATATAACATCATGTACAAAAAATTAATGCGAAGGTATAAACCAACTCGAAGCGATGCCTCATAAATCTGGTGTCTTGAGTACAACTTTGGTGAAATTTTTGAGGGTTTTCCTTAAAAATTTGCCCATGTTTTAGCTTTAACAAGCTCTGGTATTCAATCTTGTAGCAATTGTCTCCTTTGTGAAATTTTTGGAGACCTCCTCAAAAGATTTTACCCCAATTTTCGTTGTAAAAGAATGGAAAGCTTATGGGGAATATGACCGAGCCATTGTGGGGCCTATGTATCTCATTGAAGCAGAAATCAAGTCAAATGTAGTTCCAACAGACTGTGACTTGAATGGAAATTGGACTGAGATTATGAATGTTCTAAAACTAGGTGACCCAGAGTGGGTTTTATTTGAAAGTGGACCAGTGACCCAAGAGGACTACTTGGGCTGGGGGAAGTTAACGATCGCTGACGGATCATCCAGTGGCCAACTCATTTCATCGGGGTACCCCCAATAAGCAATTTGGATTCAACGATTGCGACTCGCATAACCGTCATTTAAGTAAGAAATTAAAAAAAATACCGAGCGGCGAAAAATATGTCATGATGCAATGAAAACATAAATATAATTAAATAAATAATAAATACAATATACAAATAATCAACAAAATATATAAGGTACAATGTAAAACATAATAAAAGAATATTCTCCTCAATTTGAAAAAATGAAACCATGATGGTTAGAACCGCTATATCTCCAATGTAGTCGTCATTCTATTGACATCCCTAAAGCACAACATCGTGGTGACTCAAAAAATAATTAACTTTAAAGAATAAAAGGATTTTTAAGGGAGTCGCGCGCCACCTAATTTTAGGAAAAACTAGGAAACCAAATAATTAATTAATAAAAAATGTCTACGAAATCAATAGATTCTAGGTAAGGGTTCAAGTGATTTCGAAGGAAAAGTATTAGGCATTCTCCAAAATCCACAACTGTGGTTCCGATTGAATTCATTTTTTCAAATTGAGGAGGAAATAAAAACAATGTACAAGTATAATAAACATGAAGTATATATACAAATAATAAAATAAAACAATAATATGATAAACGGCCTAAGTTTGCCTAACGTCAATAATATACACTATAATAAATCAAAAAAATATTGTTCGAACTTCATTCGAATAGCTTCAATGGGAAGCAACTCTGGGTACCTATAAAGACACGTAGTAAAATTGTTAGTAATGAATAAATATGAATCATGCTAAATAAAATAAATAATAACTTAAAATAAAATCCGTCTTATGAACATGGAGGCCTTAAATCGACGATAATTTCTTCATTGGTCAATTTTAATTTATAACAAGTAAAACTATGAAACCAAAACACTAAACCAAAGAGAAGCAAAATATAAATAATAATAATAATAACGATAATATAAAAAGAATAGTCCAAATAAGAACATAACAGTGAAATAATAAGATAATACAATTGATAATAATATCAATGAGCAAGAAAGCTTGGCAAAGAAAAGAGTAAAATAATAATAAAAATAATCAGCCATAGCAGGAGCAACATGAAGCCTTATTGGGGCAAATTTTCAAACAAACGTAAACACAAAATTAATACACACTATATAAAGTTATGAAACAATTATTAATTAATAAGAAACCTAAGCAGTCAGGCAACCGAAAAATTAAACAAAAACCAATGAACAATCACAATAACACAAAAATCAGTCAACAACTTATCTAGCAATATCACAGGAATAAAAATAATTTAAGCAAAAACACAATCAACATGACTATTACAATCTATGAAATAAACCTCAAGATTATATGATAGAGACAGAAAGCAAAAACTAAAATTTATGAGAAATAACCCAATAATAATAGTTAGTATGAAAATGAGCACAAAACAGTTATAATATAGGTTACTGGACTGTCACTTTTTCGGCCTGGAAGTGAGAGGCTCGTCGGAGTTTCTGTGGGTTTCGCTAGACTTCGAGAGCTCCTGGTTGCTGCTGGTCTAACGATGTGGGTGCTTGCCGGAATGGGGGCTACTTCAGGTGGGTTTGGATGCTGATAGCAGCGAGAAGAAGAGGGTAAAAGGGTTAGCAGCGGGTTGTTGTTTCTGTTCGCCTGAGCTTCGAGCTCCTGGTGGTTTTGGGGGGTATGAGGGGGTCGCTTCGGTGGTGGTCTGGTAGCAGCGGGTTTGGAGGTGGAGGAACCATTGGAGTTGGGGGTTTCAGGTGGGGTTTTGAATGCGGTGGTTGGAGAAGATGCTGGAAAAAAGGGTTGGGGTTTTGGTGGTGGCGTACTTCAAACTCACTGGTGGAGCCATGGTGGTCCACTGAAACAGAAAACGGAAAACAAAGGGTATGTGAGGGGGGTCTGATTGTTTGACTATTGATTTGTCATTGGTGGCTTGTTCACCGTAAAAGTGATGGGGTCGGGTTGTTAACAAATATAATGAATGAAATGAATATAAACAAAACAAATGTAACGAATATAATTAATGACATGTAAATAATATAATTTAATAAAAAAGGATGATTTAGTCAAATCGAATAAATATTCACAACATATTCAACTGATTGTGACAAATATAATGTAATCAAAATTAACCGATAAAAATTCTAATATTTTCATAAATAAGGATAATTATCAGCAAATTGCATTAAAATTGTAAAACATGCATTTTGAACTATTTAATGAGTAAAATATTTAAAAATATTAACTTTGAAAAATATCAGACCAAAATATGGTGTCAACAGGTACTATTTGTTTCTTTTGCATAACTTACATCCATATGCATCGCCTATCACCAGTATAATTGATTGTTGTTTACACTTGTCGATCTTACAGGGGGTGGTTAGGTTATGTTTGTTGTTATGTACCTTCTGGACTTTTAGGGATCCAGTTAGGTTATTGTTTGATTATAATTGCGTAATTTGTGTTAGTTTGATAGTTAGTTTATATGATTGGCTTAGATTTGTCCCCTTTGATTTCCTTTATATCGGTATTCAGATATGATTGGATTGGATTGGCCTTTTGGCTGTTATGATGTGTAGTTGTGGTAATCGTTTGTATATCTTCAGTTAGTTGACTTCCTTAGTAAATATTGTTGAGATTAGGTTCTTGTGATAGCACCTCAAGGTACGTTCCTTTGGCTCAGTTACTTGCTTTTTTTGTCGTATTCCTTTGTCTCTGTTTACTTTTACTACGGGTTTATCTCTTCTTAGTTCCTTGTGATATATTCTCCTTCTCTAGCTCTTATTTATGTTTGTGTTATCTTTGGAGTTAAGACGGCCTATGCCTACTGAGTACCACTTGTTAGTACTCATACTACACTTCTACATCCTACAGATTATAGTACGATTTCTCGTCGTTGACATGTGCCTCGTATGGAGTAGCTTTGGATAGGAAACTTGGGGTAAGCTCCTGGCATGCGGAGCTATCCTTCTCCTTCTATTTTGGCTGGACTAGTCTTTATTTTTTATTGAGAGACGGTTTGGTATATTTATATTTACCGTGTACTCCTATTATGATTACTAGCTCGAATACCGACTGATACCAGATCTTGGGGATATATATAATGTATATTTGTTTCTCTCTATTTTTCTATTTTGATTATTGTCCTTATCTTCCACATTTTTTTCTTCCGTGTGATAGCATGTTCCCTCTGACTTCGATCTATGGGTTTGGCTCACTTACTGGTGGGATGTTAGTAGGTGCCATCATGACTAAGATTTTGGATCCTAACCGTTTTGTAATAGATATTCTGCCATGAGCAATCTCAACACGAAATTTTTAGTGATCCACAAAAGCATTTGTCAAATAATCCCAAGCTTGTCATTTAGTTGCATATTGCTTAGAGTACCGCTCCAATGCTTTTTTGGTCAAACTTCCGATAGAATAATTTGATTCTTATTCCTTCATTATTTCCAACACCAATCAGTTTTTCACAATTAACTTTTAGATGCAAGAAACGATTTTCCGATTTATTAAACTTTTCAAACTTCAGAATCTTGTAACAAAATGGCAGCTCAACCTCAGAAAATGTGCACAACTCTTCATATTTCACATTATGGCTACTACCGAGCCTGCGAAGACCTCTCATGACATCTTCTAAGATTTACAACTTCTTTTTCATCATTTCAACATCGATAGATTTTACACATTAACCCTTTTAAGTGCCTTCAAAAACCTTTAGCATTGAATAATAGGCTAAAAATGAAATAAATAACTATGAAAATAACAAGTTTTAAGAGAGTTGTGAAGCTTTTATTGCTTTTACATGTCTCTATAAAATTATAATGGTAAGAAAATTACCTACAAGTGCTTCTAAAGAGATCGCCTCTTTTTTGTCTTTTCTAGGAATCTAGGTCTTTTACGATTAAAGAAGATGGATATTCATAAACTTAATTACTAATTAATTAGAGGATTTACATGTTTGAAAAGGGTAAATTAGTCATATTATGATTTATGACGTTTTTACATTAATAAAAATAGATCTAAAGACTTGTTACAAGAAAATTAAAATAATGAAGGTAAGCACAATATTGTAAATCACAGAGAAGGTTAGAGCATGTTTGACATTCCTGCTAAAAACTACTTATTTTTTAGAAGCACTTCTTTAAAATAGCTTTTCAGAAAAGTGCTTTTGAAAAAAAGTAATTTGTGTTTGGTTAATTTATTTGAAAAGTGTTTTTGATAAGCAAATTGTGTTTGAGTAGTCGTGTTAAAAAAAGTATTTTTGAGAGTCAAATTACGAAAAATGACAAGTATCAATGCACTTTTGATATTAAGATTATTTATAGAGAGAAATTATTTTAAATATCTATTATAAATTTTAATTAAAATTTTATTTTTATTAAATTAAAATGTATATATTCAAATTTTCAATCAATATTACACATAGATGAATAAAAAAAATTAAATATTAATATGATGATTTAAATATAATTAAAAACATCATGCAAAATAAATTTAAAATTATTTCATAAATTAAATCCCACCAAAAAATAAATAAATATAAGGGATATACTAATAAATATGTATATAAGGCAGGGATATTTTGGTCTTGAAATAAATAATTTTCTGCCAGAAGCAGAAATTTTTAGTTTCTTACCAACATCAGAAAAATTGCTTCTGCTGCTATTTAAAAGCAGTTTTAGTAGTTATCCAAACAACTTAATTTTAAAAAAAAAAAAAATTCTCAAAATAAGTGTTTTTGACCTCACAACAATGCCAAACAGAAATTTTGGTTTAGTGTGATTAAACCAAAACCAGCTAGAGGAAGATGTCTGAAATTATCTCCAACTTTTAAGCTCTTATTTGTTGATTAGTTATCTGTTGAGAATTATATCCATTGAAAGTGTAGCTAAAGTGTTTCAAAAACAACCCTCGTCACTATTTTATTAAGGTGATCAATAATACTTGTTGAGTGCACATTGATCCTCCTAACTTATTACACTTATTGCACTCTTTTGGGTAGATTTAGAGATCCAGGCACCAATGAAGCATGAAAACCTACTTGATTAAGTTGTTGTTTTCAGATGTTTTGGGGTGAACTTTATGATTGATCTGCAACATTGCAAAATCGAACCAAAAATCAAATCAAACTATAAATCGAGTCAAATCGAAAAAAAAACTCGACTAATGATTTGGTATTGAAAAAAAATTCGATTATACATGGGTTGGTTTGATTTTAACTTAAAAAAAGTCAATCCAAACCAAACCAACCTGACATTATATATAGGGAAAAGGGCCTGATATACCCCTCAACTTTGTCATTTAGAGCTGATATACCCCTCGTTATGAAAGTAGCTCATATATACCCCTACTGTTATACAAATGGCTCACATATACCCTTTTCTTCTAACGGAAGCGAAAAAATTAATTTTAATTTTATTTTATAATTATTTTTTAAAAAAAATATAATCCCATATGGGTATATTTAATACTCTTCAAACATATATTTTTTTTGACCTTTTTTTGTTTCAATGACTAATTTAGATTTATTATTTTGATGGTCAACTTTATTTATGTTTCACTAATATTCTTGTAAAATTTATTATAGATGACCCAATTTTTTTTCAAATACAAAAACTAAATTTCAATATAACCAAAAAATAGTTTTAAATTATAATATAGCCACAAAAATAGTTTAAATTTTTTTCTTTACACTAAGGAATGAAAGAAAAAAAAATAAGAATAAGAAACTCAAATAATGATAATCAACGAAGTCAAAAAATAATTTATGTATGAAAATGATTAAAATATACCTTGAACTTTGCTAGAAGGATCATATATACCCCTAAATGATTTTTTTTTAAAATTTAAAAGTAAAAAATATAAATTTAAAAATAATTTTTCCACTTCCGTTAAATGAAGGGTATATGTGAGCTCATTTTGTAACGGTAAGGGTATATGTGAGCCGTTTGTATACGGTAAGGGTATATATGAGCCACTTTCATAACGAGGGGTATATCAGCTCCAAATAACAAAGTTGAGGGGTATATCAGACCCTTTTCCCTTATATATATAATTTTTAAAATTTATTTCATACATGATACTTTGATATAATTTCTACATATTACTTATACTTTTTTATAATTTTTATCTTTAAACATATTTTTTCAAGTTTTTTGAGAATTAGAATTTTGAATGGTCCAATAAAAATTACATTCCATAGATATTAGTAACTCTAATAAAGCTCAATTCAAAATCAAATCAATACTAATGCTAACAAAAAAATTAATTCAATAATGTTGAAGATTTGTTCTTTAGTTTTACATTGATTTAGACATTTAAAATACATAACCTAATTTTATTTTTTAAAATGTTTAATCATGTAATTAGTACTTATTAGATTTATTTTAGCATGATTTAGCACTTTTAAATTATGATCATTTTCATTATGACTTATTAATTTGCAATATTTATTTTATGTGATTTCATTATTATTTTTTGTTGAATATTTTAGTGTCATCACTCATCTCATATTTTGTGTTATTTCTTAAGAAACACCTTAGATAGTTGTATTTTGATTGGACTAAAGACATATTTGCAGCACAAGTTAATTATATGTTTATATGAATATTTTACTGGAAAAATTTGAAAAACCCCGAGGTTTATTAGTTTGGTTTGATTTATAAATTTTAAAATTCAACACAAATAATTTAATTTGATATTTGAAATATCCGAATTAACCCGATCATGTAGACCTCTAGTCTCCATCAACCTTTACTTATTTCTATCTTTTCCTATTCCTAGACGTTGTATATCTCAAACTAGCATTCATCTTCTTGTCTCACTACCAAATTTTTGTGTGTACTTGTTATATGGAACTGCTTTGTAGTTTGTATAACTTATTAATGTTTCTAACATTTATCTTTTCCGCTTATTAACTGGAAAGGCATTAAAAATAAAATATGATTTGCCTAAGTGATTAGGTGTAATCACCACCACCAACAACTATATAATTTTTTTAAAATATTTTATTGACACAGTATTAAATTAATTAATATTTAACTTTAAATAAATATAGTTTCTATATAATAAATTTGTGTCTTAATACAAATGTATCCGGGCGGTATTAATTAAAATAGTCCATAGATTAAAATTTAGTCCATTAAATATATTATTTGGTTTCTTTATTTAACTAAATACATGGATTAGTTATACACCATATGTAGGGGTGTTCGTGATTTGGTTTGAATCGGTTATTGGTTAAAATCAAAACCAAACCAATCTAGTCGTTTTTTAAAATTTCTAAAACCAAATCAAACCAAAAGAAAAAAATAACCGTCAGTTTGGTTATTGTCGGTTTGGTTCGGTTTGGTTCAGTTTTTCTGGTTTTTTCGGTTCGAAAGTAATAAAATTTTTGAGAACATACGTATCTCGATAGACACAAACACCTAGTACATGAACAATCCACATGAAAGCTACTGTCGGTTTAATTAAGCAATTAAGCAATACTAGAGTTATTATTACACGAACAAAGTGATTCAATTAAGAGAAAATGTGACTATCTTATGTGAGGTAGGTTAGGTAAAGACTAAAGTAAATGATTTTGATGGACTTTGACTTAGGATAGTAATAGTTGGGCTAAAATTTAAGTGTTGGGCTTGAGAAAATGGTAAAGTTAAAGACTTGAGTTAATTAAACTTTAACAAAATATTTATATTTTATTTATGAATAATATATAAATAATTATAAAACCTATATATCTAATTTATTGGTTCGGTTTGATTATTTTTGCGGATTGTTTTAGTAAAACCAAAACCAAATCAAATATTATCGGTTTTCAAAATTTAAAACCAAACCAAACCAAATATCGGTTTTTTTTTAATTGGTTTGGTTCGGATTGCGGTTCGGCTTGATTTTTTAACCATAACCATGAACAACCCTAACCATATGTGGTCTTATTTTATCCCTAGAAAATGGAGGGATAACTAATCCAAGGTTTAACAATCCTAGAATAAGACCCCTAAATTACTAAACTATCCCCTATTCCTTTTCCTAAATTTCTTTTTTATTTATATTGGAATGGTTATAAATGTTCTTTTTTATTTATATTGGAATGGTTATAAATGTTCTTTTTAATTCTCCAAATCCATTTAGTATAATTTGATGATTTCACTAATATTTTTTTCTCCATTTTTAAAAACTTTTTTTGGGGTTTTTTTATTCAATGTAGTTTGTCGATTGACAACCTCAACTATTTGTTTTTTTTTAATAAGCTTTAGGTATTGAACTATTTAAGTAGCCTTAAATCTATGTTAAATTTAAGATACATTTGACTAACAAAAAATAAAGAATACACCGTGCCATCAAGGATCTCCGTAGTGGTAGATCACACCTCAAAAATAATAACAAATTTTTAATATATATATATTTAAGTTGACTAGTTAAATGAAATAGAAAATCCTACAAAAAAAATAATATATTGTCCAGCGGTTATCTACCTTAACCCCCATTACATGAAATAGACAATCTCATAATAACACAAGGGTATAATAGGAAAGATAAAAAAAAATTTGTAGAATTTTAAATCAAACACAAGATTAAGTGGGAAGACCAAACACTTGATAAAAAATAATCACTGCATTACTAATCCCTTCATTAGCATTACTAATCCTTGCGTTATCAATGTTTGTACCAAACGACCCCTTAATCTTAATGCTAACTTAATATTCAGATCCAACCGTCTTTAATCTTTAATAAAAATAAACAGGACCTTAATCCATCAAGTGTGGGTAAAAAATATAGTTGAATTGATGACTAGCTAGACTTAAGCTATTTACTCTAGCATTGCTCTGGAAAACCACTTGTCTTTATTTTAGAATCCAACTGTTGAGAAATTGTCAAAATTTGCTTGATACAGATATAAATTCTGTAAACCGAAGACAAGCTGAAACAATTATTACAAGATTTTAAGAGGAAGATGTGCTCAACAGGAAGAATGAAGTACACAGTGAAATTCCTGCAGATATTACTATCAAAACTAGTCACTTTAAAATCCAAGAATTAGCTCACATTGTAGTATGAGTCAATGATGGCATCAGCAAGATATTCACATTTAGCAGCCGATAATCCAGCCAACGATATCCTCCCATCTTTCGTCATGTACACATGCCACTTACTGGCCATGTTCTCGCTCTGCATAGCCAACAAGAGTGAGAAAAAGAACGAGCACCAGATATGCAGGTACAGGGAAACAAATATATGCATTCCATAGTTAAGTCATGAGGAGACTCTCTCACTGCACTATCTTTTGCATATTGAACTTGCAAAATCAGTATGAAAGGAAGGAAAGAATGTCTTTCCGCAAATAAGTGCTGAGTGAAGAATGATCAAGGCCACAAACTTGTCAACCAAATCAAATTGAATTTACACATACTGCAATGAAGCAAGAACTTAGTTCATGGGCATTACCTGAGCTTTGTTGAGACCTGTGAAGGAGAACATTCCAATCTGCTTCAGAATAAATGACCAGTCCTTTCCACTCTTATCCTTGGTGGAGAGGCTATCATATAGCTTCTGTCTCACACTCTTTATCCTCCCTGCCATCATTTCCATCTCTTCTTTCCATTCACTGAAGAGCTCAGGAGTTCCAACGACATTGGCAACAATTTTAGCACCGTGAATGGGTGGATTGGAGTACATTGGTCGAGCAAGCCTTTTTAGCTGGCTTTTCACCCTGTAGTAGATAAGCAAATAATTCTATTGGTTCACCAAACATAAAATCCACTCAGGTGATAGGAGATCATATGTACAAAGTAAAAGATAAAATAAAGGACAGCATCTGGTACTTGGCATCTTATATGGAACCATTGATTACAAAGCAAGGAAAATGCTTAATCTTACTCTATCAGCTTCCCAAGACAGAACAAAGGTTCAAAACTCAGAACAGTAAAAAAAGTTAGGTGTTTTTTCCTCATCCACCTCTGTATTGTTGGCAAAGTTACCCAGTATTTGTATTGGTAAAGGATGCAGACGCCCGATGGATTAGTCAAGGTGAGTTGGCCCAGACACCACCATTTTCAAATAGGAAAAAAACAAGGACACAACAAGTTCTATCTTTTTAAGCTATGACACAGTATGACCTAATCCCACCATTTCAGCGACATTGTGGTTAGTATGTCTTCTAAACTCACCGAACAGCTTTGATTGTCAAGCTATAATTATCAGGAGGGGAAGATGGGTTTGTTTTTTCATAAATAAAGTCAGCATTAGGAGGAAAACAACAAAACATTTTTGCATACATAATTATAGCCAGGGGAGATACTTTGGAAAGGATTTCAAGTTAGCGGTACTAGTCACAATAATCATTGTCAAAAGTAACAAAAGAAAAAGGGATTAAAGCTTCTCATCTTGCTGTAATCTATAGTTCACCCGGAAAGAATTCCAGATACATAACATAAAGAATGGCATTATAATTTAACCAAAACCTTCAGTGCAACATCATTTTCCCACTATAGAGGAAAACTATATAGCTTTTAATGCTGGCAACTTTACCTTGTTGCTGCATCAGCAGATGAGCAAAGAACATTAATAGCCCCAATCCTTTCTCCATAGAGACCCAGATTTTTACTGTATGATTGAGCAACCAAAAGCTCCATACCACGTGCAGCAAACATTCTCACAGATGAGGCATCTTCGTCAAGGCTGCCACTTGCAAATCCCTGCAGTGCAGATTAGATGAGGCATCTTGATTGTTATAGAATACAGCTTTCCAGTGCAAATATCTGAATAACAATGACTTTCACGTTATCTTGTATTCATTTTTTTCAAAAATCAGTAAATTTCATTGATAACACCAAGACTGTGTCCAAAAAAAATGTATAAAGCGGCATAACCAACTTCATTCATCAAATTTTCCATCTATTATTATAGCAAAGGTACACTCTCCTTGCATCAAAAGAAGGAATGAAACAAGAAAGCGGCATATCTCTCTCTCTCTCTCTCTCACACACACAGACATCAAAACTTTTAACTTGAAATTTTACAGCTTCACCAAATGAAAGTTTTTGGGTTCACCACAGATTACCTGGTAGGCAACATCAAAAAATGGAATGTGGTTCTTCTCCTGAATTACATCAGCAATCTTTTCCCATTGCTCAGGTGTGGGATCAATACCAGTTGGGTTGTGTGCACAGCCGTGGAGCAAGATAAATGATCCTTCTGGGGCAGCCTATAAACAGGTAATGCCATTACATTTTGTCAATGACTTGCACTAGAACTGGAAGAGAATACAAGCTCTTCCGTCAGACTCTGTTTTATAATGTGGCGAGAAGAGCAAGGCCAACAAGACTGCACATACACATGTATCAGACATAGGAAAAGCATCTAGTACTGGATAATCCTATTTGACTTGCGAGACAATGCAGAAAAACCAAATTCTATATTCACGCCAAAATAGGAACTCAAGACCTGAAAGGAGAGTCTACAGCCACCTCTTTGCATATTACATACAAAAAAAAAATATCCTCAAAGTTATTCAAATTCATAAAACATAGTCAAAAGGTTAAATTGGTTAATTGTTGAAAGACTCAAAAGTCAATCTGAATCTAGGGGGTTGGAATAGACAAGAGTGAGATAAAAGATGACCAATCCTGCCCCATCATGATTGGTGTTGAGTCAGTTGTCAGAGGCTCTTAAAAGGATGGTGAGAGCATTACCCTCACCGGTGTACCCACAAGGGAGAGGAGAGGTTGCTTCCTAAAAACAACAGGGTTTGGCTTGTTGCTTTTGATTCCTCAACCATAGCATAAGATAAAGGGTGACATTTCACATCCCAAAACATACCAAACTTTCTCTAAGTTGAGTGTGAGAACCAAGCTCCTCTGACTTTCCTTTTCAGAAATATGACTGCTCACATTGAAAGAACCAAGTCAGTTCCTACTAAGAAATAGAAAGAGAAGAAAAGCAACACACACTTCATTGGCAAGGGCGCAAGTCTTCCATGTTTTTCCGACTACATGTAAGCTATTAGCAGAGATATGAACCAATACAAACATAGGAACGAAGAGCACCATGAAACAGAAAAATAGTATGCTATTCTAAGAATGAATAATGCATCTCTCCTTCAACAACTGAAAGTCAGAGCATGTCCCACATACAAAAGCACCACAAGTCAATGGACATGTGGAGAAGGAAAAAGACAGTGCTCACTACTGCTTTACAGTTTCAACCACATAGTGATAATAATAACCTTTATATCTTCTATCATCCCAGCAAAGTCAAGGCCAACTGTTTTGGGATCATAATATCGATATTCAGACCAAGGCACTCTAGCATCATTGAAAATGTTTTTATGATTTCCTGCCAAACACAATGGCAAAATTCAGTACAATGAAATTCACCCAAATTAATCCAAAAGCAGTTTATACACACCCCATGTTGGAGATGATATCAAAACCTTAGAGCCAGGGAAGTAACGCTCTATCAGTGCTGCAGCAATACGCAATGACCCAGTTCCTGATAGACCTTGAATCGTAGCCACCTGAACAAGAAACGAACATTGTCATGCACAACAAAATCCAAGGAAACTGATTTACATGTTCCAGGATACTACTCTTTCACTAGTAAAAAACCAAAAAATTTACCCTTTGTTGCTGAAGCACTGGGTTATCTTTTCCAAACAATAACTCTGCTGTGACTTTGTTGAATGCAGCCAAACCTTCTATTGGAAGATACTATGTATCCATGGATACAAGTAAGTAAGAAATTCCACGACATAAAACTAGTCAAGGCCAAAAGCTGAATTTAGTATATCAAGTACCTCTTTGTTTTCTCCTCTCTCCAGCATAAGGTTCTCCGCCTACAGAAAAGTAATTTCCTCATGATTCAGATGCAAAACTATAGAAAGTTGTTATAATCTTTAAAGATGAACATACAGGACGAGGCAAGTCATTCATAATTTATAAACTAAATAGAGCTTAAACAAGAGATCAAGAACTTACTTTCTTAACAACATTGAGGACATATGGTTGAAGATCCTCAGTGCGGTAAGCTCCAACTCCAAGGTTAAGCTTCAGTTCATTTGTATCAGCCTTGAATGCTTCAGAGACTCCAAGAATGGGGTCAGGGGGAGCCATTGTTATTCCCTCAAATCGAGAGACGTTAACAGCAACAGCCATAGTAGCCTGACCATTTGACTGGACAACGGAAAGAGAAAAACATCATGATTTTAAGATAAGGCATCCCAATTCACAAATTTATAAAATTATATTAAGGTATCATCATTGGATCATGCTCCTCCCTCCCCTTTGGTTTGGATATTATTGCAATATAAATAACCAATCTGCTTGAGCTCGTTTTCTTTGTCTTTCCCTACAGTGACTTTTTCTAAGTGATTGCCAAGGTGAGTGGAAGGACCAATTACAGCCTTCGAGCATTAAACAGCTCGTTGTTTCAATGATAAGAAAAAACAGAAACAGAGATTTTATGGAACCCTGTTGAATTGAATGCTACAATCCTTAATGTTATTACATACTGATCCACCCAGAATTTGTAATTAGTAGTATTGAAACAATAATAAGTTCTGGGGTTGATTTACGAAGCATGATAGGGGATCACCATGTATCATACACCAAGCTGGAGACGCCTGTTCATTTGTATGCAAATCATCCTACTCCCACCATTAATCTCAATTTAACTCTTCTCTTCTATACTCTAAAGGACGGAACCTAATGGGAGTTGCACTACATCAGTAAAGTTTTCGCCTGTCAGCGAATGTGCACAACCACAAACAACACAAAGTTCCTACCTTTGCCTTCATGAAGTCCTTCCCGGGAAAGGCCCGTTGGCTAGAAGTCCGTAGCTTCAGCTTTGGCTGCTCAAACAGAAACAACGACATGAATCCTCCTCAGTGTAAGATAGGGCAACTTCCAAATGGCATAAATGAAAAATGATCAAGCAAGTGATGAAATATTACCTTGAGATTATCTTGCAAGGAAATTGAAGCTGAAGGAGTGACAGAAGCTAGAGAGAACATTATGGAAGCCATCTGGGATTCAAAGGAACAAAACACTAATCATTACAACAACAACAACATACCAAGTGAAAAAAGGGTATAATCATTAATCAGTTGAGATTTAAAACTAAGATGACTAAAGAAGTACACTTGTATAGAGCTCTAGACAGATTCAAATTTGTTTTTAATTTCAAGCCATTTTTTACACATAAGAGATCTGAAAAAAAAAAGTCATTTTCTTCTATTCAGTTTGCAAGTGATCATGAGAGATCATTTCCACTTTCTACAATTTGTGCGGTCAGTCCGCTAAATGCCCAGTAGTGTCTGGGCTCAAACTTATCTATGTAATAAAACAACTATGACCAATAACCAAGAAAATTGTGTAATCCATCAAATTCATGGAAGATCAAAAACCAAAGCAAATAAACTTACTGAGTGGTCAGTAAACAAGGTATCAGAATCAAGATTTATGGAATAGCAAATCTGATAACAAGATCAAATGAAAACGCAAGAAATAGAAAAGCAGATAGAAGAAGTAGTAGCCTTACAGCAAAGGAAGAAGAGTATCACAAGGTTTTCGGCACTTTGGATTTACAGGGAAGCTAACAGAGGGGGAATAACTGATTGATAGTAACGATAACCACGATGGATCTTGTAATTGCGGTTAATATGAGCTAGGCGCAGTTTGGTCTAATCCGTGATTTGATAGGGTTGGAATAAAATTTTTGGAGCCTATTTAATAAAATGACTTTTTAGCCCGGCCTGAATAAGACTGTTGATTTGGAGCTTGAGAAATATGAGTAGGGCCGACCCGTGGGCCAAATAAAAATTAATTAAAAAATAAAAATAAAATAGAGCATTAAAAATAACAAGAATCCAAACTCAAAATCAATTTAAAGTTTTAAATATTAAAATTTAAATATAAATTATATTTATAAAATATGTAATACATAAAATAAAAATTCCTTAAAATTTCTAGGGAATCACTACGTAGACCGTAGCCTATGAAATATTGTCATATTTTTTGTGTTTTATGATGATCATTAGAAAATAATTAGATTAATATTTCTATTTAACTATTTATACTTTTACTTGAAATCAAACTTAATAAATATTATAAAGATAATTTTATTTGCGGATTTGATTAATCAATAGTAACACTAACACCATGTAATATTGTCTTTTCGATATTTATGATGATATTTTTAAATTATAATTTGATTTAAAAAATTATAAAATATATACTTTTAAAAAAAGTGGGCAGGCCCGGCAAAGCTCGTAGCCCACGTACTTGTGGGTTGGGCAGACCGTTTTCTAGCCCACAAAAAAATAGGCTAGCCCGGCCTGGCCCATCAAATTTCAAAGCCTTGGATTAGTCCGGATGGGGTGGGCCAGCTCATATTGACAACTCTACTTGTAACTATATTACTTGCTAAAGAAAAAAATTTAAAGATTATTTTTTATTATTGTTGTTCGGATTATTTTTAAATTATTGTTGAATATTTGCTTTAAAATCGTAAAGTTTTACATAGAACTAGTCAACTAGTTTGCTCTTTTAATTAGGAGTTGTATTCTATTTGAATTTTAAATAAATAGTATTTTATAGATTTTAGGAATTTAGTATTTTCAGCCCATCTTTTAGCTTAATTTTATGTTTAGAAGTTATTAGTTTTATTATAAATTGTATTCTTAGATTCCACTGAAAATATATCAATCTTTCAAAGTTAATTCATAAGCTTTTTTTCTTGTTTTTTGTTCCTTTAATATTTTTATTTTTTTCCTGCAATTTCTTCTCTTTTAAAATCAACCATTGGTATTGTAGACATTGAAATTTTGTTTGGGATTCTACAAGGTGTATTCAATTCCAACTAGGATTATTGGAGGCTACTCAACCCTAAACTCTAGTTCATGCCTATATAAAGGATACTATATTCCCTTGAAAAGAATCTCGAAAATTCCACCACAAATTTGTGGAATATTCATAAAGAGATCAAAATCTCGAATATTCTGCAAATTCATGGAATATTCATAAAGAGATCAAATCTAAATCATCTTAATTCGAGAAATGCGATACTAACGGCCCTCGAATTATGAGTATCAAGTCCAAATCATCCTAGTTCGAGAAATACGCCACTAACGGCCCTCGAATTATGGAAATCAAATCCAAATCATCCAAGTTCGGAAAATACGCCACTAACAGCCCTTGCCCTCGATTCATGGAGAAATCTGAAAGAGAGAAGAATTAAGGGAGGAACAGAATTGTACTCAAAATCTTGATCAATAAAATTATGTTTCTTCATATTTTATTTGTGATTGTAATTTATTTTATGTCACTTTTAAAATTTATTGCAAACAGGTATCTAGAGTTATTTTTCTTAAGAGACTTGTGAGTAAAGAGATGGATTCAGAAAATAGTTTTTCACGAATGACTTTATCTATTTTTTTATGGTAAAAATTATCAACTATGGGATGTAAAAATGAAAACTTACTTGGAGGCTCTTGATTTTTGAGAAGTTGTGGAAGATGATTATGAAATTAATTTGCTGCCAAATAATCCCACCATAGCTCAAATCAAGAGTCACAAGGAAAAGAAAATCACGAAGTCTAAGGCGAAGGCAACTTTGTTTAATGTTGTTTCAATAACTATTTTCACAAGAATTATGTCTCTCACATCACCAAAAGAAATTTGAAATTATTTGAAGAAAGAATATGCTGGAGATGAAAGAATTTGAGAAATGTAAGTATTGAATTTAATAAGGGAGTTCAAGTTGCAGAGAACGAAAGACTCTAAGACAGTCAAAGAATATTCGAACAAATTGTTTTGCATTGTTAACAAGGTAAGATTACTAGGCGTTGAATTTACGGATTCAAGAATTGTTGAAAAAATTCTTATTACAGTGCCTGAAAGATACGAAGCATGTATAACTATCTTACAAAATACACAAGATCTGTTCAAAATTACCTTGGCAGAGTTGTTAAATTCTTTTCAGACACAGGAACAAAGAAGACTTATGAGGCTAGATGTTATGATTAAAGGAGCCTTAACAGCTAGTCATAAAACTCAAAGCAGAGGTAAAAATTTGAAAAATTATCCACCTTGTGAGCACTGTGAAAAAATGGGTCATCCACCATACATATGTTGGAAAAGACCAGACGCGAAGTATAGCAAGTGCAATTAGCTTGGCCATGAAGTAGTGATTTGTAAAAATAAATTTGAGAACCATGAATTAGATGCACGTGTGGTTAATGAAGAAGAAGAAGACCATCTTTTTGTTGCAACATGTATTCCAAATAAGGTTTCAACAAATTTTTGGTTGATTGATAGTGATTACACTAACCACATGATTTATGACAAGAGTTTGTTGAAAGAATTAAAGGCTACTGAAATATCAAAAGTTAGGATAGAAAATGGTGACCAAATTCTTGTTGAAGGAAAAGGAACTGTTTTCATCAAAAACAAGTTCAGGTAATAAGTCAATTTCAGATGTTCTTTTTGTAACTGATATTGATCAAAACTTGTTGAGTATTTGTCAGTTGGTAGAAAAATGATACACAATATCTTTTGAGGATAAGCATTTCTTCATCAATGATGGTGCTAGAAAAGAAGTTTTAAACATTAAGATGAGAGGTAAACATTTTTTATTTGATCTAATGGAAGATGTTTCTGTAGAACATGAAAAAGATTATTGATGCGAGGCCAAAAATATATATTTTTAATTATTATTTACATCACATTTATTATTTGTATTTATTCTTTTTGAGCATGAATTTTATGGATTGTGCTAAATAGTGTATTTTATTTGTAGGAATAAATTGGTGTAAAGATGAAGAAATTTGAAGCTAAAACTAATCAAAAATGGAAGATTGTAGAAGGAAATCAAGCAAGTAGCTTAATGGATTAAATTCACTATAATAATGTATAATGAATAAAGTGCAAATTGAAATTGCGCAAATTTGCAAAGCAAAAACTGCTGCCATTGTCAAGTTATGAAGACACACGCAATTATGTTGAGGTGGTTGGAGTACGCGTACAACGAGGAAATCAAATTCCTTTCGGTTTTGATTTCTCAATTTGTTTTTGACTCAATTATTTTATTTAGGATTTTTTAGATCTATAAACTGTCCATTAAATTATTTTTGGAAGGGCATCATATACAAAGTCGTCATACTTTTTAAGATTTTTTTTCTTCTGCTCCTTTTCTTAGACATTAGTAGCTAAAGACCCTTATTCTGGGGCTGCGGCTACGAATGATTGTTGAACATTGATTTCGTTTGGATGAATTTGGTTATCGCTTAAATTACTTTTGTATTCTTATTTTAGTATTTCATGATTGACCACCATTGAGATAAATTTATTGTCTACTCTTGAACTCGAGAGATGGAGAGGTAGATAGACCAAAGAATACAAAGAGCTCGATCTTTCTTGCATATCACTTGTTCATATTCGTGTTTAGGATTGACACCCGGACGAACACTGTGCTTGGTTACCAAACATGATGAAATATAAATGCTCGCCAGTTGAGTCTGTCTATCCCCGCTCAACAATGTAGTTAGACAGTCAGCTGGGGTAGGCGGTTAGAGGTCGAGAGATCATGATCATAACATCAACCCTGTAAATCAGTAATTTGATAACCATAATTAATACATGAAAGAGATGTGATACATGAATTCTTAGTATGCTGCAGCCCTGAAATTGTCTCAATCATTGTAAGTAATTTTATTATTTCATTCTTGCATTCTTGATATTCAAATATAAATTAAACTCTTTTGGCACGCTTGAATAAATAATTAGACTAGTATAATTTAGTAAAATAGTTAATCGACAAGTCCTTTGGGTTCGATAATCCGGCTCTTTTAGAGCCACTATATTACTTGCGCAACCACGTATACTTGCGTGTGCAATTGGGAGCAACAAGTTTTTGACGCCGGTATCGGGGACTTGGAAATTAATTATTCTTCCAGGTTATACTTTATTTAAGTTTTTTATTTATTTATTTTTTATTTTTTGAACAAATATTTTTTTCCCTTTGAATAATTTGATACTCTTATTGATATGGATGATTGGGATAAATGGTGGTCAGGTGATGGATATCCGTGTAAGTATTGTGATGGACCCTACTTGGATATCGAGTGTTCTATATGTATTAGATGTGGTGGTCAAGATGGTCATTGGAACGGTTGTCCTAATTCTTATTCCTCTCCCCCGAACCCCTATTATGATTCTCCTGTTATTTGTGATGTTGATAGGAGTGATGAAGTTGAGAATGCAAAACATTAGGCTCACAATATGGATCTATTTAAGCAACTAATGGACATGCTGGATAAAAGTAATTTAGCACGCATGAAACTGCAATAAAAAATCACGAAACTGAAACCAAAACTCATGGAGTAGCGAGAAAAAATCATGAAACTGCAAGCAAAAATAATGAAACTGCAAGCTAAGTACGACGCTTATCAATTGCAAGTTACAGGCCTAGCTAATACTTAATTAGAGGAATAGATTGAACCCGAGCAAGAAGAAAGTTGTGAAGAAGCAGAGATAGTGAGTCAATCTTAACTGCAGGAATAAGCTCAACTTCTCAAGTTTCAAGAGTCTATCTGTGATGGTCTGACATACATGATAACCCAACTGATAGAAGAAAGAGTTGAGCTCACACAAGAAATAGATCAATTTGACTCAGATATTCATGATTTGTAGGCTTACTTGAACAAAAAGGTTGAGGCGTCTGATGCCCAATCACCAATTGTCATAGATGATTTTTTGTTCTTTTTCTAAGGATAGTCCCTTTGAACCGAGTATCTTTTGTTTTATAGGGAATAATTTTTTATTTTTTGGAGAGAAAAGAAAAGATCCTTTTGAGTTGTGTGATACTTGCTATCTAGGCCTAATTTTGAATAGTACTTTCTTGTAAATGCTTGATTGCAAAGAAAATTGTAGACTCTTTGACATCGAGGCTCATGGTTGTGACTTTTTAAATAGCTTATTTTATTTTGTAGTTTGTTATGACCCTGTCTCTCTTAGAGGTGGAATTGATCCATCTTGATTGATACTTGTGTCATGTGTGGTAAGAATTTGTTTATTCCATGTTTTGCATATTAGTCTAGAACTTGCCCTGCATGTTATTGAAGCGAAATAAAAAGAATTGACCTGTTTAGAAGATGATAATAGGCTCTTTTTTTTTTGTCTCGTGAATTTTAGCCTTTTAAAATATTATAACACTAGTTAGCCTTTTGAGCCTGTAGCCTTTTGTTGGTAACCATATTTGGACCCTAACTATTTTGTTGAATCCCTAGTTTTTGCACCTTGCTTTCTTGAGCACTGTAGCATAGACTGATTATAATTGGTTTTAGATATATCACATATATATGATTTAATTATACACATGCAACACACGTATTGAAAAACTAGTGTATATAAACTATAAAATAATATATATATATTAAGCTAAAATTTAAATTACTAAAATACCCCTCTTACTAATTTAAGAATTAGTTAGTGACATCGGTACTTTAGAAATTTAACGTTTGCCCCTTCTACATAACTTAAACACTTTATTTATACAAAAAAATAACAAATAAAATAAAAATAACTTTATTTAAAAGAATGTAATCTTCTGAATTAGTAAATGTGGCGACTCCTTGCAATTTTTAAATTTAAATAGATGTGTTTTGAATAGATATATAATTGTAATCACTAAATAAGAAAATTAACATAAAGCCTAAATCTAGAAAATGCCGTGAACTAAAAAATAAATTTCATGATTTTGGTTCATATTTCCTTGTCATATGATGCACTTTCTTTTAAGATAAGTATCCTTGGAAATTTTCTTCTTTTTGTTTCCCCTGAAGATAATGATAGAAGTTTTAGAAATTGAAATTCGTCAAATATTACGTTTACTTGATGATTTCTTTTATGTTTCAATCCATGAATATATACAAACACATACATATAATATTATGTGCTTTCGTTCACCACTGACTTGTGACAACTAGCCAAAACCAATAACCCTAAAAAATTATGCATATACCTTAATTATTAAAAAATTTGTTAGATATAAATGACAAACAAGGAGGGAAATAGTTATATTAAAAGTGGAAAATCTTTAAGTCAAAAATTGAATTATTAAAATACCTTTTAAAAACCTAACTAACCAACTTATAAATAATTTGAAAAAAAAATACGTAGCAAGTAGAACCCACACAAAAGCCAGTTACATATGAAGGGATGTGATCCTTCACACAAGTTCCATTACACATTCATGTGAAAAAATCTATAGATAATGGAGTCTTTACAATGGAGAGTACAATAAAAAAATTCAAGATCTTGAAAAATCACATGGCTACAATAATAGGAAAAAATTAACTTAGGATTAATACAAGAGAAAGAAAAAATAACTTTAGAATCTTTGTCATGCTAAGGTTGAATTGTTACTGGCATGCAAAATATATATATTCTTTATGGAATGATGCTTTCTAAATGTGTATATATGGTATATTTGATTTTTCTAAAAATTATATGTCGATGGAGCATTCAGTTTAGTCTCTATATTCTGGTAATTAAGCTATTGTAGAACAATTTTTTATAGCATGCTCTATGAGATACCATGATTTTAATTTTTTATTTGTGAGTTAACTAATCTTTGTTTTAATAATATTAATATTATTTTTTTAAAATCATGTTCTTCCTGATCTGACATTTCCGTGCAATCCACATGACGGAAAACAAGTATATATTTAAGGGTAAAAAACATACCTAAACTATTTTTTTTTTGTAGTTTCATACCTAAACTATCACTTATTAGTTTGAGAAACACCCTTCTCTCTTTTATTACACTCTCATCATGGTGTGTGTAATACACTCTCTATTTTATTTAAAAAAATTGTCACATCACACTCCACATGGACAAAACATTTCACCTTAACAAAAATTAAATAAATTATTAGTATTAGTTAAAGTTAAAGATTAAAGTATTACTATTTCCTCCTCACCCCCCCCCCCTCCCCCCAAAAAAATATAAAATAAAATGTAAAATATTTTCTTACCTCACTCCACCACTTCCTCTCACCATACTCCCCTCCCCCTCCCCCCGCCCCCAAATTTTTAGTTTTTTTTTAAAAAAAATTCTTACTTCATCCCCCCCACACCATCCCTTCAAATAATAATTTAGATATTATTTTAATTTTTTTTAAAAAAATTCTACCCCACCCCACATAACCCTCCACTTCCAATTTTTTTTCGTTTTGTGTTAGATATATATTTTTTAGAAAAATATTTTTTTACTTACCGCAAGACTTTTTTTAAAACAATTTTTTTATTTCTGTTATATTCAGTACGTAGGTAGAAAAAATATTTTCCTAAAAATATATGTACATATCTAACACAAAACGAGAAAAATATTTAAAAAAAATTAGGAGTGGAGGGTTAGATGGGTTGGGGTAGAATTTCGTTTTTTTTTTAAAAAAAAATCAAAATAATATCAAATTTTTTTAGGAAGGAGTGCTGGAGTGGGGTGAGAAAAATATTAATTTTTTTTTTTTTAAAAAATAATTATTTTTGGATAGTAATACTTTAATCTTTAGCTTTTAATTAATATTAATAGTTTATTTAATTTTGTCAAGGTGGAATATTTTATTCATGTGAAATGCGATGTGGCAAGGTTTTTGCAAATAAAAAAGAGAGTTATTACACACACCACTGGGGTGTGTTTCTCAAACTAATAAGTGATAGTTTAGGTATGAAACACACATTCTCAATAGTTTAGGTATGAAACTAAAAAAAGGGAATAGTTTAGGTGTGTTTTTGACACTTATCTCTATACTAGTTTTGAGACACGAGTGTTGCAAGTGAATATCAAACATGTACTACATTATTTTTAAAAAATAATGTCAATATTATTAAATCAAAACTTTAAGTAAACAATTATAAATTGAATAATAAAGTATAAGTTCCTATGAATAATGGATGTAAACTTTCTTATGATTATTACTGAAATTGTCAAATCAATATCCGAAAACAACTATAACTATTTATAATATAAAGTTAGATATAGATAAGGTAATGTGACACTTCTCTATGGCATCCATATAGATTTATCTTCTTCTTTTTTTGACTTTTTTCTCATTTTAAAATTAATTGTGATATGTAAAAATAAAAATGTCATTCTTAAAATCTCTTAGTTACACCTCTTAAATATAGTTTCTCTTCCCTCCCCTATAGTGCATTACTTAGTTATTATTGTATTATTGGAGTTTCTGCTTTTAATATAATATAAATTAATAAATAAATATTGATATAAAATATAGAAGATATACAAACTACATTGGATGTTTTTAGTTGGAGTATTATATTAATTTGTAATGACCCGGTTGGTTATTTTTAGAAAATTACCGTTTTACCCCTCCCGATATTGACCTCGAGTTGTTTCTTAGTTGAGTTTTGGAAGTTGGATCTAAACTTTGAGTAAAAAGTAGAGAATTTGGTAAATTTTGAGATTGAAAGACTTAAGTTGCTTAAAAGTGGTTTTCAGAGTCTTTTTGGAGTTTCATTGTCAGAGTGGGATTCTGTCGATTCCATTAGTTCTGGAATGCAGAATTTGGTCTATGAGAGTGGTCGATTTCAAATTCGGAGTCATTTTGAGGATTTGAGGTCCTAAGTTGTGAAATTGTGGAATTTTAGCCTTTGGGTTGACTTTGGTTAACATTCGGGGTTCGGATGCTCGGATCGAAATTTTGAGAGTTTCGTTGGTTTCAGGGGATGTTTTTAGGCCTAGATGAAGTCTTGGTTGATTTTTGCGAGGTTCCGATTTTGTTTTAGCCTTTTTAGGCGTTGAGTTAGTTTCTTGTGATTTTCACGGATTTCGGGTCAAGTAGACCTCAGATTCATGTTTTAACGGTTCCATTGAGTCTGGAATGTCAAGTATAATCGATTTGCATATGTGGTTTGTGTGTACGGGGTTCTGAACGAATCCTGAGGGTCCTTTTGATGTTTGGGTCTTGGATGATTTTCTGGTTATGGTGTATGACCATTTTGGTCATCGCGATCACGAGGCTCCCTCATTGTGATCGCGTAGCATTGATCTGAGGTGCATCGCAATCGCGTGGATCTTGCCACGATCGCGATGGTCAATTTTAATGAGTTGACTGTTTTACTCATCGCGATCGCGTGACTATGGGTCGCGATCGCGATGAACATCTGAGACCTGGACAAAATGTTTTTTTCCAAAATCGGGGTTTCAATCCCATTTCACCATTTTTGAGTTTTGGGAGCTTCGGGGTGGCGATTTGGACTAGATTTTCGAGGAAAAGCTTTTGGGTAATGATTCTTAACTCTAAATCTTCAATTACCCATTACTATATTGGAGTTTGTGTTCAAATCAAGATTTTGAATTGATAAATTGAGGGTTTGGCATGAACTTGAGTTTTGATCTAAAATAGTGATTTTGAAGTGGTTTTAAATCCTTTTTCGAATTGGTTTTCTCTAATCAGTTTCTAAAGCTTAAATATCATTTCCACGTATTAAATTTCGAATTCAAACCTTAATTTCGGAATTGGGTTTTATATTGATTGACACATTTTTCAAAGAATTGATATGGGTATTGTTGTTTCCAGAAATTTATTGTGAATACATGGTTGTTATAGATTGTGTGGCTTTGGAAGTGATTCGAAAGGGGAAAACTCAAGCTTCGGATTGACTAATTGATTGTTCTTAAGGCAAGTGATCTCTTAAACTTTGTAATCTAGTACAATTGTCTACTTCTCTTCATCGTATGTGAGTTGGGCAGTAATCGGGATTGAGGTGAAGGGTTATTGTCCACTTAATCGTTGCTAATTAATAAAAGAAGGATAAAAATGAAAAGGCTTCTTGATGAAAATGTGAAATCGTGAAATGCCTTGTTGTGTTCCCTATCTGGTTGATTGATGATATACTTGATATCATGAAAGTGGACTTGAAATGTATATATTGTTGTCTCTTCTATGTGATGTGATATTTCTTGTGTGCATTGATTTGAAACACAGTGATGAGACATGTCATAGCTTGTGATGCCGAGGTCATTTCTAGCAAGTGTTATAAAGCCAAGGTCATTTCCGGCTAGTGATTGATATGAGCCAAGATCATTTTCGGCTAGTGATTGATATGAGCCGAGGTCATTTTCGGGTAGTGATTGATATGAGCCAAGGTCATTTTCGGCTAGTGAGTGATATGAGCCGAGGTCATTTCCTGCTAGTGATTTATATAAGCCGAGGTCATTTTCGGCTAGTGTTGTGATTGATACAATTTGATGCTTATGACTGACTTACTTATGAAATGTAAGTGGTATGCGTGATACTTGTGAATAATCTACTTGATACTTGAGATTGACTTACTTCATTCACGTTGGTGTTCGAATTGTGACTGTTGGACTGTGATTACTGAGCCTTGAGAGTTGTTTATTGTAGAACTGTTAGGTTGGGCTGATTTCCTTGCAGGTTGTAGTTTGAGGAGGTTCGGTTGGTATGGAAAGGGGGTATTCTATTTCTAGCTAGATTGCCTTGTTCGTTAGGCTGCTTGCTTGATACCATGTTAGTGGTACTCACCCCTTGTTTCTACACTTGTGTAGGTTCCGAGCCTGGACTCCCGTGATCTTCTTTTTCACTTCGGATTTCGAGGCTTGTCAAGGGTTTTGAGAGGTAGCTGCTCGTCATCCGGCGGTTTCTCTTGCTCCTTACTTTATGCTTTGTTCTATTTGAGAAACAAAGACATTTGGGACTAGTATTTATCTTTCGGATTCTGTATTTACATTAGTGACTTGTACACGTGACAACCAGATTTTGGGGTGTTGTTTAGAATGAATAAGTTTTCTGCCTTTTTCTTATTCTTGCTTTATTTCTCTCCGCTTTTCTTCCATTTTCATTGGGTTGAGGCTGACTTGTCTTGGTGGAAATAGACAAGTTCCGTCACGTCCATTTTTGGTTCATGATATAATTTAACATTTAAGTTATGGAATGTTCAAATTCCACTGAACTTTTGAGATTCTCAACATCTGTAAATCACACTTGAGTTTTTAAAGAAAAGAAGAATAGAAAACTTTAAAAAATCGTAGTTTAGAAATGTGAGAAAACCCCTCCATTTATAGTTAACAAAGGGTAGTATGAACATGTGCTTATTGTGTTTAATCATAAAAGTCACAATCCTTCAGAAAAGTCACAACCCTTCGAAAAGATCACAACTCATCGGAAAAGTCACAACTCTTTGGAAAAGTCGTAACTATTCAATGCAAAAAGGTGTGTTCTTTTAAAATAAAATAATATAAATAAATATAATATAAAATATAGGAGATATACTAAATTGAGTGTTTTAAGAAGAAAAAGAACAATAGAAAACTTAAAAAAATTGTAGTTTAAAAATGTGAGTAACCCCTTTTTTTATAGCCAACAAAGGGTAGTATGAAAAAAATGTTTATTTTATCTTATCAAAAAAGTCACAACCCTTAAGAAAAGTCACAACCCTTCAAAAAGTTCATAACTCATCATAAAAGTCATAACTTATTGGAAAAGTAACAACCCTTTGAAAAAGTCACATCCCTTTAATAAAGTCACAACCCTTCGTAAAGGTCATAACTCATCGAAAAAGTCATAATTGTCACACCCTGAGTCTACACCCTGGACGTGGCCGACACTCGAGAACCATTTCTGATCCCAAGCAAACCCTTGGCCTGGCTTACTATGACATCACCTGACTCTAGAAGATATGAGGAAGCTTAAATAGATGAGCATTTAGACATTTCGAGAAAAGTCTTAAATCACTGTCTTGAAATACTTAGCATAAGCCATAAGTTAAATAAATATCTTGAGAAACAATGGAAACATCTAACTATGTTTGTCTATGAAGCCTCTAACTGTTTAAGATAGATGTCGAGACAAGACCCACGATACCTCAAATGCTACTAAAACTGAATATGAAAAACAGATGTGAAATCCTCCGGAAGCAAGGAGGCTTACCAAAGCTATCTGAAGAGCAAAGTGATCTCAACGAAATGCCTGTTGATGATCCTGAACACATGTATCTGCATCATAAAAAGATGCAGGTCGAATGACATCAGTACATGGAATGTATGAGTATGTAATATGGCTGAAGTGAACTAAATAACTGAATTGGATGACTGCAATAGATATAACATGAACTCAACTAAATGTAAAGAATTAAAGAAATGAAATCATTTATCTTTACAAAATACTTACTCATCTCTGAACTCAACATAAGAAGTGTTATGTGAAAATACACTTAACTTTATTGGGAGATTCTCTAACCGACAATCATCATTGTGAGCTAAGTGATGATACATCGTCTTGTCCACGCTGCCAGAACTGTCATATATCGTACCGGGATATAGAACTCTCAACTAAGTGGATCCACTAAGCTATAAGGATTCATCTAAAAAGTATGATTTCAACCCATGTTGGCAAGACATGGTTTATGGAGGCTGTGATTGTTTGGACTCTCCCCCATATCGGTACTCAATACTACTCCCAATGATATATATATACTGCTGCTGAAATGTATAAAAACATTACTTTTTCTCTGATTTGAGGTAATTGCTCAAGCTATCCTCTTAAAAGAGGTAACTGCACTGGAGTATCTCAATACACATAACTCAATTAGAAAGCAAAGTTTCTCTTTTCTCAATTTAAAACTGTTATCTTAGGGAATTACTTAGTTCCTTATACTTTTCTCGAAACTCGTCTTTTACTCTTTCTCAGAATCAATTTGAAAGACAAAGCATTTGTTCTAAAAAGATTCTTAAACTTCTCTTTACTTTCTCAATAATAGCTCTTGACTCTTCTCTTAAACTCACTTTGATTTTGAAAATGCATTAAGACATATGAGTAGGATAATGCATGAGTTTTCAATGAGAAATGGAGCCTATAGGAGCTAATATAGAGTGGGAAAGCATAGCCACAACTTAAAGGAACACGCCCAAATGAACAGAGAAGAAATGGGCCCAGGCGACCCCTGGCGTACTGCTGGCGTGGGGCGCCATGCCCCAAACTACTAAAGAAAGTTTGGGGCGTACTGTTGGCGTGGGGCGTGGGGCGCCAGGCCCCAAACTACTGAAGGCCAGCTCTGGCGCCTTCATGGCGTGCCACACCACACCCATGCCCAGAATTTTGACGAATTTTCTTGCTCAATTTCGGGTCCTAACTCATCTAGAATCGATTGGTTTCTTCCAAACTCTCTTTGATTCACAAGCCCAACACGAAATTATTAAAATCCCACTCAAATTCTATCAAGAACCACCACTCATCCGCAAAACCCTCACCTCAAAAACTCAAAACCTCCATTGATAAAGAATGACGCTTAAAACTCAAGAACCCTTCAAGAATATTTACATAAACGATTATATGAGCGAATTAACAAAAGAGTTGCATGTTTGGCATGAAGACGAACAAGTCCTTCACTATGGGAAGCCTCACATACCTGGAAAGAACGAGTGTTCTTGGCGAAATTCCTCAACCCTTGAATGAACGCTTGAAAACCCTCTTTTCTTCTTCTTGAAACTTCGCCCTAAAATTCTAAGTGTTTAGGAATATGAAAAATAACTTAGCGTCTGATTAGACCCCTAAATTGGGTGAGTAGAAATGTGGGTAGGCCTATAGGGGTAAGGAAAAGACCAAAATATCCTTTTCTTAAATGGATGAAAAGCCTTAACTAGAGAGGCTTTACTTAAATAGCCATAACTTTTCACTCCGAGCTCGAAATTTAGCAAACTTGGCGGCGTTGGAAAGAGGACTCAAAGGCCTTCGATATGATACCTCATGAGCCACCTAACTCTTTATGTGCTAGAAGATATGGTTGTTTGAAGTTGACTCAAAACTGAAAACTAATCAAAGTCTGAAGTGTTACAATAACTCTTTGAAAAAGTCACGACCCTTTAATGTGAAAAGGTGTCTTCTTTTAATATAATATTATATAGTATAAATAAATAAATATAATATACTATAATACAAAATATAGAAGATATACTAATTTTTGTGTTTTAAGTCGGGGGTATTATAATAATTTAACATTTAAGTAGGTAGTTCATAATTTTAAGGTAGTATAGATAGATAGATAGAAAGATAGATTATAGATTTGTCTAATTTTAATTTAATATGAAATTTTAAAAAATAAAGAAGACTTTTAATTTAAGGATATATAGACTATACAAAAATGTCTTGTCACTATGTGGTCTTAAACATGTAACATGAAGTGTTAGAATTAAAGAATTGCCCCCTCTCCCCCACAAAAAAAGAACATTATATTATAAACAAAATAGAAATAAAAGTACAACAAATAAATTGAAAATGGAGGAGTACTTATTAAATCTAGTTTGGACTCTTCAAACAAGTTTTTGATCAAATTCTTTTCCTCCAACAGTTTGAGACTTATCACAGCTTGAACACCAAGTTGTAGTTTGTGCAACAAAAAATCATTGAACTTCTTGTCAAATAGAAGTTGTTGCAAATGTATATTTATGCCAATGAAAATGAGTACACATTAATTATCTCGATAGTCTTCACGTTTGAAGTTGAGTTATTCCATTCTCCTTGTTGCATCATTTTTTGTTGATCTATCTAATTTACCGACAAAAAAATATTGTAGTTGCATAATTGAACAATTCTCACAATCTTCCTTCTTTTAAAAACAAGAAGAAGAATAAAAAACTTACAAAGTTCGTAGTTTAAAAATGTGAGAAAATCCATCTATTTATAACCAATAAAGGATAGTATGAAAAATTGTTTATCGTGCCTTCACAGATAAGTCACAACCCTTTAGAAAAATCACAACCATTCGTAAATGTCACTACTCATTGGAAAAGTCACAACTCTTTAAAAAAGTCACAATCTTTCGGAGAAGTCACTACCCATCAATGTGAAAAGGTGTCATTTTTTAATATAATATAGAACAAATAAATAAATAAAATATAAAATATAGAAGATATACTAAATTAGGTGTTATAGTAATTTAACATTCAAGTTGGGGAGTTCATACTTTTAAGGTAGTATAGAAGATATAGATAGATGGATAGATAAAGAAGACATTTAATTTAAGAATGTGTAGAATATACAAAAATGTCTTTTAACTTTGTGGGCTTAAACATGTAACATGTAGTGTTATAATTAAAGAACCCCCTCCACCCTCCCTCCCCCCAAAATTTTATTTTATTTTATTTTAAATAGAATAAAAACAAAAGTACAACAAATAAACTGATAACAAAGGAGTACTTATTAAATCTAGTTTGGACTCTTCAAACAAGTTTTGGATCAAATTCTTTTTCTCCAACAGTTTGAGACTTTTCACAGCTTGAACATCAAGTTGTAGTTTGAGCAACAGAAAGTCATTGAACTTCTTGTCAAGTAGAAGTTGTTGCAAAGTATATTTATGCCAATGAAAATGAGTACACATTATTTATCTAGACAGTCTTCTCATTTGAAGTTGAGTTATTACATTCTCCTTGTTGCATCAATTTTTGTTGATCTATCTAATTTACCAACAAAAAATATTGTAATTGCATAATTGAACAATTCTCACAATCTTGCTTCTTTTAAAAAGAAGAATAAAAAATATAAAAAATTCATAGTTTAAAAAAGTGAGGAAATTCCTCTATTTATAGCCAAGAAAGGATAGTATGAAAAGTTGTTTATCTATGATTTTTGTTTTGAATTTTAATCTACGGGCAATTAGGGTCATTGACTTAGTACCCACTACAATAGTGGACTATTTACCAAGAAAAAAATGTTCATCAATAAAGGAAAGTTTGAAATCAATAACAACTAGTAGAGCGAAAAAGGAGTGTATAACGGGGGGAGGGGGTATTATCCTCTTCATTTTTTTTTCACTAAGAAGAAGAAACAAAACAAGAGCTTTTCAAGATAAAAGATGTATATTCTTATCGACAAATCACAACAAGTGCATTTGGACACACTTCAGTCATACTAAATCGAAATTAGGACAATTAAGACTTCAAATTTGATAAAGCAAATCACATTCTAATTACCTATGTATGTTTAATCTTCCACCTTAACGAACAAAGGGAATCAGAAGGTATTCCGCATAGAAAAGCTGCAGGCATAAAAAAAAAAAAAAACCAAGTTTTAGATTTTGAAAAAAATAAATTTAAGTTTTCCTTTTATTTTAAAAAATAAGAGTAGAAAAAGAAAAGCGAAATAAAATCAAAGGAGCTAGAGTAAGTCACCTTCCATATAAACATATAAAAAGAAGTTATTGATACTTGACTTGATATATCGACCGATCGAGCTTTAAATAATAAAAAGCAAGCAACTAAGAAATGCCCCAAAACCTGCATTACGTGTTCATGAGTTATAAAACAATGTATGTATTATTTAAGGGAAAAAATAAATGTAAACGTACGTACAGTAACAAGCTTGTTGGAAAGAGAAGAAATTGTAGCTCCAATCACTATAGCAGCTCCATATGCAGCTACAAGCATGCTTATACATATCCAAAACACCTGTTTGTATGAAAACAAACAGTTTAATTCAATGGAGAACACATTATTGTAACATTGCACAAAGTTGATGAAGAGAGGGGTCTTAGGTGTGGGACTATAACAAATAAATTAAGAAAAGCAAAAAAAAAAAAACTGTTAAGAGAATAGTCTATGATAAAATAAAGAGTACAAGTAATAGTATAACGAGGAGTGTGAAATAAAGAATGTTGTTTCTTTTAATTTTGTTTAATCTTTTGAAATTATTAAGTATAGGTTTTCTCACTATAGTAGTATTATATTGCTCAAATCGAGTATTATATTATTTCACATCTAAAAGTATTTGGTGTCCTTGTTATTTAATATGGATATTATTTTTTGGTGGGATTATCATTTTCCAACAACAAGGTCTTAGAGACATGACAAATATTAGGCCACTGTCTTTTTAGTTTATTTCACAAAAGAAAAAATAACAAGAAATGATATCTAGGAATGGAAGTATGTTTGGAAAATTGTAGCCAAATGTACGAAACCTATATATATATATATACAGGCAAAGATTAAAAAGAAAGATCAACCAGACCTCACTTTCATCTATCAATATTTGGATGATGAGATATTTGAGAAGGTGATTGATGCAATCACCTCAAAGGAAGATTGAGAGATCTTATAAAATTTTCTTCAAAAAGTTGACAGAATAAAAAAGATAAAATTTTAAATTCTAAGAGCTAATTTTGAAGTTTTGAACTTCTGTTCAACAATGATGGATGTGAATCAATTATGAAGGTATAGGAAAAAAGTAGACCATGTGCGTGTGTAGAAAAATATTTTATTCTTTACTAACTAAATTTAATTATGTGATGTGTGTTATTGAGGAGTTAAATATTTAGACTCTACGACGGTGGAGCAACTAGAAGCTTCTTTACGAGCCCCTATGAAGAAGAGCAATTTGAGCAACATTTTAAAGCCAAAGTATCCTTCAAAATTATGGAGGTCAAAAGAGTTGTAGAGGGAATGGATGAGAAAGAGGTCATAGACGGACGTAGAAGAGGAAGAAGTTATGGAAATAATTTCAACAATAATAATAAAACCACCAAACATTGAGAGATCTCATGGACAAGGAGGAGGAAGAGGGCGTCGTAACTTTCAAGAGATAAATGAAAGAAGGTATGACAAACCTAAAGTTGAGTGTTATAATTGTGATAAATTAGATCATTCTCAATCTCCTCTTATACTTCTGAACATGTTTAGAATCTTGAAAAGGTTCCATCAGTATAATTAGAAGAAAATTATGATGTCTATAAAGCATTTGAACTCTGTGAAAAGCATTTTGTGTGTTAACAGATTTAATGTTCTAGAAAGAAGTTTTTAAAATCATTAAATATTTGAAGAGGCACCCCTTTATGGCATTTTTCTGGTAGGCTGTAGGATTCAAAATTACCCTTCCATTTGTACTTATTATTGGCCTTAGCTAGAGAGAAATTCTTGCAGATTGTTTTCCTCTTATTTGTCTTCAACATCACTCTGTGTTCCTTCTGCCTTATGCTTTCCAACAGTCTCTGTAATGTATGTACATCTTGTGGATTTTGAGTCATGACAAATAGAGAGTAGAGAGAATATCATAGTGAAGTTTGTGACTGATATTGCCCATTACCATTTAACTACCAAAAATAAGTTTTTAACATTGTTTCGTTTAAGTTTGTTTATGGTTGAATGGTATTGCCCATTATCATTTAACTTTTGCGTTTAGCTTTTGAGATTATCAAGTAATGAATTTTTCACTATAGCGGTATGATATTGCTTAGATCAAGTATTATATTTCTCCACAGTAAGAGTATTTGGTGTAGTTGTTAGGCAGCAGCGGCTTTACGCACCTTTGTGTCTGAGACAGATTACTCAGAAACGTACAAATAGTTGCAATGGAACTTAATGTATTGATAAGTATGAAGTAAAATTTAACTAACTCGTTCTTGTCCAAGGCTGACACTGAAAGATTGGATGCCAAAATTTCTATCACCATTGACATCAGGAATATCCTGTCAAAGTACAAAGTTTTAATTAGATGTATGTCTTACATTTATTGGTTTAGCCCAAATAGTTTGAAATTAAGATTACCTTAAACAGGGCAATGACAGCAGTGAAGATGCACATAAGTGTGACAGCAAAAAACAGAGATCTTGTATAGATAATAGGCCTCACCAACACATATTTCTACAGAAAATAAAATAATTTGATAGTAACATAAACATATATATATTCAGAAAATTTAATGGTGGGTAAATAAGGGCACTAAAAAAAATAACTACCTGTATATGTGCAAAAAAAGCAAACTGAACAATGATAGCCCTCACAACCATGATGCATATTGCAGCCAAGGCTGCATTTCTTTTCCATCTAAGAAAAGGTAGCTTTAAAACAGTGGATTGATCAGTTAGAAGTAATATTGTTGTTATTATTAAATAAAATAAAATGGAACTTCACTATTTATATATTTTTGAAAGACGAATTAATGTAAGTTGTTAAAAATAGGAAGAAACGTTTAGGATGATGAAGTGGCATAGTCACCTCTATAGAATATGCACTTCCAAGAAGAAAGCTAACAATGAGAGCAGCTAACAAAGGTGGAGATTGAAACTTAATTCCCATGCCAACGCTCTGCAAATATATTAGCTATTAGGATTTACAAGATACTATATGATTTGTACAATAGATTAACTAATTCTTTTCTATCATTATAAGTAAGTAAGTAGTACCTAAATCAACACTGGAAATTCAAAATTTCATTTATCTAAATGGAACAAACCATGAGTAGAGATGTGATAACTATTGTCATGCCTCGTTTCATTGAAATTTCTCCAGAAGCTAGTGGCAGACTTGGTTTGTTCACCTGTTTAAAATGACATTAAAAAGAGGAAAATTGCCCGGGGATGTAACAATCCAATCCACTATTAATATTACGTTGTCCGTTTTGGCATGAGCCGATAGTAGGGGTAAAACTAAGCGAGTCTAGGCAAATTCCAACTAGAATGGTATGAGAAAATCTCACATCTATAAAGATATAAAGCAAGTTTTAGAAAATTCCTATATAAACATATCACTAGTGGATGTGATTGTTATAAAAAAAATAAAGAAAAGATAAATTACCTTGTCTATTTCGACGTCAAAGAGTTGATTTAATCCAACCACATAAACATTCATTAACAGTGACGGAATTAATGCCTAGAGTAGAAGAAACAACATGTTACACAATCAAGAAAAGCAAAGAACATATACTATCATTTTTCATCTGTTGATAAAATTACAAATCAAATTTAAGCAAAATTTACCTTTAATAGTCCCACAAAAAATGTGGGAGAAATATCTGCTAAGGATTTTACTGGAAGAATAGAGACTGAAGTGATCCCTATGATCTGAGAAATTTGAAGAAATAAGAAAAAGAGCACTATTTGCAAATTAAAAAAATTAAAAAAATTTACTCACAGTTCCAAATATAGTGTGTGGGCGAGAAAATTGATAGAATGCATTGAGTTGCGTCCATAAACCATCGATTTCACATTTTGTTGACGAGGCTGCAATTATATACCTTGTTCTTTTCTGCCTTAAGCTTACACTTTTTGGAAAACACAACTTCCATTTGGGAATAATTCTACCGTTTGAAACTTCAATTCCTATATGTATACACACACATTAACTGTTAGTTCCCTACATAATCTAGCCAAAGAGATCTACACATGATATGATATAATACATTAACATGGGCAGACCTAGAGGTTGCCGAGGGGTTCGGGTGAACCCTCGGCAAAAAATTACGTTGTATATTTAAGGTATTTTAAAGAATTTTTATGTCTATATATTGATTTTGAACCTCCTAAATGTAAGATTAGAAGTTTTTCGAACCCCCTTAATTGAAATTCTGAATTCGCCACTAATACATACCCTTTGTAACTGAGGGAAATTGGCAGGAACATGCATGTAAATGGAGCATTCTATTCTTCTTTAAACCCCACTATTAAATCTCCTAATTGAAGAAAAACATTGCAAACTCTGCGGCTACTCAAATTCCTATTTTATAACCATTTCCGTTAATGTTGCTTCTTCACATACTTCTTTTTTTTCTCACACCTCTAATTAACCTGATCTAAATGTCTCTTGTTATTTAGGTGTAAATAAATAAATGCAAGTGTCCTTCTTTTAAGGGGATCTTGCTTCTTCTCCTGAAATTAGTTACAGTATTAGATATTAGATTAAATGGCACAGCATGACATCTCTTTTTATTAATTGGCAACATATAGCCCCTTTTTATTTTTTTAGCACAAAAAGGTTTTTAAAAATTAAATTTTGCAATTAATAGCCCACTTATTGAGAAGTTCTTTTTTAATTAAATTAAATAATTTTTAGGAAGTGGCATCATGGTGTCCTTTTTGATTAGATTAAATGGCACAACATGACATCTCTTTTTATTAATTGGCAATATATAGCCCCCTTTTATTTTTTTTAGCACAAAAAGATTTTTAAAATTTAAATTTTGCAATTAATAACCCACGTATTGGGAAGTTCTTTTTTAATTAAATTAAATAATTTTTAGGAAATGGCAGCATGGTGTCCTTGATTAGATTAAATGGCACAACATGACATCTCTTTTTATTAATTGGCAACATATAGCCCCCTTTCATTTTTTTAGCACAAAAAGGTTTTTAAAAATTAAATTTTGCAATTAATAGCCCACGTATTGGGAAGTTCTTTTTTAATTAAATTAAATAATTTTTAGGAAGTTACAGCATGGTGTCCTTTTTATAGGGAAGTGAGTTGTTTTCTCCCTTTTTTTCTCTTCTTTCCCCTACACACGATTTTTTTTAATGGTGCCTTTTTATTGATGATGTAAATATTTATTCTTCTTCTTCATTACTTTAAACAAAACATGACTTACTTTCTATTTATTAGCTTTAAATATTGAGTTCTATAAAAATATCCATCCATAGTGTCAATTTTTCAATCTGTTAGCCCATGTTTAATCCCCTCTTGTATTGTTGTTCAATTTTTTTTTGTTTTAATTTTTAAAATTGAAGGTTATATCTATTTTAGACAAAAATTTGGAAATAGTAATTGATTGTAGGTATCAATTGTCATGGTTAAGAAAGTTATCCCTAGGATTATTCCTAAAAAGAGAAATTCTGATTCTGATTTGTGAATTCTCCAACCATAGCTCTAAATTTTAGCCATGCGAGTTCTTCTCGTTATCCGATTCGACTTGTGTAATTACTGTTGAGCATTTTAAATTCAATGTGCAATCCTCATTTACACACTAAAAAAGGAATCTAAAATGTATACAAATTTTGAGTGAATGAATATGCGGATATGTATACATGAATGCACTGTATACATGATGTTCATGATTAAAAAAAATCCTTCAATGCAGCGTATACATATTATAAGTGAATGAATACATAAAGTATTCGATTTTTGAATATGTATACACTGCAGGGGATAGCAAAGATATAAATGTATACGAATACTAAGTGAATGAATACACAGTTCTTCTGCCTATATTGAATCATCAAGTATACAATTGAAATTTTTTTGTTAAGTAACGAACAAAAAGAAACATATGGAAGTACATAATTTACGTTTTTAGGTGGTTACGTATTGTATATATAATTTTTTATGTTTGTTGCAGATCCTTGTTGATATTTTTATATTGGATACATGAATGTTTTTGGATTGATATAGTTCATGAAAATGAATTGCTAATATCAATCTGGAGTTAAAATTATGAATTAAATAATTAACACATGTTTCCATTATATTTTTGTTGTTTAGTGGTGGTTGGTTACACGAGGAAAAAAAACTCTATGAAAATGTCATTTATTAATTTGGGCTATTTTATGCCTATTTTTTATTTGTCTGTTAAATGATAATTAATGTTGGGCTATTTATGGCTAATTATAACTATCAGTTGTATATATGTGTCATTTCCTCATATATTACGACATTTATTTTTAACTAGTACTAGTATATGTGTCTGCGCGTTGCGCAGTTAGTTGATAAATGTAATTGTAAATATCGATTTATTGACCATTTCAAAATTTAACTTATTATTAAATAATACTATCAAATAAATGCTACACATTAAATAAGTGTAGATAATAACTGTAACAATATATCAAAATTTAAAATAAAAATAAAAATTCAAATCCAGCGAATTCACACACCAATCACCCGGCAAGAAAAAAAACTTAAAATCATTAAAATTATAAATTAAAAAAGGGGGAAGGAATAATTATTGATAAGAGATTTTGATGCTTAAAAAGTTGTTATATCTATATAATGCATAGACAAATCTCACTTATCATAGTGTTAGTTCTAAATATGAAGTTGATTATAGTGACTTTGTCTCAAAAACTACAAAGTCACATCCAAAGACGAAGGAAAAAAGTTATATCGTCAAAAAAATTAATGTTAAAAGATATTGAATATAGGACTGTGTTATAAAACTGTTTCTTTTCTTTGATTAACGTACTCATTTATATAAAATTAGGGAATTTGGCCGCGCTTCGCGCAGTTATGAAAAATATCTGTAAAATTATTTTAAAAAATAATCATGATAGAAGAAAAAAAAATCAACTATAGAAATAAGAAAATAATAAAATCACAATACAAGAATTAGAGCTTAAGTGAATTGCATTTTTATCGTCAAATATTTTTTAAAATTAAAAGGCTAATTTATTAAGAAAAAAATTCATATATTATAACACTAATACATGATTATTTAATATAATTCGAATAAATATATTTAAGGACTTTTTTTATTATTATTATTAAATGATAAATTTATTGTTTGATAAATCTTTCTTTTATTTAGATAATTGGATTAAGGTCATCAGAAAAAAATAGGAATTCTATAATTTTTCTAATTAGCTAGAATATGAATTCTTTAATTTTTCTAATTAGTTAGAATATATGTTAAGCATTGATGATGCTAAACTTTCTTTATTATTTGATTAGTTGGATATTTTTTTTTATGAAAATATGTTTTATGTTAAATTCTTTAAAAAATCATGTTATAATAATTTTTATACTAAAATATAATTTTTATTTCCATATCATATAATTTAATTTTTTTATTAAATATAAACATTTAAAATATGTTTTTATCAAAAAGTATTTTTTTTGACGAAATGAAAATTTTATAATATTTTACTGATATAATGTTTAATTTCATGTGCACATTCAGATATTGAAAACAAACAATGTTAATCATTCATTGTTCAGATCTAGAGACCATATCTTAATGTTTAGATGTGTATTCAGATCTAGAAATCTAGATCTTAATGCATATCTTAATATTTAGATGCGTATGCTTATTCAGATTCAGACGTCTTAATTTTAATGGGAACAAATGAGGCCTAAATGTGTCTGGTTTTTAAGTCTGAATCTTAATCATTCAGATTCAACCCATTAAGTCCATTTGTTTCTTTTTTAAAAAAGTCTCTTAATGGATCTGAACGAATCAGATCTGTAGGAGAGTTTTAATAGCATTTAGACTTATTTAATAGAATCATGGTTACGTCTCTCTCTTCTTGGTAGGTTTGCTCAGCTTTGCTCTCTCTACAAACTTTCTTCCTCTCTTTTCTCAACGAAACACCATTTTTTCCTCTTGAACTGATAAACTTTCATAATCTTTACAAGTATTTTCTTATATATTAACAATTTTTAATGTATTATATTTGTTAAGAACTTTTGTTGAACTAATATCTTTGGGTGTATTGATGTTTTTCAAGAACTCAAGGTTTCTAAGTGAAAAAATAGTAGTCATAATTAAAAACAATAACTATGAATACATATTTGAGGTCTATTATTAAAATTTTATTTTAGACCATTAATTTTATCGAAACACTTTGATCATCAAACCCGTTTGTGAGATTACACTAGATATATTATTATTGTTGAACTATGTATATACTTGTGGTCTCTTAATAAAATTTATATTAGGTCGCTTTTTCGTGAACGTGGAGAAGAAAGAGACACAGCTCCGCGAATGCGGACACCTTTCCGCGAATGCCAAGAAAAAAGAGATAGAGCTCCGCGAATGCGTAGAGGAAAGGGGTCTGCAGCATCAGCTGCTGCACCATCTAAGTTTTAGGCTTTTCCAAAAATGTAATACCCCAAGCTTTCAAAGAATGTAAAATGCAGAACTTACCTGTAGCCAGTGACCTACGGAGGCCACCTACGAGCCGTAGATGGATTGACGGGCCGTAGGTGGGAATCGTCGATTGCACTGTGGACTTTCAGAATTTCTAAGTTTCTGAACTTTGACCTACAGAGTAGCAAGACAGGTTGTAGACTGATTAAAAGTCTGTAGATAGGTCTCATAGGTGTCCTTCAGACTTAGCTTCAATTTTGAGCATGAAGAATTGATCTACGGCTTCCATGTACGGTCCGCCGATGGACCCACGAGCTGTACATTGGAGTCGTCGTTGCAGGGTCCCAAATCCATACTCTCTGAATCTTTTGACGGAGGAACAGGACGGTCCATAGATCGATTGACGGACCGTAGTTCCCAACTGTCAACGGGCCCCGGCAGTTATTAATTAAGGGCTTTTTGGTCATTTCTCTAATTGATTACCTATTAATCTAAGTCGGTTATACCCTTAACCCTGACCCTATATATATTTTCCAAGCCTAATTTTATTCATTCTAAGTCATTCCTAAATTCTCCTCTCAAATATTTCTCTCTCTAAAAGAAACTCTCTCAACTCTCAGGGAAGGAGAAGAAGCTAGGATCCTCCATTGAAGACCTTCAATCTTCTTCAATTTCTTGTGGATTTCATTGAGGTATGATAGTGTTCACCATTAGGAGTCCTTTCCTCCAATGGGTCCTTCCTCTCCTTCATGAATTTCAAGGTTTATTCTAACCCAATTGAATTAGGGTTTTTGATCAATTGTTGTGGATTCTTAAATTATGATTTCAATTGTTGATTTTATGATTTGTAGTGCACGATCTAGCGTGATAAAGTAACTTAGTGCACGAATTAGTGTGAATTACATGATTTGATGTAAAGATTGTATGAACCCCTATGATCCCAAGTAAATTCTCCCCAATTTGATGATCTATGCTTTAATTGTTGGGTTGAGATATAAATTGATTAAGTTTATGAATTCTCCATGAAATTAAGAATGAATTATGAATGAATTGAGGATAATCCTATGAATTTAGCATGATCAAGTCAAAAGCATGATTTTCCTTTATTATGTGAGTTCCTTCAAGTATGGGTAAATTGTCTTAATTGTGGCTTTCTAAGCATGAGCTTGCATTGAATTGCATTGTTTGAGATGAACTTGCATGAACCCATATGAACTCTATGATCTATGAATTATGAGCATGATGAACTAAGTAAAGATGAAGATAATGAACCCATGCATGTCTCATATGATCTAAATGATGAATTAAGGGTACTTTGAGATTGAAGTGCCTAATTGATTATATGATGATGTTGGTTGAGTAGTGAAAGGATTTCTCACGTAATTCTCCCATTATGACTTTAAAGAACAAGAGGCGATTACCCATGTTCTTAAGGAGCTATTCTAATGAAGGGACAAGAGGCGATTACCCATGTTCCCCAATGTATACAAAGCGGCGATTACCCAAGTCTACCAATGATGAACCTATGACTAATATAGACAAGCGGCGATTACCCATGTCTAACTAAGATAAATGAACTATGACTATTCCGTGGGAAGTATGCCTAGTACCGAGTGGACAAGTGGCGAATACCCATGTCCCATAACTATGTTGCCACCATAGGATGTCTTGAATAAACTTTTGACTAGCTAGTGGATCCACATAAGCTAAGAAGTTCATGGTCTTACCTTGGCAAGTAGGACACCTCTTTTCGGTGTGGGGCAGACACCGGATTCCATGTTGATAGCTCACATGGTCTTATATGTCGGTTATGGCCATTCCCCATAAGTTAATGAACACGAGTGTTCCCATGATAAAGTAAAGAAAAGTAAAGAAAAGAAAAGAAAAGAAAAGAAAAGAAAGATGATTTAGCTTGCTTTGGCCATGATATGTGCTTTATGCTTTATGTTTCTCATGTTTTAGCTTGGCCAATTGCATGCCATGATTATATCTCTCTCTAGCATGATTTATGTGTTTATGTGCATTGCTATCATACTTAGTACTTAATTGTGCTAACGCATACTCTTGCCTACATTAACTTCTATGGTGTAGGACGTGGCGATTCACCTCCTACTTGTGGCTAGAGCTTGATTAGAGATTGATAGAAGACTTGGTGAGTGCTCATCCATCCGAGGACATAGCCTAGTTCTGATTTTCTTTTTCATGTACTTTCATTTCAGACTTTGGATTGTATTGGGTTACATCCCAAACATTGTCTTTACTTTAGATTGGCTTTGAGACATATAAGATGTAGACTTTCGCTGTTCTTTTGAAAAACATTTGCTATGAAACTTCTTTTGAACTCTTATTTCTCTATTATCTTGTACATGATGTATGCTAAGGGCTTGTATGAGGCCCCTCGAGGTCTTGCACACCGTGTCTCATCTAGGGGGGTACCCTGGGTCGTGACAAAAAAAATCTGACGGGGTACTCAAAATTCGTTCGGAACCCCGTACACGCAAACGAGATATGCTATCCTATCAAATTCGACGTTTCGGACCCAATGGCGTAGTCAGAATTTCCATAAGAGGTCGTTTCGACAAAAAATGGGTGCCACACCCAAAGTGTGTTTTTAGCCAAATTCCACAAAGGGCCTCGAAATTAGATCGGAAGGCCCGAAAAGCATACGAAGGGTTATTCTAGACCAAACTCGGTATTCCGAAACTAATCGTGCTGAAGAAATTTTCATCCAAGTGCATTTTCCAAGAATGTTGACCAAAGTCAACCTTAAGCCAAAATTCAAAGGCTAAAGCGCCAAATGGCCCCAAAGTCACACCAAAAGCCTCAGGACTCGTGCCAACTATGCTTCTAGCCTAATTTAGCTGCTCCTGAGCAGATGGAACCGTCAGAATCTTATTCTGAGGTCGTTTACCTGAGGTTATGACCGAAATCAACTTTTCAAGTTTCAAAAGCTCCAAAACAGGGAAACGGGCATAAAACCCAAACGAACGACCAGGCGACCGAACAGTAAGTGACAGCAAGTCATAAATGACATGGGGTCACTACAGGAACGCTCTAAACAATGGAAAGGAGGCATTAACACAAAAATGTCGTGGAGGGTCTTTACAACATCCACTATTAAATAACTTTCGTCCGCGAAAGTAGGAGTCAAGAAGTACCTGAGGGCTCAAATAAGCCGGGGAACTACTCCTGCATCTCCTGCTTGATCTCCCAGGTAGCCTCCTCGAGTGGACGATGCCTCCAACGGACCTTAACCACATGAATGGCTCTAGACCTCAACTGCCTCACATCTTTGGCCAAAATAGCATCTGGCTCCTCAATATAGGTCAGGCGATCATCCAACTCAACGGAATCATACTGGAGCACATGAGACTCATTTGGAACATACCGGGGCTGCATCGAAACATGGAAATTGGATGAATAGTTGAGAATGCAGGAGGTAAACCTAACTCATAGGCCACCTCACTAACTGTCCTCAAAATCTCAAAGGGCCCAATATACAGGGGCTAAGCTTGCCCCGTCTCCCAAGTCTCATCACGCCCTTCATAGGCGATACTCGGAGGAATACCCTGTCACCAACAGCAAATCTCAATGGGTGACGCCTGCGATCCGCATAACTCTGGTATCTACTCTGAGCCGTACTGAGCCGATCCTGAATCATCCTCATTGCACTAAGGCCTCCTGAAACAAGTATGTACCACACGACCTAGGCTCCGTAAACTCAAACCAATGAACTGGAGTGCGACAACGCCTACCATATAAGGCCTCAAACGGGGCCGTCTGAATGCTAGAGTGGTAGTTGTTGTTGTACGCAAACTCCGCCAAAGGTAAAAACTAGTCCTACTAACCCCCAAAGTCTAAGACACAAGCCCACAACATATCCTCAAGGACCTGAATAGTGCGCTCTGACTGGCCATCAGTCTGCGAGTGGAATGTTGTGCTAAGATCGACATGGGTGCCCAACTCCTCCTGAAATACTCTCCAAAAGCTGAAAGTGAACTGTGAACCCCGGTCTGAAATGATAGAAACATGCACACCATGAAGACGAACCACCTCCCGAATGTAGATACGGGCTAACCTCTCGGCACTGAAGGAAGTATGAACTGGGAGGAAGTGTGTTGACTTGGTCAATCGATCCACGATGACCCAAATACTATCAAGACCTCTAGAAGTCTGAGGCAAACCCGCAATGAAATCCATGGTGATACGCTCCCATTTCTAGTCAGGAATGGGTAATCTCTGCAACTCACCACCAGGCATCAAATGCTCGGCCTTCACCTGCTGACAACACAAGCTACGAGACACGTAATCTGAGATGTCCCTCCTCATACCGCTCCACCAATAATGGTACCTCAAATCACGATACATTTTAGCAGTGCCCGGATGGATAGAATACTTAGAGTCATGGGCCTCGCTAAGGATTAGCTGAATCAAATCCCCAACTCTCGAAACACACAAACGACCAACAAATCTCAAAACCCCATCTGAATCTAAGGTAGCCTGCCCGGTATCACCTGCCAATACTCTATCTCTGAGTGCCACCAATGACTCATCCTCAAACTGACGACCACAGGTTTGATCTAATAGGGATGATTGAACTCCCACATAGGCTAACACCCGACTCGAATCTGAAACATCAAGCCTGATCATCTAATTGGCCAGGGACTGAATGTCCAAAGTCAAGGGTCGCTCTGAAACAGAAAGGAAGGCTAGACTACCCATACTCACTGCCTTCTGGCTCAAGGCGTCTGCTACCACATTCGCCTTGCCCCGATGGTAGAGAATAGAGAGGTCATAGTCCTTCAAGAGCTTAATCAAACGGCGCTGCCTCAAATTAAGATCCCTCTGGGTCATAATGTACTGAAGGCTCCTGTGATCAGTGTAGATCTCATAATGAACTCCATATAGGTAGTGCCCCCAGATCTTAAGCGCGAAAACTACCGCCGCCAACTCCAAGTCATGAGTGGGGTAGTTGCGCTCATGCAGCTTAAGCTGCCTCAACGCATAAGAAATAACCCGACCCTGCTGCATCAATACACAACCCAATCAGATACCGAATGTATCACAATAAATTGTGAAGCCCTCGCCCTCAACTGGAAAAGTCAATATAGGAGCGGTGGTAAGCAACTCCTTAAACCTCAGAAAGCTCCTCTCACACTCCTTCGACCACACAAAAGGAACATCCTGGAGAGTCAATCGTGTCAAAGGCGCCGCTATAAAAGAGAAACCCTCAACAAAACACCTATAGTATCTTGTCAATCCGACGAAGCTCCGAATCTCAGTCACAGAGGTGGGCCTAGCCCAATCACGGATAACCTCAATCTTCACTGGATCCACCATGATACCTTCCTTGGACACCACGTGCCCCAATAATGCTACAGACTCAAGCCAAAACTTGCACTTTGAGAACTTGGCATAAAGTCGATGATCTCTCAAAGTTTGGAGCACTATCCTCAAATGCTGCTCATGCTCACTATGGCTTCATGAGTATACCAGGATATCATCAATGAAGACTATGACAAAGGAGTCCAAATACGGCATGAATACACGAGTTGTCAAGTCCATGAAAGCTGCAGGGGCATTAGTCAATCCAAAAGATATCACCAGGAACTCATAATAGCCGTAACGAGTCCTAAATGGTGTCTTAGGGATGTTCGCTGCTCTAACCCTCAACTTGTGGTAGCCGGATCTCAAGTCAATCTTAGAAAATACTACGGCACCCTGAAGCTGGTCGAACAGATCATCAATACGAGGCATGGGGTAACGGTTCCTCACCGTCACCTTATTCAACTACCTGTAATCAATACACCTCCACATAGTACCGTCCTTCGTCACAAATAGGACTGGGGCACCCCAAGGCAATACACTAGGCCAAATGAATCCCTTATCCAAGAGATCCTAAAGCTGAACACTGAGCTCCTTGAGCTCTGCGGGGGACATATGGTACGGTGGGATGGCAATAGGATGAGTACTCGGCTCCAAATCAATGGTAAAATCAATATCTCGCTTTGGGGGTAGGCCAGGAAGGTCGGTAGGAAACACATCTGCAAACTCTCAGACTATAGGCACTGAATCCACCATAGGGCCCTCCCTACTAACATCTATAAGATAAGCCAAATAAGCCAAACATCCACTGTCCACTAGCCTCCGAACCTGGATACAAGAAATCACCTCAATTGGTGTGCGACTACAAGAACCCTACCACACCACCAGCGGAATACTAGGCATAGCTAAAGTAAAGGTCTTGGCATAGCAATCCAAGACCGCTCAGTGAGGGGATAGCCAATCCATGCCCAAAATCAAATAGAAATCCAACATACTAAGCACAATAAGATCAGCCCGAGTGTCCTGTCCCTGAATAGTCACTACACAGGATCTACAAACCTGATCCATTACAAAAGAACCACCCACAGGGGTCGACACACACAATGGTACCACTAAGGGCTCTGGACTCACCCCCAACAGAGGGGCACCATAGGCAGACACATATGAATAGGTAGAACCAGGATCAAATAAAGCTGAAGCGGACTGATGGCATAAGAGAACAGTACCTATAATCACATCATTTGATGCCTCGGCCTCTGCTCCGGCTGGAGCTGCATAAAAGTTGCCTTGGGTGCCTCTACCTCGTGCATCCACCTGTCACCTGTCCTGCCTCCCCGGGGACCTCCCCGTGCACCCTGATACTGTCCTCCTCCCCTAGCTGGAGGTGCTGCTGCTGATACCAGTCTCGCTGCCTGAGGAGCTGGTAAGGCTGGTCTGGAGATAAGTCACTCCCTGGACCAATGATCAAGCCCCCCGCAAGTAAAAAAACCCTGCGACGATCTGCTCACAACTGGAGGCTGGCCACCCGGACCTGAGAAACCCGTCTGAAAACCTCCTCGGCCCCTACTCGAATCGGCACTATAACCACCCTGATGGTGCTGGTCACCCTCCGATATCTGGAACGATGCCTGAAACGGGTGACTGGGCTGACCAGACTGGAACCTCCGATAGACCCGATCCCGAGTATCTCTAGGCCTAGGACGGGACCCACTGAAGCTATCCTCCTGCCTGACCCTCTTGCCGCTGCCCCCTTGGGCCTCACGACAGAGCTGCTCAAGCGTGCGGGCATGGTCAACAACATCTAGAAAAGAGCGGCCCGCTGAAACCATAGACTGCGACTCAATACGCAGCATCGGACTCTCTCCTCCTCCGTGGGCAAGATCATAGTGGCATGATGAGATAACTCATGAAATCTAGCCTCGTACTCAAATACCATCATAGAGACCTGCTCCAACCTCGAGAACTCATCACGAAGATGATCTCTGACGCTCCGTGGAATAAATCGAGCTAGGAAAGCCTCTGAAAACTTTGTCCACATCATTGGCAAGGACCCAGTTGGCCTGGTCTCCAAAAACGAGTGCCACCACTCTCTAGCCGGTCCATCCGACTAATAAGAAGTGAAGTCAGCTCCTCTCGGTTCCCCTAACCCCAGAGCATGCAGTCGCTCCCAGCAAGAGGGGCGTCCTCCCCAATAGCCCCAGAAAACCTCGGCAGTGACAATCGCAGAAACACCCTGAGCATCTTCTGCTCCCGCAATGGAATAACCCCATCTAAGGAATTCGATTGAACGGCGGCCGGTGCTGGTAGCTGCTGAATCTCTGGGGCCACTACTGCAGGCTGACCCGGCTACTGGATCTCTGGAGCCGTTGGGGCAGGCTGACCCTGCGGTGCTGGCATTGGCTCTGGAAATGGTGTTGGGGCCTGCTACTGCATACCCCCTATCACTGACAAAATCTGTGCAAGCATAGCCTAAAGGTCAGGGGCGTTAGTTGGTGTGGGCTGGTCCCGGCTTCACTGGCTGAGGAGGAATCTGGTCAAACTGAGGTTCTACCTCCAACTCTGGGGTCCTCAATCTATCTCAGGTTGGAGCCACAGCCCTACCTTGACCTTGGGGTCAGCCTTTACCCTTAGTTGGAGCTCTATTTGCGGGCCCGGGTGCATCACCCCTGGCTGCTCTACCTCGCATGCGAGCCATCTTGTGACAGAGTGAAATAAGTAAGATTTCATGAAACCAATCGAACATCAATGCACAAAAATGATACAAACATGAAAACCCCCTAAGGACATCCTATAACCTCCCGAAGATAAGTCACGGACGTCTCTGCGCCGATCCGAAAGATACTACTAGATGCCAGCTCTGTACAAGTGAGACCGATGAACCTGGGGATCTGATACCAACTTGTCACGGCCTGATTCCTTGAGTCATTTTGGTGCCTACCAACCCGCTAGTAGGCAAGCCAAACCATGTCTCGAAACTTAACAGTAATGGAACTGAGGGTGGGAACTAACCTCAACTTAGCAGAAGCATAAATAAAGGAACACATAAGGAAAAGGCGGAAGCGAACCCAAGCTATGTACAAATAAACGATAACTCCCAGAACCTGGAAGTCACATGTACAAAGCTACAACAAAATTAGTACAAGTCCCAAAAGTGGACCACCGAAACAAGATTGTCTCAAAAGCAAAAGATAAGCCAAAAATATAAGTACAGAAGAAGGCAGGTAATCTCCGGACGCCATGTGCTCATCCTCGCCTCCGGAACAGACTACAGCAGGCTCGAACTCAACGCTGATAACTGGTGCTCGGACCTGCCTAACGAAAACAGATGTAGAGTGTAGCATGAGTACCAATACAACAGGTACCTAGTAGGCATCATAGGTCAACTGAGCAGGAAAGGTAAAAAAAGACGGAAAGGATAGAATCTACAATAACAAAGGTCAACGAAAATAAGCACAAACTAATCGATAGCAAATCTAGGAAAATGCTTAAACTAAACCTAACTGGGCCCCCCATAAGATCCAGAAGGTACACTCAAACACAGACAAACAAAACTTGAACAGACCCCCATAAGGCCGACAGGTACACGGAATAGCTAAATCTACGGGACCGAAGGAAAACCCAACTGTGAACCGAAACCACCAACCAACTCAACCAAAAAAATCAGCCAACTCTAACCCAGTAAAAGGTCTGACTTCCAAATCGGGCCACCCATCCTGGTAGCAACTCCTGGGGCCCTGCCCTAGCCAGTAGAGTGCCCAGGGGGCATAACGACTCCTCCAAGGCCCTAATATCCAATCGCTCAATCAGCTAACACTCCGAGGGTCCTGCCCTAGCTAGACGAGTGCGCGGGACATGTCAACTCCGAAGAGGACCTCATATAACTCATATCCAAATGCCCAGCTAACTAACACTCCGGGGGCCCTGCCCTAGCCAGAAGAGTGTGTCAGTTAACACTCCGGGGGCCCTGCCCTAGCCAGACGAGTGCGCGAGGCATATCAACTCCTTAGAGGATCTCAAATACCAAACCAATATGGATCGCCGTCCACCACCAACCACATCACCACAGAATCATCCTCGAAACACTCAAAATCTCAAGGAAACACCACGCCTCCAATGACACATCGGCACCACAGAAATGGGGAGAGAAGCCAGAAGATCACAATAATACAAAGACAAAGCTAGGCTCATACTATCAGACCCAAGTCTGCTATTCCGGTCTACAAGAACCTAGTCCATCCGAATCGACATCGGATACATACTAGAGTCAAATAGGTGCATGGGTCTAAGGCAAAACTAACCTAACCTAGAGTAAGGCTAGAAACCTGCTCCAACATAAATAAACAACCAACCAGATAAACCACAAGTATTAACACCCAAACAACCCCTCCGATAGCATGGTACTGCCCCCAAAACAGCCCAAAACTCAAGCCTAAAATAAGATTTCTGAGATGAAGAGAAGAAATACTAGAACCTCACCCCAGATTCACACAAATCAGCATGCATTCATGCAATCCAGCTCAATCTAAAAAAAAGGGAAGTCGTAACCTACCAGAAGACCGATCGCGCGAGCTTCAAATCACACCGTCGAAGCTTTTCCCTTCTGAACGGCCTCGGCCTGCTGCCACGCTATCCAAAAATAGAATCACAGCGTCAGGACGGTTGTTTAGACACTAAAATCATCCAAATCGGAGACGGACCAATTTCATAGTCAAAATCAGAAAATGTGGGACTCGCTCCGAAAATCCTGGAATTGACTCTGTAAAAAGGTCCTCAACCCTCCCCCAAACCTATGTTACAAAACAGAACACAATTCGGGGTTCGAAATAGCCGACAACACAAGAAAACAAAACATGCAAAACTTTACAACACAAGCCTAAGGCAGCCACTTACGCCTCAAATTCACGAGAATCGGAGGTCAACCAATGCTAACCGACCCAACACCCACCAAGCCTCCACATTTCCGAACACCTGGGACTTTGAATAACCAAAAACCGACTTAAAATGAAAAAGATATAAATCTTCAAAGCTTCCAACAACTATGAGCCCGACTGCCCCTTTATATACTGCGAGTCACACAGACCTCCGCGAACGCGGAGGGAAAAAATCCCCACCTTCGCGAACGTGAAGAAGAAGATTCCCCAGACCTCTGCGAACGTGGACACCTTTCCGCGAATGCGGAGAAGAAAGAGACAGAGCTCCGCGAACGCAGAAAGGAAAGGGGTGTGCAGCATAAGCTGCTGCACCAGCTAAGTTTTTGACTTTTCCAAAATCTCCGACGGGGTGCTCGAAATTCATTCGGAACCCTGTGCACGCAAATGAGATATGCTACCCCATCAAATTAGACGTTCTGGACTCAATGGCGCAGTCGGAATTTCCATACAAGGTCGTTTCGACAAAAGGTGGGTCCCACACCTAAAGCACCTTTTTACCAAGAATGTTGACCAAAGTCAACCTTAAGCCAAAATTCAAAGGCTAAAGCGCCAAATGACCCCAAAGTCACACCGCAAGTCTCAGGACTCATGCCAACAATGCTTTTAGCCTAATTTGGCCGCTCCGGAGCTGGTGGAACCGTCAGAATCTTATTCTGAGGTTGTTAACCTGAGGTTATGACTGAAATCAACTTTTCAAGTTTTAAAAGCTCCAAAACAGGGAAACGGGCATAAAACCCAAACGAACGACCAGGCGACCGAAGAGTCAGTGCCAGCAAGTCCTAAATGACTTGGGGTCACTGCATGAATGCTTTAAACGACGAAAAGGAGGCATTAACACAAAAATGACCTGGAGAGTCATTACATTATATCCATTATCAGATAAGGGTGGACATGATATGAGAGATATCACAATCAAAATTTCTTATATCATAATTTTGGTATTATGATATTTTGATGTGTAAAATTTGGTATTTGATATAAAAAGAATATCGAAATACTGAATATCCTATCAAAGTATATAATTATATATATAATTTATGTATATTATTATAATACTACAAATGTATAAACTAGAACTCGAACAAATTGTTTCGACATTGAAATTTTGACTATTTTATCTTAATTAATATGTCTTTTTTGTGTAATTGATTAATATAGGGAACTGCTTGTACTTTCTTTTAGATTTTTCTACATGTGTAAAGTGTTGGTATGATATAATTGACACGTTTCATGGAAAGCTATGTTTTCCAACAACTTGAAGTTGAATTTGTCTTGTATAAGAATATATGTATATCAAAGTCGAGCAGAATATGATTATCGATTTACTGTACCACAAAGTAATATTAAAAATATCTAACTATATCGAATTTATTTGATATGACAATGATATAATATCTTTAAAAACTGAAAACTAAAATTACATAACATAAACTTTTTAACACCGTAACATGTAGAAACAAAGAGAAAAGGTCTATTAAAGGAATTTCTAACAACCCTAGGTCTCAAACATTTTTAATTAAAGTTTCTATTTTGTTTTTATTTTTAATCTATTTCGATTTTTTGGTTTACTGGTTTGAACACAGTTATTTTAACATATATGACTTTGGGGGGAAAATAGAAGCATTGTTATCCAATATTTCTAGGAACATGTTTTTAATTGTTTTAGAATTCATCTATGTATCTATATCTATCTATCTATCTATCGGATCCGGCTCCTCTCCATTTCTCTCTCCATTTTCTCCAAGTTCTTATTTGAATTGGTGACACATGGCATATGTTTAATTTGATGGCTAAGATTTAGTTAGTAAAAACAAAGCCCTAACTATGGTTATTAGAATAATTAATTACTTCCATATATCTTCTCTCAAAAGATTTTTACAATTCCACAATTCTAAATCAACATTATATTTTTTAAAAATATATATTAAAAAATTCTTTCTTGCTTTGTGTAAATTTCCTAAATATATGATTGCGAGTAACTAAATATTTAATTGTTTTGTCTAATTTACTCATAATAATATAATCGGATTAACTCTCCTTCTGCGATATATAATCTGCAAATCTGTAAACTTGGAGAAATAGGGTTCCTATATGAGCTTTAATAGAGAAAACAATTAGTTCGTCTTAAGTTTGAATTTTAATAAGTAAAAGATCTCACATAATTGAGTTAATTTGATTATATTATCATGAGTAAATAAGATAAAGCAATTAAATATTTAGTTACTCGCAATCATATATTTAAGAAATTTATACAAAGCAAGAAAGAATTATTAATATATATTTAAGAAAAATATAATGTTGATTTAGAATTGTGGGATTGTAAAAATCTTTTGGGAGAAAATATATGGAATTAATTAATTATTCTAATAACCATAGTTAGGACTTTGTTTTAATTAACTAAATGTTAGCCAATAAATTAAACATATGCCATGTTTCACCAATCCAAATAGGAACTTGGAGAAAATGGAGAAAAGGTTCCTCTCCATTTCCCTTCTCTCCATTTTCTCCAAGTTCCTGTTTGGATTGGTGACACATGGCATATGTTTAATTTAATGGCTAAGATTTAGTTAATTAAAATAAAGTCCTAACTATGGTTATTAGAATAATTAATTAATTCCATATATTTTCTCCCAAAAGATTTTTACAATCCCACAATTCTAAATCAACATTATATTTTTCTTAAATATATATTAATAATTCTTTCTTGCTTTGTATAAATTTCTTAAATATATGATTGCGAGTAACTAAATATTTAATTGTTTTATCTTATTTACTCATGATAATATAGTCAAATTAACTTAATTACGTGAGATCGTTTACTTATTGAAATTCAAACTTAAGACGAAATAATTTTTTCTCTATTAAAGCTCATATAGGAACTCTATGTCTCCAAGCTTACATATTTGCCGATTATATATCGCAGAATGAGAGCTAATCTGATTATAGTATCACGAGTAAATTAGACAAAACAATTAAATATTTAGTTACTCGCAATCATATATTTAGGAAATTTACACAAAGCAAGAAAGAATTTTTTAATATATATTTTAAAAAAATATAATGTTGATTTAGAATTGTGGGATTGTAAAAATCTTTTGAGAGAAGATATATGGAAGTAATTAATTATTCTAATAACCATAGTTAGGGATTTGTTTTAACTAACTAAATCTTAGCCATTAAATTAAACATATGCCATGTGTCACCAATCGAAATAGGAACTTGGGGAAAATGGAGAGAATAGAAATGGAGAGGAGCCAGATCCGTTATTATAAAAGCATAAATATAAATGTTGGTTCATCAAAATATTCTTTTAATGTTGAATGACTTTTATACCCTTAAATATTTGTATAGTTTAAGGATATAATTGTAAATCACCAATGAAATTTTCTGATTTAAATTACACATATTTGATACTTTTTGTAGTATTTGAAGACCAAATATCTACACCTTCGTGTATTAAAGTAGAGTCCTAGAATCTATCTATTTTGATTTAGATAGACACCAAGAGTTGGATGTATAAAATATTGCATTATTGTGAATGAAATTACATAATTGAAAGATACATTAAACATGTCTCTGCACTTTCAATACAAAATTTAATTAGTAAATCAATTTCTCTTTTGATTATATGTATCGTGCAATTTATATTCTTTCTGCATAGAAATGACAATGGGGCGGGGCGGTGTAAGCTTAACCTGCAAAATTTTAAACCCGCCCTGCATAATAATTTTTTTCATTTTTAACCGTCCCGCTTAGACCCGCCCCGCATGAACCTGGACTGCATAAATTTTTAAATATTTTTCTTTTTTAATGAATTTTGATATTAAAACTAAAAATCATAAAAATAAGTTCATTTTCTCATTAAGTTGTATTAATTTAATAGAAATGACTTCAAATTTTACTTTTTAGAGGTCAATTTGAAAGCATGTAAGAAATCGTATTAGTTTTGATTGAACCATTTTCATATACTATTTTGAATATTTTAGTAACTTTAAATAAACTATCTTAACAAATAATGCTCTATCACTTTTATAACATATAAAAAGTTAAAATTAAGTTTGAACCCACAAAACCCGCAACTTGCCCCACCCCGCATTGGTGTTTTTAAAAAATCACTTCAACCCTCCGCGCATTCCTACTCGCCCGGCACGACCTTAAAACCTGTCATGCCCCGAGCCTACACCCTGAATGTGGCCGGCACTAAAGAACCATTGTTGGTCCCCAAGCGAACCCTTGGCCTGACTACCTCTTTTAGTGGAAGACTTACTCAAGCAATATACAGCTTAAAACAAAATTCGACCATTTAAACTCAAAGTCAATACTCAATTCAAACGTCTAAAAATACTCAATGTAATAAACATAATATATTGTTGTAAAACAATTTAACAAGAACTCTGTAAAACAATTTAACAAGAACTCTGAGGATATCTCAAATCTAACTATCTATGAAGCCTCTAAGTTCAACATGGACGTAGGGACAAGATCCTCGACGCCCTAAAGTAAATCCTGAAATGGAAAGAAAATGTGTCCCTCCGAAATACAAGGAGGCTCACCCAAACTCTCAAAAAGGAAAGGGCAAAGTAATCTCAAAGAAGCACCTGTTGATGATCCTGAACACCTGTATATGCATTATAAAAAGATGCAGGTCGAATGACATCAATACATTGAATGTACGAGTATGTAATATAGCTGAAGCAAAATAACTGAGAGAAAGGACTGTAATAAATAAAAATATACTCAAGCTGAATGTAAAGAAATAAAGAAACTAACTCATTTAAAACTTTAGAAGTACTTACTCATTCTTTGTAACTCAACATAATAAGTGATATAGTAAAAATACACTTTAACTCTATTTGGGAGCTTCTCTAACCGACAACCATCACTATGAGCTACATGATGATACAACGTCTCGCCCATGCTGCCAGAAATGTCCTATACAGTATCGAGGTATAGAACCTCTCAACTAAGTGAATCCACTAAGCAATAAGGATTCATCTAAAAAGTATGATCCTTTACCCATGTTGGCAGACATAGTTTATGAGGTTGTTGAGTTGTCTGAACTCATCTCCATATCGGTGCTCAATACTACTCCCAATAATATACTCATGCTAAAATGTATAAAACATATTGTTTCTCTGTTTTGAGGTAATTACTCAAAATAACCTCTTAAAAGATGTAACCATAGATTATTCTTTACTGATAGAAGTAGATGTAGGGCATGAGGACGAACTCAGTCCATCATTATGATAGCCTTATATACCTGGGAGAACAAAGTTCTTGGCGAAATAGGAAAAATCTTGAAGAATGCTTGAAACCCCTAGATTTTCTCCTCTAGGAACCTTGCTTTGAATCTTCTAAGTGTTAAAGAACGTAAAAGAATGTTTTAACACTGTTTAGACTTTTAATTAGGTAGAAAAGGGTCGGGGTTTAGGTTTAGAAGGGATGGGAAAAGTCCAAAATACTATTAATTAAAACTACCGAAATGACCTACGGTCCGTAGGTCATCCTACGATCCGTCCTGTCCAACTGTAGAACCAACTTCAGAAACCCAAATATTTGGCCATCTTCCTACGGGTCCCTTCTATGGATCGTATAACTTTCTACGATCCGTAGGACCCTTTCGTAGAACTTAATTTTAACCTCGACATTTCCCTAAGTCTGGACCACTCCTACGGAACCAATCTACGGCCCATTGAACTAATGATGGTCCATCCTATCAACTCGTAACTCAACTTCAGAAACTTCAATTTCTCCAAACTCAACTTGTTTCTACGGTAGCCTTTCTACGGTCCGTAGGTGGCTTCCATAAAATCAGTACTCAGTAATTTATTTTTCACAACTTTTTCCATCATGAGTCCAGGAGTGTTACATTATCTCCCCTTGGAAACATTCGTCCTCGAATGAGATCATACTAAGCATGAAAGGGGTAGGAAAAAGTCTAACAACCCAACACAAGGCATAATTCCTACATATGCACAACTCAACATATCAAACTGAAGGAGTACATTACAATGAGGTAGTACCTTGGTCTTGGACTAATTCGAAGTGAAAAAGATGAGGGTATCTCTTTTTCATATTTTCCTCGGCTTCCCATGTGGCCCTCCACAATACTTTGACTGATGCAATCTTTGTAGTTATCAACTTGCGAACCTAATAATCAATAATTTGAACTGGGACCTCCTCATAGAACAAAATGTCCTTAGCTCCAATACTCTCAATGGGCACGATAAGTGAAGGATCGCCCAAACAATTCTTTAGCATAGAGATGTGAAATACCTCATGGACTGCTGCTAACTCTGACGGTAGCTCCAACTCATAAGCTACAATGCCAACTCTCTTGGATATCCGATATGGACCAATGTAACGGGGACTGAGTTTCCCCTTCTTACCAAACCTCATAACACCTTTCATAGGTGAAACTTTCAGATATACCCAATCATCAATTTAAAACTCTAAATCTCTTCTTCTAACATCAGTATATGATTTCTGACGGCTCTGTGCTGTTTTCAACCTCTCTTGTATTAACTTCACCTTCTCCATGGATTGATGAACCAAGTCTGGCCCTATCAACTCAGCTTCACCAACCTCAAACCAGCCAATAGGAGATCTACACCTTCACCCATAAAAAGCCTCATACGGAGCCATCTAAATGCTAGAATGGTAACTATTATTGTATGCAAAATCAATAAGAGGCAAGTGGTCATCCCAATTACCTTTGAAATTCAGAACACAAGCTTTCAACATGTCCTCTAAGGTCTGAATGGTGCAATCTGCTTGACCATCCATCTGAGGATGAAAGCAGTACTAAGGTTCACCTTCGAACCCAAACCTTTTTGAAATGACTTCCAAAACTGAGCGGTAAATTGAGCAGCCCTAGCTGAGATGATGGACAAGGGAACTCCATGCAGTCAAACTATCTCATGAATGTACAGGTTTGCATACTCTTCTACTGTATTGGTAGTCTTTACTGGCAAAAAATAGGTTGATTTGGTCATCCAATCCACAATCACCTAAATGGATCATGCTGCGAGATCGCAGTAAACCTATAATGAAGTCTATATTAACCATCTCACTTTTCCATTCCAGAAGGGGTATATTTTGAGCCACTCCACATGCCTTTGATGCTCAGCCTTGACTTGTTGGCAATTTGGGCCCGTAGCAACAAATTCAGCAATACATCTCTTCATACTATTCCATCAATAGACTTCCCTTAAGTCATGGTACATCTTGGTGGAACCCAGATGAATCGAATATCTAGAACTATGAGCTTCTTCCATGATCCTCTCTTGGAGTTCATCCACCTTTGGAACACACAATCTACCTTGATATCTCAACACACCATCTCTCCCTTGTTCAAAAGCCATCACCTTCTGCTTATGAACATTTGCCTTCAGCTCAAGTAAGATAGGATCTTTGTCTTGCTTCTCCTTCACTTCTGACACAAATGAGGATTCAGCCCCATTCATCACAACAATTCCACCTTCACTAGAATCTAACAACTGAACTCCCAAATGTGCAAGTCTGTGAACTTCCTTAGCCAATTCTTTCTTGCCTTCCTCAATATGAGTCGTACTCCCCATGGACAACCTGCTCAAAGCATCAGCAACAACATTAGCCTTACCTAGGTGATAGAGGATACTCATGTCGTAATCCTTGAGCAACTCTAACCACCTCCTTTGTCAGAGATAAAGCTTTTTTTGACTGAAAACATACTGGAGACTCTTGTGTTCTGTGAACACATCCACATGAACACCATAGAGATAGTGACGCCATATTTTGAGAGCAAAAACCACTGTTGCAAACTCGAGATCATGAGTCGGGTAGTTCCTCTCATGAATCTTAAGCTGCCTAGAGGCATAGGCTATAACCTTAACATTCTGCATCAACACACAACCTAGCCCCACTCTAGACGGATCACAATAGATGACAAAACCCTCTGTAGCTTCTGGTCGGGTCAACACTGGAGCAGTAGTTACCTGAGTTTTAAATTCCTAAAAGCTTTTCTCACAAGCTTCAGACCATTGAAACTTAGCTATTTTTTTAGTCAACTTAGTCAACGGGGATGAAATAGATGAGAACCCCTCGACAAACCTTCTATAGTACCCTGCCAACCCCAAGAAACTCCTTATATTAGTTAGAGATGTAGGTCTGGGCCAATTCTGCACTGCCTCAATCTTCTGAGTGTCGAATCGAATTCCTTCACCAGACACAATGTGGCCTAAGAATGCCACGGATTCAAGCCAGAACTCATACTTAGAAAACTTGGCATATAATTCTCGATCCTTGAGAGTTTGGAGGACTATTCTGAGATGACTAGTATGGTCCTCCTAATTTTTCGAATAAATTAATATGTCATCAATGAACATGATAACAAACATATCAAGATATGACTTAAATACTCTTTTCATAAGATCCATGAATGATGCAGAAGCGTTAGTCAAACCAAATGACATAACAAGGAACTCATAATGACCGTAACGGGTCCTGAAAGCTGTCTTCGAGATGTCACTTTCTCTTACTCTCAACAGATGATAGCAAAATCTGAGGTCAATCTTAGAGAAACAAGTGACACCCTGAAGTTGGTTGAAAGGTCATCAATTCTAGAAAGGGAATACTTATTTTTTATGGTGACCTTGTTCTACTGGTGGTAATCGATACACATCCTAAGAGAACCATCTTTCTTTCTCACGAATAAGATCAGAGCGCCCAAAGGTGAGACACTTGGTTTGATGAAACCCTTATCAAGAAGATCTCTCAACTGCTCTTTTAACTATTTTGACTCAGCTCGAGCCATTCTATTAGGCGGAATAGAAATAGGTTGAGTATCAAGAAGAATATCTATTCCGAAGTCTATTTCTCTCTCAGGAGGGACTCTGGGAAGATATATTGGAAAGACCTCTGGAAACTCACTCACAACTGGAGTTGACTGAATAGGCGGTATCTCAACACTAGAGTCATTCACTCGAAATAAGTGATAGATGCACCCCTTAGAAACTAACTTTCTGGCCTAAAGGTATGAAATGAAACGACCCTTAGGCACTGCTGAACTACTCCTCCACTCTAAAACTGGTTCATTAGGAAATTGAAACTTGACTACTCGAGTTCTACAATCGACTGAGGCATAACAAGCATGAAGCCAGTCCATACCTAGAATGACATCAAAATCCACCATGTATAGCTCAACTAAATCAGACATGGTGTCTTTGTGATAGACAGAGATGGTACAACCCTGATAGAATTTTTGTGCTAGAATAGACTCACCAACAGGTGTGGAAATATTGAAGGGATCAAGAAGTTGTTCAGGGGAAATGCCAAACCTCATGGCTATAATGAGTCACTAAAGACAAACTCACACCTGGATCAAGTAAGGCGTAAACATCAATAGAACAGACTTTAAGCATACCAGTGACAACATCTGGCGAGTGATACTGGCGACTAGCCATAGCATACAGACGGTTTGCTCCTCCGCCTGTCCCTAAAGTAGCTCCTCTTGGAGCATCTCTGTCTCCTGGAATCGCTGAAGAAGATTGAGCTCTGTTTCCCCTATTACCCTCCCTGATCTTGAGGCACTCTCTCATAAAATGACCCACCTGACCACTCTTGAAGTAGCCATTGGACCCATCACGACATGCTCCTAGGTGGTTCCTACAACACTTAGCACATGTAGGGGTCTAAGTAGCCCCTTGTGCCACAATACCCTGAGACTGAGTGGGTTGAGTTCTGAAATTATGATTTCGGTGGTCATTCTTGTTCCTTGGTGCTGGTGCACTAGATGATGATGGAGCAGGTCCAGATGACCTATGCTGAAAAGATGACCGATTCCCATTCTCGGGCTTTTGCTAGCCAGTCTCATGACTCGTGTTGTGGTCCTCTTATTGTGAAACTCTTCTTTGTCTTTTAACTTATTTTCCTTAACCTGCTGTACATGAATCATGAGTCTGACTATGTCCATGTCCCCAATAAACATGGCCACCTTACTTGATAAACGGGATAGCCCGAACACGAACAAACTCATCCTACTCCTCATATTTGCCACCATCTCCGGAGCATGGCGGGATAGCTGAGTAAACTTGAGGCTGTACTCCTGCACACTCATAGCTTCCTATTTTAGATTCAAGAACTCTCTTACCTTAGCTTCCCTTAGCTCTCAGGGAAAGAAACGCCTCAAGAAAGCATTCTCAAACACAGTCCAGCTCAAAAGTGGTGCCCCCTCTACCCCGTTCTTCTTCCATTGATCAAGCCATATTCTAGCAAAACCTTTGAGCTGATATGAGGCTAACTCCACACACTTTGCATCAGCAACACGCATGACCTCAAAAACTTTCTGAAGCTCTTCTACAAAGTTCTTCGAATCCTTAGTGATTTTCGACCTCGTGAACTCTGGAGGATTCATCCTCAAAAACTCATGGATTCTGGATGTATCAGTCACATCCTAACGACCCATTCCTAGTTGACCAGCCTGATTTTCCATAACATGAGTCAACATCTGAATAGCATTCCTAAACTCAGCATTGGTGACATCTCCCTGAGAGGGTTACACTTCTGGTGCATTAGAAGCTTCTTGACCTTGAGGAATAACATTTCTCCTAGTAGGATGTCCTCGAACAGTTTTTCATGGAGGCATGATCTGAAAAGACACGCGTATGCACGAATTAGAAAAAACTTTTATAGAGTTGAACTCTTTCGTACGAACAAGAGTAAGAAGAAATTGAAAGTTCCTAAATGTCGTAGCTTCCTCATTAAAGATGTGGTGCGCTTCACACTGATAAGAAGGGATCTACTATACATGGCTTCATAGACACCCTAGGACTCTTGAACTCTGTGTTCTGATACCAAGTTTGTCACGCCTCGAGCCTACACCCTGGACATGGCCGGCACTCAAGAACAATTGCTGGTCCCTAAGCAAACCCTTGGCCTAACTGACTCTTTTAGCGAAAGACTTACTATAGCAATATGCAGCTTAAAATAGAATTTCGACCATTTAAATTCAAAGTAAATACTCAATTCAAATGTCTTAAAATACTCAATGTAATAGACAAAATAGTTGTAAAACAGTTTAATAAGAACTCTGAGGATCTCTCAAATCTAACTATCTATGAAGCCTCTAAGTTCAATATGGATGTCGGGACAAGACCCTCGACGCCCTAAAGTAAATCCTGAAATAAAGAGAAAATGTAGCCCTTTGAAGTGCAAGGAGGACTCACCAAAACTCTCAAGAGAGAAAGTGCAAAGTAATCTCAACGATGCGCCTGTTGATGATCCTGAACACCTGTATTTGCGTCATAAAAAGACTGTAATAAATAAAAATATACTCAAACTGAATGTAAAGAAATAAAAGAACTAAATCATTTAAAACTTTACAAGTACTTACTCATTCTCTGAAACTCAACATAATAAGTGAAATTGTAAAAATACACTTTAACTCTATTTGGCAGCTTCTCTAACCGACAACCATCACTATGAGCTACGTGATGATACAATGTCTTGCCCACGCTGTTAGAATTATCTTATACCATCTCGGAGCATAGAACCTCTCAACTAAGTCGATCCACTAAGCAATAAGGATTTATCTAAAAAGTATGATCATTTACCCATGTTGGCAGACATGGTTTATGAGGATGTTGAGTTGTTTGAACTCATCCCCATATCGGTGCTCAATACTACTCCCAATAATATACCCTTACTCAAATGTATAAAACATACTCTTTCTCTTTTTTGAGGTAATTACTCAAAATAACCTCTTAAAAGAGGTAACTGCTTTGAAATATCTCTGAACTCATAAACTTTTTTTAGAAATCAAAGTTTCTCAATGTAAAAATGATACATTTGGTAATAGTTAGTTCCCTTATACTTTTTCTCAATCATATCTAAAACTCTTCTCAAAACTCATCTTTGCTTTCTGAGAAAATTAGTTTAAGACCATTATTTGGTTAAAAAGGATTCTGAATAATAACTCATCAATAGGGTTCATGCTGAAATTATACATGAACAATCAACTCAAAAATCTCAATGCAGGATATAGCAATTCAATAATCAAGAAATAGAATTCAAAACTCATCAATGAAACTCATCTCAAGAATTATCAAAACTAAGGATGTAACCCTAGATTATTCTTTACTGATAGAAAGTACATGTAGGGCGTGAGGATGAACTCAGTCCATCACTATGATAGCCTTACATACCTGGGAGAACAAAGTTCTTGGCAAAATCGGAAGAATCTTGAAGAATGCTTGAAAACCCTAGCTTTTCTCCTCTAGGAACCTTGCTTTGAATCTTCTAAGTGTTAGAGAATGTAAAAGAATATTTTAACACTGTTTAGACCTTTAATTAGGTAGAAAAGGGTCGGGGTTTAGGTTTAGAAGGAATGGGAAAAGTCAAAAATACCCTTAATTAAAACTGTCGAAGTGACCTGCGGTCCGTCTTGTACAATCGTAGAACCAACTTCAGAAACCCAAATATTTGGCCATCTTCCTATGGGTCCCTTCTACATATCGTAGAACTTTCTATGGTCCGTAGGACCCTTTCGAAGAACTTAATTTCAACCTCGACATTTCCCTAAGCCATGACCACTCCTACGGAACCAATCTACGGCCCGTAGAACTAATGACGGTCCATCCTACCAACTTGAAACTCAACTTCAAAAACTTCAATTTTTCCAAACTCAACTTGGTTTCTACGGTTGCCTTCATATGGTCTGTAGAACCTTCTATGGTCGTAGGTGGCTTTTGTAGAACCAGTACTCTGCAATTTATTTTTCGCAACTTTTTCTGTCACGAGTCCATGGGTGTTGCAAAACTGCCCCGCCCCGCATAGCCTTAAACCAGCCCTGCCCCAAATCCATCCCACCCTATTGCCATCACTGTATCTACAACTGAAAAACATTCATCTTGCGGAAGGATTCTTCTACATTCTCTGTAGTAACTTTTTTATGCATTGACAATAGCTTTAAGAAGCTTAAGGGTTGAATGAAATTTTGTTTAAAATTTGAAAAAATCATATTTCAAAACAAAACTTATTCTTAAGAAACAAATAAAGTTTTTCCAAAAGAAAACGAAACAACGATCAATTTGAAGAGACCTTTCGGTATAGGCGCCTCTTAAAACTTAGAAGATAGTTTTCTATCTAACTTCTCTTTCAAAGAATGCATTATTTAGTGATGGCAAAGGTCATTATTTACGCAGGCCAAAAAAATTATATCACATATTTAATTGAATTCATGTATATGTTATTTTGCAATTTCATTAAAAGAAAGGACATTTTTAACTATGAAGGAAAAATAGGATCTAATAGGTGGAATGATTGCCATTTTTAATCCAAAAATTAATGTTAAGGGCATAGAGATCCAATGGGCAAAATAATGACAAATTTAAATCATTTTTAATATATTAAGGGCATTTTTCATCCTTTTCATTTCATGTTTAAACACATTACAAAGGTAAAAAAACATGTGAAATGTTGATTTGATAACATTGATCGATTTTTGTGACCTTCAAAATAATTTTATTTAGAAAATATATAATTTTAAAGTTTATTATTTAAGTACATATCTCATAGTTTTTAACGCGACATATATTCGTGCAAGCACAAACATATGTTGGCTCAGAAGTTGGGTCCAGGTTGGGAGTCGGGTCAGGATCTGGATCGAAAGTCGGGGTCGATTATTGGTTCAGAAGTGGGGTTTGATATTGGTGTCGAAGTTGGATGTTAGGATTGAGTCCCGAATCGGGTCTAGAGTCGAATGTCAGGATCAGATATCAGGTCAGAAGTCAGGTCCCAGGTCAAGAGGGGATCAGGAGTGTGTCGGGTCCTATGTTGGGAGTCGGGTCTGATCTTGATTCAAAAGTTGGGTCCCAATTCTGGTATCGAGTCCCAGATTGGGGTCGGGTGTTGGGTGTTGATGAGTGGTAAATTTACACTCATTTGAAACTTTTTTAGTTCAAAAATTAGTGTTCTTAATGCCTATTTATGTCCTATTTCAATGATATTTTGATATTTTGCAGCTATGAAGGCCAAAGGACAAGGCAAAGAAGAATACATAAAAAAGAGGCCAAAAACATTGTAAGGAGTACAAACACCCAACTGGTAATCGCCTAACCAAAAGAGCGAATCGCCCAACTGGTCAGACCTCGTCCAAGCTGACAATGTTCACATTTTAAAATATTCAAGGCAGGTTGGTGAACTACAAGTGAAACGGCGATCCACCAAAGTTGATTGGGCGGGCTATAAATACATCGCCAAAGGTGACAGATCTCTGAGTTAAAGTGAAAACTCAATGGGCGAATGAGGTGATAATCGGTGATCCGCTGAATGTGAAAGGAAAACTAGATCGAGTATGCCACTTGAGGTTCAAACATCTGAATCCTGAAGCAAAGGAAGGGCGAGCTAAGGTGCAAACGCGATCCGCCGAATGAGTTAGGTCAGCCCGACTAATGTCGCCGATCTAGTCATGCATTGAATTTTGGGTCAAATTTTGGAAAACTATAAATAGTCCAAAAGAGAAAGAAAATGATGAGTTTCTGTGTGTAAGTTTTCAATATCAGTTTGAGAATTAGTTTTGAGAGAATTTTAGTCTTTTACCCTTTGAGATATACTCTTAGTTTTGAGGTTTTTGAACAACTTTGTAATTGACATCGAGGGGTTCAAATTGAAGTGGGTTTTAAAGATTATTACTTAATTTCAACTCCCCAAAGGTTGGACTCATAATGGATATACTATCTTTTCCTTTGATGATGCTTGGCTAAAACCCCAATTCTAGGGGTGTGATTATGGGATTGGTGTTGATTTATTGTAGTGGGTATTGTGTCTTGCTCTATTTTATTATTGTATATTCATGAATTTGAACTAATTAGCATGGGGTTAATTCATGGCTTAAGGTTGCAAACTTAATCCTAGTCTAGATCTTCAATTGATGCTTGAAAAAGATTAGTTGAAGTGGGTAATTAGTTTGATGCCTTCAATTTAGTTTTGATTGTTGTAGTTTGCTCAAAAGAGGGATTGTAGTTAAATTCTAGATGCCAAATCTACTCGAAAGAGAGATTCTAGTATGGTAGTGGGTTGATTTGTGATTCACATAGATGAGACCGAAAAAAGATTTTATGATTTGATGCTTTGAGACCGAAAGGAGATTAGTTTCATTTAAGATTACTATCACGTCCCGAGCCTACACCCTGGACGTGGCTGGCACTCGAGAACCATTTTTAATCCCCAAGCAAATCCTTGGCCTTGTTGACTAGTTAGCGAAAGACTCACTCAAGCAATAATAAGCCTAAAACAAAATTTGATCTCAAAATAAAACTCAACTTGAATATCTGAAAGTACTCATTGCAATAATTATAATAGTTTGTGAAACATCTTTAAAGGAAAGAAAGTACTGAGAGAATCCTCAACTCTATCTATCTATGAAGCCTCTAATGTTTAAGATAGGTGTCGGGACAAGACCCACGATGCCTCAAAATAACTAAACTGAAAGTAAATGTGAAGTCCTCCGGAATGCAAGGAGACTCACTAAAACTGTCTGGAGTGTAGAGTGATCTCAACAGAGCGCCTATTGACGATTCTGAACAATTGTATCTGCATCATAAAAAGATGCAGGTCGAATGACATCAGCACATTTGAATGTACGAATATGTAATATAGCCGAAGCGAAATAACTGAATGACAGGACTGTAATAGAATAATTAAAGGAATGAAATCATTTAAACTTTACAAAATATCTCTGAAACTCAACATAATAAGTGATATATAAAAATACACTTTAACTCTATTAGGAGATTCTCGAACCGATAACCATCACTATAAGCTAAGTGATGATACAACGTCTTGTCCACGCTGCCAGAACTTTCCTATATCATGCCGGTATATATACTCTCAACTAAATGGATCCACTAAGCTTTGCCCGAAGGCACTAAGGATTCATCTAAAAAGTATGATCATGTACCCATGTTGGCAAGACATGGTTTATGGGGGGTGTGAGTTGTCTGAACTCTCCCCCATATCGGTGCTTAATACTACTCCCAATAATATATACTCTTTCTCAAATGTATAAAAACATACTCTTTCTCTGGTTTGAGGTAATTGCTCAAACTATTCTCTTAAAAGAGGTAACTGCTCTGAAATATCTCTGAAACTCATTGCTCATTTAGAAAACAAGGTTTCCCTTTGCTCAATGTAAAAATACATTCTGGATTGAGATAATTACTCAAAAGGGGCCTCTTTAAGAGGTAACTTCTCTTTACTCAATCTTTTTGAAAACTCGTTTAACTTTTCTCAGAAAAAGATTCACTTTCTTCATTTAAAAAAATGAAACGTTTAGGAAATACTTAGTTCCCTTATACTGTTACTTAAATCTTGGTTAAGCTCTTTATCAAACTTCTCTTTACTTTCTCAAAACTCAGTTTAAATAATTATGTTTTGTTTAAAAGATTCTCAATAAGAGCTCAATAAATACTCAGGAATAAGGCTCATGCTGAAGAATAGACATGAACAATCTACTCAATAAATCTTAATGCACAATATACAACAATTCAATGATTAGGAATATAAATTCAATAATGAGGAACTCAAGAACTCAAAACTCAACATCATAAATCATCTCAAGAATACTCAAATCTAAGGATAGAACTCTAGATTACTCCTTTACTGATTTGAAAGTAGATGTAGGGTGTGAGGACAAACTAGTCCAACACTATGATATCTTTACATACTTTGAAGAACAAAGTTCTTGGTGAAATTGATGAAACTCGAAGAACACTCAAAACCCTAGCTTTTCTCCTCTTGGAACATTGCTCTAATGACTTTTAAGTGTTAATGAACGTCAAAGAACTGATTAGCACTTTCTAAGCTCTTAACTAGGTGTAAAACATCGTGTTTTAGGCTTAGAATAGAGGTTAAAAGGATGTTGTTTAAGTACCAAACACATATGGGAAAGACCAAATGTCACGACCCAAAAACCAAGGTCATGATGGCACACATCCCAAAACCACCCTGAAATGTAAGCCGAACAATAAAACACACACGAGACTCCTAAAGAGGAAGTCAGGCCACAACTGAAAAGAAGAGAAAAACAACGAAGAATTTCCCAAAACATGGTGTCATAAGTTTAAAGAGCATCTAAAACAATCACTGAATATAAGGACATCATAAGTCTCTGAAAAATAGTAAAGACTAAAATGGAAGATGGAGTTAATGGTGATCCATTGCACATGATCTCACCACTACTCCAAAATGAGCCTTCTCTCTAGATAATTAATTGCCACGAGGAGTACCCAGACTAGAATCTGCAATAAAAGGGATACAGAAGTAGGGGTGAGTACAATTCACATGTACTCAGTAGGTTTGACCGACTGAGTATAAGGAATTAATCAAACTTATGAAATAAACTAAGGAACACTTCCACCTGCATACAGAAAATTTCCACTCCGGCATCAGTGCCGCCAGTTTATATAGAACGACGCGAGTAAAGTAAACACATAAGTCATAGTAATATCAAAGATCATCAGATAAGGCATAAACACAAAGATCAATGCAATGCAATAAGATGATGCAATGATGTGGTGGTACGGTGGAATCAAGGTTGTTGCACAACCTGTCGTATACACCCTGTCGAGCTAAGGCTTCCAGACAAGGACCCATGGGGGACTCGCAATCCATATACAAAATCACAATCTCAAAATCTCATCAACTTGCCAACTAGCTCGTGGTCAAGGATATAAAAGTTGCTCATTTTCTTTCTCAAAAGGAATCTCCGCATTTCTCAACTTCCCAAGATCAATGATATGATGAATGAGGATGAATGCATCACAACACATATGGCATGGAGGCAATAATCAACTCAACATGTAATGAAAGGTTCAAAGTTCTCAAAACTCGACTAAATCACGTTAAACACCCTCATATAAAAAAATAATGGGAAAGAGTTCATTTGAAATAAGTGAGCACATATTTAGAAGAGCATTTCATATCTCAAAGTATGCTAAAAATTCTAACTCAACCCCTCTCTCGGACATTACAGGTCAAATAGTGTTACAAGCCTCTCTCACAGACAACTCATGAATCGCATGCTCACAAAGCAAATAGAGTAAAAAAATAAGGCCCCCACATGGGCTAAACTGTACAAATAAGCCCCCACATAGGAAACATAATATCATTAAGCCCCCACACGGGCATCACAATTTCTTCAAGCCCCCATACGGGCATCACAATATACTCAAGCCCTTACACGTGCATCACAATATAATCAACAATCCCAAATCATATTACGACCCCATCCCAAAGCCTATGATATAATAACAATCAATTACCCAATCCTAGTCTCAAAGAAGGATAGCCAAACCAACCTCGAAGGCCGAAAACTTCACCTGAACACTCTACCGTAGCTTTAACCTCAAATACCAACTCTGAAACGATCCCCAACTATCAAGAATGGAAAGAATTCATGAAAAGAAGTTCAACGATACCCATATTGCAAGGTTTTAGAACTGGGGCGTCCAAAAATCACCTCGAAAATGAAAAGGGCAAAACTGAAATTTTAGTTGAAAATCAGGTTCTACACATCACGAGGAGATCGTGGTTGAAAAACCCATTAAAATTGAGTAGGAAAAGGATTCGAAATCATGAAATTACTAGTTTTGAAATTTGAGGGAAAAACCCCAAAACCCATATTGAGTTCTTGAATTTTAAAGAGTTTTGGAAGATAAAATCGTTAGGAAATGATGAAGAGACTTACTCCAACGAATTTCCTCAAAAGATTGCTTCAAAATTCATCTCTCCTAAGCTCCAATTGTGTAACAATGGTAGAAATGAGAAAAATAAGTAAGAAACCCAAAATATGGGCTATTTTCAGCCAAAAAAGGTCTATTGACCGCGCGTTGACCACGTTGTCCGCAAATTGACCGTGGTCAACTTGCACCAACACCATTCAAAACATATTTTTAACCCTTGGAACTCATTCGTAACCCTATAAACATGAACCAATAGTGCAAATTGATCAGAAAACATGTTTGAGAGCCAATGGAATCGTCAGATTTCTGAAAAAAGATTTTTATGACAAAAATACCCCTACAGACCTCTTTTAGGCCTAAAACTCAACTTTTAGCCTAAATACCGAAAATGAATTATAAGGTCTCTGGGCTCTAACCAACCACCCTACTAGACCAAACTCAACGTTTCGAATGCAACAGAACTGACAGAATCACCATACGATGCTCGGATCTCAGAATATTGACCAAAGTCAACTGTCTCCTTAAAAACTCCACCCAAGGTCTCAAGATCACTAAAATCTCTCCCGATCGCATTGGGGACCATACCAACCATTCTCGAAACACAAACAAAGCATGAAACCGCTACAAGGAAAAGCAAAAATGGTCATTTCACACAAAAAGGTCATTTCACTCAAAAAGGTGATTTCACAAGAATTGGGACATTACACCATCCACCACTAAAACACTCGTTAGTACTCGAATGAAAGGCAAAGTAAAGTATCTGAAGGAGTGAAAAGCTGAGGATATCTACGACGCATGTCGAACTCTACCTCCCAAGTAGCCTCCTCAACCGGCCGGTGTCGCCACTGAACTTTCACTGAATCAATATGCTTCGACCTCAACTGCCTAGTCTGTCTATCCAAGATAGCAACAGACTCCTCCTCAAAGGACAAATCTTGATCGAATGCAACCGAGTCCCACTGAATCACGTGAGAATCATCATGACAGTACGCTTAAGCATCGAAACATGGAATACATAATGAACGGCTAACAGGTTTGGAGGCAAGGCCAATCTATAGGCTACCTCCCCATACTTTTCCAAAATCTCAAAAGGGTCAATAAATCTCGGACTGAGCTTTCCTTTCTTCCTGAACCTCATCACACCCTTAGTGGGTGACACTTTGAGCAACACTCACTCACCAATGGAAAAAGATACATCACGAACACGCCTATCGGCATAGCTCTTCTGCCTACTCTGGGCGGTCACAAGGCGCGGATGAATCAATCTCACCCTATCCATTGAGTCTCTCAACAGATCAGTACCCAAAGGTCGAACTCTAAAAGAATCAAACCATCCCACGCTAGATCTACACCCCCTCCCATACAAGGCCTCAAATGGTGCCATCTGAATACTGGAATGGTAACTGTTGTTATAGGCAAACTCCGCAAGAGGTAGGGATTGGTCCCAATAACCACCAAAATCCATGACACAAGCTCGAAGCATGTCCTCTAGTACCTAAATAGTCCGCTCAGACTGACTGTCGCTCTAAGGATGGAAAGCGGTACTCAACTCAAGCTTGGTACCCATCTGCTCCCGCATAGAACTCCAGAAATGAGAGGTGAACTGCGTACCTCTATCAGACACAATGGAAATAGGAACTCCCTGCAACCGAACAATCTCACGGATGTAGATCCTAGCTAACTGCTCCATATTGTAGCTAGTCTTCACCGAAATGAAATGAGCCGACTTGGTCAACCGATCCATAATCACCCAAACAGAGTCATACTTACCCAAAGTCAAGGGTAACCTAGTCACAAAGTCCATGGTAATGCGCTCCCACTTCCACTGAGGAATGTGCATCCTTTGCATCGAACCCCCCAGTCTCTGATGCTCATATTTCACCTCTTGACAATTCAGGCACTTAGCCACCAAATCCACGATGTCCCTCTTCATACCACACCACCAATAGTGTTGTTTCAAGTCATGAAACATCTTTGCCGCTCCCGGGTGAATAGAATACTTTGCATAATGAGCCTCCTCCAATATCATACGCACCTAATCACCAACTTTAAGAACACAAATACAACCACTAATCCTCAAAACTCCCTCGGGATCAAGAGAAGTCGACTTAGCTTCACCCCTCAACACTTTGTCCCGAATCATCCTCAACTTATCGTCATCAAACTGGTCGGCACGAATCTGATCCATCAAGGTAGACCTAGCCTCAACGAAGGCTAAAATACTGTGAGGTGTCAAAATATTAAGTTGAACCATCTGTCTAGCCAATGATTGAACCTCTAATGCCAAAGGTTTCTCCTCCGCCTTAAGGAAGGCTAAGCTACCCATACTAGGTGCTTTTCGGCTCAAAGCATCTGCTACTACATTAGCATTGCCCGGATGATAAAGAATGGTGATGTCATAATCCTTCAACATATCCAACCACCTATGCTACCTCATGTTCAGATTTGACTGAGAAAAGATATACTTGAGACTACGATGATTGGTAAAGACCTCACAATGCACCCCGTAGAGATAGTGCCTCCATAACTTCAAAACAAAAACCACTGCCGCTAACTCCAAATTGTGAGTAGGAAAGTTCTTTTCATGTATCTTCAACTGTCGAGAAGTATAGGCTATGACTCTCCCCTTCTGCATCAACACACCACCCAAACCAACACCCGAAGCATCACATAATACAATAAATGCCACACTCTTCTCGGGTAATGGTAGAATAGGTGCCGAAGTCAATAACTCCTTGAGCTTTTGAAAGCTCACCTCACACTCATCGGTCCACTGAAATGCTACAGTCTTCTGAGTCAACCTAGTCAATGGGGATGCGATGGAAGAGAAACTCTGAACAAATTGAGGATAATAACCCACTAACCCAATGAAACTCCGAATCTCGGTAACTGAAGTAGGTCTAGTCCAATCATGAATCGCCCCTACCTTGGATGGATCAACTATAATCCCATCCTTGGTCACCACGTGACCCAAGAAAGTCACAAACTCAAGCCAAAACTCACACTTGGAGAATTTTATATACAACTTCTCCTCTCTCAATCTTTGATGCAAGACCCTCAAGTGACAAACATGGTCGGCCTTATTCTTGGAGTAAACCAAGATAACATCGATGAATACAATCACAAAAGAGTCCAAATAAGGCCGAAATACCTGGTTCATTAACTCCATAAAAGCAGTTGGGGCATTAGTCAGCCCAAAAGACATGACCATAAACTCATAATGCCCATAACGAGTTCTGAAAGCGGTCTTCGGGATATAAAAATCTCGAACTCTCAACTGATGGTAACTTGACCTCAAGTCAATCTTAGAGAACACCGATGCACCCTGAAGCTGGTCAAATAGATCATCAATGAGAGTAAGAGGATATTTGTTCTTGATTGTTACCTTGTTCAATTGTTGATAGTCAATACACATCCTCATAGTACCGTCCTTCTTCTTCACAAATATGACTGGTGCACCCCCACGGTAAAACACTAGGCCGAATAAACCCTTTCTTCAACAAATCTTCCAATTGTTCCTTCAATTGCTTCAACTTAGCCGAAGCCATCCCATAGGGAGAAATAGAAATGGGCTTGGTGCCTGGCTCCAAGTCAATCACAAAATCAGTACCATGGTCCGGAGGAACACCCGGTAAATCTTTAAGCCTAAAATGAGGCCTGAACAGGCCAGCTAGACTGACCCTACTAAAACTGTTGGTGTGGTCTATCATAGGAGTTTGTGGGCCAAGAATAGGACCCATTATAGCTTCTCTCATGCCTAGAAATTTAGTTAGTGGCTCCATGGGAGTCACGACAGAGCAAATTTATAATACGGTCATGATCAACTACATCAAAGAAGGAACAAATTGCTAAAACCATACACTAGGTCTTAATTTGGAAATGGAGTCACAACCCACGAGCAAAGCAACAAACCCTCTCCTCCTTAATAGTAAATATCATGATGGAACGAGAAGAGTGCTCGTGAAACATCATCGCATACTCTGACACACTCATAGAGCCTTGCTCCAACCTCAAAAACTAACCCCGGAGCCTATCTATGATGCGCCATGGGATAAACCTAGCAAAGATGGCCTCTAAAAACTCCGTCCATGAAATCAAAGGAGACCCCACCAGTCTAGTATCTATATAGGAACACCACATCTGCTTGGCGAGCCCATCAAACTAATAAGAATTGAAGTCGGCTCCTCTCAAATCCACCAAACACAAGGTGTATAACCACTCATGGCAAGTAGTCATGAACTTATTGGCACCCTCCCCAATCGCCCAGAAAACCTCGGAGGTGATAAACTCAAGAACACTACGAGCATCTTCTACTCCCCTAGAAGTATTGCTCTACCTGCAATAATGGGTTGTGCACCCCCAAGTTCTAGGGGCACCTAAACTTGAGGAGCTGCTGCTGTAGGTTGACCCTACATAGTGGTGTAGCTGTTGTTGGGTCATGTCGCATACCCCCTAGCAGAGTAAGTAGTTTAGTGATGGCCACCTGAAGCTCGAGAGCAATAGCTGATCCAGGTAGTGGCTGGGCTGGCCCCAGCCCTAGTGATTGAGGAAGAATATGGCTGTCTGAGACTCCCCTGTTGGCTCCAGAGTCCTCTTTCTATCATGGACTGGTGCTACAGCCCTAGCATGCTGCGGAGGTCGTCTTCTTCCCCTAGGTGGGGATCTATCTGCAGACCCAGGTGGATCACTTTCGTCCACTGAACTGGGGGTGCAAGCCATCCGGAGAAAGTATGAAACAAGTGAGAATCCATGGAACCAATAAGACAAACTTTGCACGAAGGTGATACTAAACAGAGAATATTCCTAATGACACCATGTAGTCTCCTAAGGATAGAATATGGATGTCTCTGCACCGATCCATAAGACTCTACTACTCATTAGCTATGTATAAATGAGACCGGTGAACCTAGGGCCCTGATACCGACTTGTCACGACCCGATTTCTCGGGTCATGATGGGACCTACTTTAACCCTCTAATAGGTAATCCTACCCGTAACCCAGAATGATATGTAATGGTTATAAGGGCATAAACAAAGCATAAGCAAGAAATTTAATAAAATTAACTAGAGAAATGCCGGAACTAAACTAATATATACACAAATCATAAGGATCCCTCCTAGAAACTGGAAGTCACAAGTACAGAGTTTCTAACAAAATAATACTGATAACGCTCAATTACCCGTCATACGAATCAATGAGTGAGGGGTCGGTAGAAATATAATAACCCAATGTAGAAGGTTGAGAATGAATCCCACAAGGAACAGTGTGTCGTCAATTAAAGATATAAGGAATTATAAGTTACGAGTTTGAATCCAAATGAAAAATGCACAATTACAGTATGAAGATGATTTTAGTAACAATCAAGGATAGGGGCAAAGGTCATTTCAAGAAAGGGATAAAAGGGGATTAGGGAATGGGAAGCTAATTAACATTTACAAGATCCATTGCACCTGAAACTCATGCAAACTCATTCATGGGTAAGATCATATATGCATTGGAACCTCAATGATTTTCACCTACTTCTCTCGAATGTAACCAAATATATCTTACCTATTTCTCCCGAACCTATTTAAGTATCAATCACAATTAGTCTAACTCTATGCATTGCATGAATTCACTATCGCTAACTATCATCCAATATATAAAGTGTTACACCTCAAATGATACAACAATAAACAATTACCAACCTAAATTGACTCTTCCAAGCTCAATCAAAGTAAATGGGCAAGTACAAAGAATGATCAAATCCATTAGGAAAATAATTAAGCATGAAATTGATTAGATAATCAAACACCCATTTCATAAATGAGAAAATATTCAATCAATTTCAAAAGCAAAATAATAAAATCAACAACATATCATATGTCTATTTCTAGTACAAAATCTTGATTCTTCTTTGAACGATTACACCCACAATTCATGCATACAGAACAACGAAATGAAGAAAGGATAAAAAATAGTTACAATTGAGAACTCAATCTTCAATCCAAAGGTGAATTGTAAGGAAACATGCTATCAAAACCCTAGCCCAAGCTATGGAGTGTTCTTCCCCTTCAAAGATGTCCAAAATTCCAATAATATCTTTCCCATCAACTTTTGTGAGAATTTGGGGTCCAAACGTTAAATTTATAACTTTGCTCCTGATCAGTAAACTGATAGTCGCTAAAGTGACCAACCAGTTGCTAAAGTAACTAGGCAGTTGCTAAAGCAACTAGGTAGTCGCTAAAGCGGTCTGGCTGATAGCAAAAGTGACATATACATTTTAATAGGCTTTCGTGAAGTTGCCAAATTGGTTGCAAAATCAACCTCTGACTTTTCTGGACCTTTCGCTAAAGATTTCTCAGTGTGGTCGCGAAAGCGACTCCTGACTTTTGTTGACCATCCTCTAAAACGACTGTCTGATCGCGCTTGTGACATTCGAGAGCAATGTTTTGCCTGCAACTTCTCTTTTCCCATTCTTTTCTTCCAAATTTCATCAATTTCCTCCTAAACAACAAATAGCTAAAACAAACACAAATCAACGGATAATTAGCCTCTTTCTCTACTTAAGTGACTCAAAATCATAAGAAAAAGATATAAATGAATCGAAAATTCCCAACTCATCAACACTCCCAACTTAAAAACTTTGCTTGTCCTCAAGCAAAACAAAATAAAGACCACAAGAGGCAATCAAGTTAAGCGCAACACACTCCCATTCAACTAAGAGCTATGATCATGACATTGGTTGGTACTAACAATTAGAGAGCAGACAAGTATTTTCTTTCCAGGCAACTCCCTCGATTTCAAGCACACTTTCAAAAACAAAATGAATTTTCAAGAATGATCAAGTGACAACACTAATTCTAAAGAAGTGACTCACAACCACTAGTCAATCAAATAATCTCCCTTGACTCAATTTCGGAATATGTCAATTTCACCAATCCCTTCGAATTCACTTGCCCTCATAAGAAAGAATGTGTTGTACAAATGCACACACAAGTATTAAGAAAATAGGGGACAAAATCACAAACACTCACACTCACAAAGAACATCTCATGTACAAGAGTATCACACCATAGGCTTGCCCTTATTTTCAATCATCATTGGCTCAAAAGAAACTTTTTGGAGATCAAAAAGGACTTTTATCAAGCTTGTAATGTACGCTTAGGGAAGGTTAGGATAACATTTGGGTAAAAGTGACTACACCCTCCTTGAACACTACATAAAACAATTTACCATTTTTCTCTTCACCACTTTTCTTCATTTTTCAACCCAAGGTACACTTTTTCATATTTGAACTATGATACCTAACATGCAACAATTTCAAACCTTGGCGGATTCATTTTCTTTTATTCTCATCTTTCCTTGTTTTTCAAGACTTATCTTTCTTTATAACTTTTTCCTCCATTCCTTGATTCATTTTTATAGCTCAAAATCAAGCCCTCGTGTGATGAGCATCTACCCTATGGGTTTCCAACAACACCCCCAACATAGGCTTTTAGCCTCAACTTTCATAATTGTTGAGTTCAAGGAGGGAAGATTTCAAAAGAGAATTACTTTTTCAAAACGGGAAAGGCTTGTAATGAGGTTGTCAAGAAAAAAGATATTATGCTCAAAAGGGTTCAACTACGGGTACAATTAGTGCAAAGGTGGGATTTTTAGGTCAAGTGGAATTCCAAAAATCACAAATAAAGCCTAAGATAATTTATCCAACCAAAAGTAATCAAGGCCAACATTTCAAGACCAACAGGGCAAGTTCTAGTTAGGACTAGTGAACACAAGGAAATATTCTAATGACTCGCCACACATGGTATGCAAACTATTCTAGACGGATCAATTTCACTTCCTAGCCAAGAACAAATGAGTCATTTTTCACACGCACCACCTAATGAGTAAGGAGTCACAAAAAGAGTCAACACGTTATCACAACATCATTTAATTCCACATATTTCCTTTTCGCAAAAATTTAGGAGGGGTGCTCAAGTATGATTCACAATTTTTTTATGAAGTCTATTAGTACTAAACAAGTCACAATCTCACATTAAAGCACCAACAAGGCCAACAATGTCACGGTTACTCAGACTTTACCATGACAACCACAACCGGCTACTCAGACTTCACCATGGGAAACAACAACCTACTACTCAGACTTCACCGAGGATAACTCCAATTCATACTAGCTACGGGTACTCAAACTTCGCATGCTCAAAAGAATGCAATGGTTACTCAGACTTCACCATGCACATAAAAAGAATTATCACATAACAATGACGATTTGCCCTTAAGAAAGTCGCCATTCTATCTATCATTGGGTATCGTCGCTCAACAACATCATCATAAATAAGCTAACAAATGAAAAATAAAACTAACATAAAATGAAAAATAGGAAATGACCAATCCAACACAATATACAAAAGCCCGACAAGGGCATCCAAAACATCCAAATGCAAAAATCAGTCCAAACATAAAGCAATGACAGCCAAAGCACCGTATGGGGAGCACCCCAACTAAACATGGTATTGTGCCCTCACACTACAAATTTGAAAATCACAAAAAGAATATGAGAAGCACCCTGGACTACATCACTTCTCGTCCTCTCTCTAAATGGCCTCACTGTCCTCTACCTCATCATTATTAGACAACTCTGTAGGGATATCTGCACTCTCATCCGACCTTGAAGAAGGAAGTGGTTGATTTTCCTTCAAGACCTTTCATAAGCCCTTCACCCCTTTCCACATTCGGGTGAAAAACTTATCTCTTCTCTTTTCCTTCTTTTTTATCTTGTCATGAGATCTAGCCAACTCACTATGTGATTTAGCCAAGCCGGTGTATGCCTTCTCCAAATTCGCAAGTTGAGATTTTTGCTTCCTTTGGTCTTCCAAGATAACATTAAACTCGCTTTGTGGGACAAATGAATTTGGTCCCAAAGATGACTCACCAAGTCCCTGGGGTAACTTTGACACCATCTCTCGAACTATTCACAAATCGTTGGACAGTGAATCAAATGACCCCATCACCAAAGGTCTAGAAGATCCCCCCTCAACACTTACCAATTTTCTGGAATCTATATTCCGATTCTTTATTCTAGTTGCAGTCCATTCACCCTGCTTTTTAGAGGAATTATTGGATTTTTGGGACTTACCCAAGTGTAGCTTGGGTACTCATCAACCTCAACCTGATTGCAAACCTCTGTGATCAGAGGAGGAAATATGAAAGAGAGGTTGTCATGGAGTTTAACTCTTAGAACTCATTAACTATCAAATGGCAACATTCAATGGAATTTCATTAAGTATGCCAGCAAGAATTTATGCCCTCAACACCAGAATGTTACTAGTGTGCCCACTCGGGGAGACTCGGCTATAGACAATTGACATCCACTTCTTAGCTTCAGCCGTAAACTCGGTGGATAAAATCCCAGCTTTTGAAGTGGCCCAAGGCACATTTTCTCCCGGGCACAGCTTTGATGCTAGCCAACAACTTGGTTAACAATATTTTGCTTTGAAGGTCTCAATGTCATGATTTTGCAACTCATAGAATACGTTTATCTCTTTCGGCCCATAGTCAACAACTTTTCCCCCAATAGTCATCAATTTTGTGGTCATATCTGTCACCATGAGGTTAGCATAGAACTCCCTCACCCATTGTTCATTCGCCGTGCAAGGCTCGGGAGTGAAGCATATCCATCTATAGGCTTCTAACCTTTGATAGAATTAGGGAAACATTTCACCAACTTTTAAGTGAAATCCCTCTTTTGAGGAACAACTTCTTTCTCGTCAGATAATCATAATAGATGTTTTGACCTCATAGAGAAATGAATCGATTCTGATCATAGTCGCCAGCGACTTCCACTTCATCAAGAACTTGATGTGCCATCCTTGATTTTTTGAAAACCTAAAAATATCACAATATCATGAGAGAACAATAAACATGTATTAAGCAATGCAATGCTATTGGTAGAAGTCTAAAAAAAGTATTAAAACTTAATTCGGGACTATTTTAAGCCCAGGTGAAAATGTGCAAAATTGCAAAAACTAGCCTCTGATGTCGCAAAAGCCACCAGAGGGTCACTTAAGCAGACATCACGTTAGCAACCAGATGTCGCATTCGTGAGAACCGCAAAAGCGAAGGGAGGCCTCTTTCGGGAAGATTGCATTAGCGCCTGTAGAGTCGCTTTTGTGACACATCATCCCCAACATAAACAATGAACTTTTTACAGTAAATTTTGCACACAAAAATTGTTCGAAACGAGTTCCATTTCAACAACAATCAATAAGCAACTCAAAAACTAGAGTAATTCATCACAAAAAAACTTCTTAAATCAAATTCGATTTCTCAAAAGTAATTTATCAAACAATTGGTGGGCATCCAATTTTCTCATCATTTGAACATAAAATGGGTACTCAAGATATTTCCAATTGTTATACATAAACCTAAACTCATGCAATCAACATTTATCAACCAAATTTTGACAAACTCAAACAAAATTCTACCCACAAATTATGAACTTTTCTACCCAAACAATGCCCCAAACTTTCAAGTAAAGCAATAGGAAGAGATAAGGATAAATTTACCGTCTAAAGAGTGTGAGAGAGTAGAAGACATACCGGATTTTGCTTTCAAGTTGGAGTTCAACAGTTGTGGAGAAAATTAGAATAGGATGAAAGAGGCAAGATAGAACCTTTTTATTTCTTTGTTATGATCGTATGGTTTCTAATTTGTGACTTTTGAAGTCTCAGGTATCACTTAAGCAGCCTTGTGGTCACTTTCATGACTTTGAATGAAATGGTGGGGCCCACTTTCGTGATGATTGGTCATGTTAGCGACCACCAAAGTTTCCTTAAGATTTGCTTTAGAGATGATCCCATCGCTTTCGTGACACCTGCTTTAGCAGGCCACCTATTGCTTTTGCGACATCAGAGAGGCTCAGCTGTAGGAATTTTTTGTGATTTATTTAGCGAGTTCAGTGCTCAGTTGGCGGATCGCCAAGCCATTGTTGATAGGCATGAGTGCCAAAAATGTGCTTCAAGCCCCATTTTGAAGGTATTTCAACCCCAAATTTCATTTCCCTCACGATTCTTATCTCCAAACTTTTTCAAATTAGCTCCAAACATTTTGAAATTATGAGGATTAGTCAAAAATAAAACTCTAATCTAATCTAAAAATTAAAAAACTCAAAATTAAACTAAGAATCAATTTTTTTAAAACCAATTGGTTGCTCCCATCACCCTTGATGTTTCAATTTCAAGGCGACGAACCTTCTCCCCAACTTCAAATCAATGCTTCGTTGAAATGCATGGGGACAACATGAGAGATTCAAGAGTCTCACTTGATCTCTCCTTTTTGAAGATTTGAATTTCTTACCCAACTTCACATCTTTCTTTCTTTGAGGAGCATAGGAAAATAGTGAGAGGATCACTAGGACTTTTCAACATTGAAATTCATATTTTGTGGAATTAAAGTGAGTGACACTCTCATTTCAAAATGAACCAAAGTTGCCATAAATGATATTTTTAGTTTTTTCTTGCAACTTTAGTATCATTTCTTTGATATCAGTATCTTGGATTTTTACAGGCTTGGTTTGCTTGCAAATACCACACATAACTTTCGTCTTTATCACAATCCCTTTTACTTGAGAATCCAACTCAAATTCACTATTTTTTACCACTAGAAAAGGAGCATTACATACTTCAATTCTTGTTCTCACGCCGGTCTTCAAAGTTGCAATTTTAAACTCAAGTTGGATAATTTCATGGCACCGAGTTAGGTGAAAGTTGTGGAAATCATCCCTCATTTGGAACATTTGATGTTGCAACCTCTCACCACATTCAAGCTTTTGGGCCAAGCACATAAGTAAAATTTGACTCACCACATTCATTTTTTCAAACAATACCTCGACATGTTCGTGATTATGTTTATTGATGATATTTTGATTTACTTACTGAGTGAGGATGAACATATTGATTATTTAACAATACCTCCACATGTTCCTTGGCCATATTTTTTCCAGTAACGGTATATAGGTTGATCCTAAGAAGACGGAGGTAGTTAATAACTAGCCCAGACCTCTTTCCCCTTCCGATATTCGGAGTTTCATGGGCTTGGTCAGTTATTATAGAAGGTTTTTAGAAGGATTTTCCTCTATTGCTTTGCCTTTGACTATGTTGACTCAGATGAAGTTTAAATTTAAATTGTCGAAAGCTTGTGAGAAAAGTTTTCAAGACTTAAAAGATAGACTCACTTCGCCCCATTTTGAGATTAACGGAAGGATCCCATGGTTTTGTGGTTTATTGTGATGCTTCTCATATTGTTCTTGGTTGTGTATTGATGCAACATGGTAAGGTTATTGCTTATCCCTCGATGAAATCGAAGGTTCATGAAAAGAACTATCTGACTCATGATTTTGAGCTAGCGGCGGTAGTGTTTGCTTTGAAGATTTTGAGACATTATCTTTATGGTGTTCGCCTGAATGTGTTCACCAATCATAAGAATTTGTAATATATGTTTAAGGAAAAGGATTTGAATCCTCACCAATGGAAATGGCTTGAGTTGTTGAAAGATTATGATATGAGTGTCCTTTATCAGCCGGGTAAAGCAAACGTAGTCGCCGATGCCCTTAGTCGATTGTCAATGGGTAGCATTGCTCATGTTAAAGGTGGTAAGAAGGATTTAGTTCATGATGTTCATAGACTAGCTCTATTGGGTGTTCTCTTGGTTGATTCCGAGGAAGGTGGTGTCATTGTTTAGAATGGTTCAGAATCGTCTCTTGTTTAGAATGTGAAGGCTACGCAAAATCTTGATCCAATTATGGTTGAGTTGAAGAAGTCAGTTTCCAAAAAACAATTGAAGCTTTGTCCTGGGGGGAGATGTTGTGCTTTGTTACCAAGGTCTGTTGTGTGTTCCGAATGTTTATAAGTTGAGAAATCAAATTTTGGTGGAAGCCCACAGTTCTCAATATTCTATTCACTCGAGAGCCACCAAGATGTACCATGATTTGAGAGAGGTCTATTGGTGGAATGGGATGAAGAAATATATTGTTGAATTTGTGGCTAAGTATCCAAATTGTCAACAAGTGAAAGTTGAGCATTAGAAACTGGGAGGTTTGGCTCAAGACATTAACATTTCGACTTGGAAGTGGGAAGATTTGAATATGGACTTCATTATAGTCTTACCTCGTACTTGGCATCAGTTTGATTCAATTTGATTCATTGTGGACCGGATGACTAAGTCGACTCATTTTCATTTCGTGAAGACCTCATTTTTAGCCGAAGACTATGCTAGGCCTTATATTCGGTAATGGTGATTGGTGAGGTTGCATGGGGTTCCTTTATCAATTATCTCCAACATGAGTACTCAGTTCACATCTCAGTTTTGGAGGTCATTTTAGAAGGGTCTTGGTACTTAAGTGAAGCTTAGTACAACTTTTCATCCTCAGGCTAGATATTAGTAACCTTTTCTATTGTGTTGCATGCAAGATCGGTAAGTTAAGTTCACCAAAGTGGTTGGTCCCCTAAAAAAAATGAATATTATCATGCAACTTGGTCCGTCCACAAGTGTTTACTTTACTAGCCCCTACCTTTGATCCCAAATTAGTTATTCTCGGACAAGATCAAGCCATTAGATGAGGGTTGGTAGCCTCAAATCTCTGTTAAATAATCTATTTTCCCATCTATTACTCCCTTGGTCTAGCAAGTAAGAATAAGGCGAGTTCTAGAACTAGCCACCATTAAAAAGCAATCAAAATGAAGGGAAAAACAATACATGTGTGCACACTTTTCAAGGATTACTAAATATTAGATCTACTTCGCTAATTCTTCCTAGTTCACGCAATTCTAGTAGTGGGTTTAGCTACTCATACTTGTATGATCACAGTCAAGTATAATTTAATTTAAGTTAATCATGCACTTACAAGATGAATATTGAAAATTCGGAATCTTGAATTAAACTTCAGAAGTAAAAGTCATGAATCAAAGTATAGAATCTCTTCAAAATTTAATAACCAGCTCAAATTAAAGTAATTATTTTCTTGTGTTTCCATAACTAAAATGAACATAAAAATGTAAAATAAAACCTAGTAAAAATATTTATAGACATCAAAAACCTATCCAAAAAATAGATATTATTTATACTTCGAACTTCCTTCACAGAAATCCTGGCTCCGCCACTGTTTCCCCCCTAATTGGTATTCTATATGGTGGCCTGAATTTGCTGGTACTAGTGTTGCATTTAAATTGCATCACTTAATGCAAATTGGTAGGGAAGGGATATTTGTTCTCTTCTGCCCACAGAAGTAAGACTTTCTATTCATGGACCACACTGGCACTTGGCCTCTTGTTCCTGCATGGACCACAATTGCACTAACACATCTTTCTTCAATAAGCATGCACTGCTACAGCTCATTTTGATACATGAGGTTCTGGGGTCCCCCCACACATTCTTTTACTGCCTCTGTCTCTATTTACTTGTCAATTTTTGACTTGGCACATATATTAAGAAAATAATAATTGACATAGTGAGTTTACCATTTTACTCCTATTAATTCATAGAATTTCAAAATCAATGTGCTCATTAAAGAGGTTCTACCTTTATCAAAAACATTAACTCTCTAAATAAATTGATGATATAATAGGTAAAAAAATATTGTATTTTCTTGATTTGTCAAAATTGACAAGTAAAAAGGGATAAGTAAAAAGTCAAAATTGGACAATTAAAAAGGGACAAGAGGAGTATATATTTTCTGCCCATTTCTGACCAAAAATATTGAGTGCCTAACATGTAGTATGCATAACCCATTAGTAGGCATCTAATCTAGAATATATATATATATAGTATGATACGTTTTAGTGTTGTCCAGGGTTCGGTAAAAAATTGTTCCAAATAATAAATCAAATCTAACCAATTATTTGATTGGATTTGGTAAATGAAAAAGAGTCAAAATATCGTTAACGTATTAAAAATAATTCAAAATATCTTATTAATTACACTTATTGGATAAAAATTTTCCCTAACGCTATTTTAATCTTAAATTTGCCTGTCCATTAACACCGCAATTATATGACATTTCATTAAATTTTAATTCATATACTTTGTTTATTGGTCCACATATGATTTTGACCCAATTCAAAAGGATCAACTCATCAACCCAGTATATTAGTTCTTATCTAATACACTGAAGAATCGGGTTTTAGTAATCTACCAAGAAGTGTGGAATGTTTATCGATACAAGATACTTTATCGTGAAAAACTTTTTGTCGTAAAGAGAACCTTATAAGATTGACCTCTAATAAATCTCAATAAAATTTAGGTTACAACTCTATAACTAAAGGGGCTACTCTTAATTAGTACCTTATCTTTCCTAGTTGTAACCGTTCATTTCAAGACTCTACCTTAGTCTTGAAATCTTTACAACTCAATTAACAAACGCATACTATAGAATTTTTTGTAAAATAAATAGGTTATATGTCACGACCCAAAACGAGTCATGAGTGGCACCCACACTTAACCTCCTTGGTGGGAGAACCAACGAATCCAAACCCCAACTTATATTAATTGTTCAGCAACAAAATACAACCATAATGCGGAAGCTCACAACTTAAAATAAACCATAAAAGAAACCTTTAGAGTTTAGTACATATTATCCCCAAAACCTGAAAGTCATCACATCAAGGACATCTATTCTCAAAATATCAAGTCTAAGAGTATTAAGATATCAAATAAATGAATAGGATAATGTATGTCCGAAAGCTAAGGACATCATGCCATGACCGAGAGAGAATCCAACACGAGCTAGACGGAATAGCTCACCCTGAATTCTGATGTGCTGGAGACGGACTAGAGCTGAGGGCGAGTCGAAGTCGGTGGTACACTCGCTGCACTCCACAAAAGGAAAACGAAGGTAACACAAGTAGGGATCAGTACAAGGCAATATGTACTGAGTAGATGTCATCGGCCGACTCAAAATAGAAACTGATATGCATAAAGTAATAGTATAAAATCAACTATAGCACATAGCAGGTGGCAAGCAACAAATCACATGAACAAGTGACAACAACACTAAATCAAGTACACAATCAGTCAACAATATCAAGAACACACATGAGGACTCAGGCCTCCACACCACGCTCTTTTGGGAAATGAGTTATTTGAGATATAGTATATTAAGTTAAATCAATATGTTTTTCTTTAATGTTACTGTGTCGGAACGTGACACCCGATCCAATAACACCGTGTCGGAACGTGACACCCGATCCAATAATATCGTGTCGGAACGTGACACCCGATCCAATTATACCGTGTCGGAACGTGACACCCGATCCAATTATATCGTTAATTCATTTGTCATTATTTATCATCTCTTTCCTTATCAATATTTCACTAAGCCTTCTTTATTCAAGGCATCACTTTAATAAAACAAGTTTAAGATTATAGATTTCGCAGTCTTGGGATTACAGACCATTCACAACAACACATGAATCATCCAAACCACAACAACCAAGTACATAGAAAACTTCACAATATCACTCAATGACTATCAATCACTATTAAGAGTCTATCTATCACATAGAATAAACCATAACCTACCTTCACCGAAGAGCCGAAGTCAAACGAGTTGCTTCTCCAATGTTTTTCCTTTCCTCAATTCCTTAGAACGTTTCCAATCTATCAAGTATACAGTATTCGTAAACACACGAGTCCATAGACACCTATATTACTATATATCTAGCCTAGACTCAATAACCTATCCAAATCTATAGTCAATTTGCTAAAGTTCAAGTCTAAGGGTAAGTCTCAATTCCTCCAATTATCATAAATTTAATGGTATTCAAGTAATACAATAAACTTAATATTTAATCTCTATTTCAATATATCAAAACCTAATCATAATATGATAACTAAAGAATAAAATTAAGAATTTGAAGCCACAGGTTACGAAACCAGTGACAATAAACCATGCCCTCAATTCAATTCCTATCTAATCAGAAAGGGTTAATTATACCCATTAATAATTAAATAATAATAGTAATAATAATAGTTCTTACCCCCACTGCTTTCCAACCCACTATTTACACTTAATTTTATTCCACACTATTTAATACTGCACAATATGTAACACACCTAATACTAATACTACATAACAACAATACTCAGATAGTATCCCAACCACCAGTAGGCCAATCATTAGCCATTAACGTTATCTCCAACTTTTCCTATTCAAATTCTTTAATTCTCTTTACCACCAACTTTATAGCAATAATAATTAAACTATGACATAAATCAATACAAGAATTCAACATCTTAAGAGATTACCTGATGAAGCTGGGTCGATTGCCGCCCAAGTTCTCTTCGAGAGGGCAGAGGCTACTTGCTTTTCTTTTAAATAATTAGGGCAATTAATTATCCACCACCAAATAATTAAATAACTACTAAGTTTTACTAATTTCTTCCTACACATGGGCCACGCGGTAAGGAAAATAAATAAATTATGGACTTTGCCCATTACCCACCAACTAATAAAAATTACCCCATTAATTTTATAATTATAGTTACAATAGTCCAAAATACCCATTTAGAATCTATCGAAGAGTCTTTATGAAATAAAAAGCCCTAGTACTCAAAATAACCTAATGGGTCGTTACATTATAATTCTCGAACACAAGAATTAACCTCACAACTTAAAGAACTAAAGCAACAATTTTCTTAGCAACAAGTTTTTGTCGTTGATAATTTGTGACTCACAAAACACTCCTTACAATAGCTACTATTAGCTAAGAATAAATTTCAATTTGTGTGAACATCGTCCAAGACAATAACATTAAAATGGTGTAGTCAAATATTCCTCATCTTCAATCTCTGAATTCCACATGAATTTTGTCAAGGGATTTAATCCTATTTGAAATTGATTTTCTTATTTGTTTCAAATTTACTGTACAAAAATAATAAAAACAGAAAAAGATGTTTTCGACAGCCTCTGGTTGAAATTGTGATTGGCATTTCAAAGGTCCACTTTGGCATTGTGGCTAAAAATTGTTTATTTTTAGAATTATTTTTTTAAAATAGCTTTTCATAAAAGTGTTTTTGAAAAAAAAAATTGTGTTTAACTAATTAGTTTGAAAGGTGTATTTGATACGTTTATTGAGTTTGGCTAATTATTTTTAAAAAGTGTTTTTTGAGAGTCAAATTACGAAAAAGACCACGTATTAATGTACTTCTAATATTAAGATTCTTTTAAATATCTACTATAAAACTTTAATTAATTTTTTATTTTTATTAAATTAAAATGTACATATTCAAATTTTAAATGAATATTATAAAAAGATTTAAAAAATATATTGATATAATATTCACATAATAATTTAAATATAATTAAAAATATCAATCAAAATAAAGTAAAAATCATTTCACAAATTAATCACCACATATGAAAATTCACCATAAAAATAAATAAATATAAGAGATACATTGGTAAATATATATGTATAGATGGCAAGGATAGTTTGGTCTTTAAAAAAATAATTTCTGCTTCTGCTTATGCTTTTTTAAAGAAGTAGAAATTTTTAGTTTATTCCCAATAGCAGAAAAACTGCTTTTATTTATAATTAAAAATAGTTTTACTGCTTAGCCAAACACCTTAATTTTTACAAAAAATATTTTTGTCTCAAAATAAGTGTTTTTGCCATCCCAAAAGCAATGTCAAATAGGCTCTAAGTAGTATGTGGACCTGGTTCAAAGGTCCATTTGTGTTGAATTTTAAATCTATAAACCAAACCAAATTGATAAACTCTGGTTTTTCAATCTCGAATTTCTCCAATTATTGTTTAATTGATTTTTCAGAAAAGGGCCTAAAATACCCTTGAACTATCGAATTTGGTACAAAAATACTCTTCGTTAACCTTTCCGCTCTAAAATGCCCCTGACGTCAACCTAGTGAGCATGAAATACCCTTATTTTTTACAGTCACATTTAACAATAGAATTAAATTTCTCATTTATTACGTGGCACGATTTTATTGGTGTATTTTACAATTAACCTAAACTAATTAAATATCAACCCAAATCCGGATCCACCCAATAATCCTATACCCGCCCCACCTAAAAATCCCATTAAACTAAAGAGAAAATTTTGCTCTTCAAGCTTTTTCAAATTCTTAAATGGTGATTTTAATTTTTATTTAAATATATCCCCAAATTTATAAGTAAATCTAAAATTAAGTACAATAAATAATTTTCAAAATGATTTTAACTATGGGTAGGTAATCTACAAACTTTAGTTCTCCAATTTTGAACGAAATTCGTTGGCTTAACAAATAGAGTTTCAATAATTTCCTTCAACTTTTTACTCATCTTTTTCACTAAATCAACTAAATCAGATTATGTCAAACCAAATTTACTTCAAAGTTGATTGTATCAAATATTCAACAACTTACAACTTTTAAAAAAGAAACCCAATTGAATTTGAAATCCTTCGAATATCAAAATTAGTAGATAAATTTAATTTTAGTAAGTGTACGATTTTGAGCTTGAATCTGATTGGTATTGTATTTGAGACGAAGTTGAATATTAAGAAGAAGAAAAATTGGTTCAAAATATGTTGAACACTATTGAAGCTTGGATGAACCTCTAATGAAGATGTCAAATTTTCGATATATATCATTTGTTGCTTATTTTGAAATGGGTGATTTAGATTATTGTTCTTGGAGTCATTGTGAAGTCATATTTAAATTTTGAAGGGTTTCGAAGGTGAATTAAGGTGTTTTGGATGAATTTTATAGTTGGGTTCAATGAAGAAGATGAACAATAATTTGAAGAACAAATTAAATTTAGAATAATTAATAAAATTAAAATCGAGATTCTTTCCCTTAGTTTAATGGGGTTGTGGGTGGGGCGGTTATCGGGTTATTAGATGGATCCGAGTTTGAATTGGAATTTAATTAGTTAAGGTTAATTATAACACGTAATAAATGAGAAATTTTAATTCTATTGTTAAATGTGGCTGTCAAATATAAGGGTATTTCAGGCCCAATAGGTTGACGTCGAGGGCATTTTAGAGCCAAAAGGTTAACGGAGGGTATCTTTGTATCAAATTCGATAGTTCAAGGGTATTTTAGGCCCTTTTTCATTGATTTTTTGTGTTAGCATTAATATTGATTTGATTTTTATTTGAGCTTTATTAGATTTATTAATATCTATGGACTAGAACTTTTATTGGATCATTCAAAATTTCAAGTCAAACTTGAAGTAATATGTTAAAAGATAAAAACTATATAAAAAAAAGTATAAGAAATATTTATAAATTATATCAAAATAAATATTTTTATGTATAAAATAAATTTAAATAATTATATATATAATGTCATATTGATTTGGTCTCGAGTTGACTTTTTAAAGTTAAAACCGAATCAACCCAAATATAGTTGGGTTTTTTTCTCGATATCAAACCAAGTCAAACCAAATCACCAATCAAACTTTTTTTATTTGACTCGATTTATAATTTGATACAATTTTTGGTTCGATTTTGTTTACCCCTACCATTGAGCATATAAATTTTTGTAAGGTTGTGTAGTAGTGTGATAGAGTTTCTGTTGGTGTTTATGCATTTTATTATTAAAATAAAATATTAAATGTATATGTTAGTGGGTATAAAATTGCGGTAGAAGATAACTATTGGCTTTGTGACTTATATGACCATTAGTTCTTGTAACTCTCATGGTCATTAGTTTCTTGTAACTCATATGATCATTAGTGTTTTGTAACTTATGTAACATCTATCACATGCATCTACCCACATTACTACCCCGCATTCTACCCATTGATAATATGGAAGACTTCTTCACCTATAAATAGTGGTGTTTCTTCCTTTGTGATGTATCTCAAGAAAAATGAGATAGAGTGTTAGCAAAACATGAGAAGTGTTGTATTGTATATATAATGAATTAGTGTGGCGAAAGAGAGAGTTGAGACAAAGAATAATATTCTAAGTCTTCAACTATATTCACTACACATAAAGAGAGTAATTATATGTAGAAGGAAGGCGTTCTTTTTGTGGAGTTTTGGACTCTTCAACTAATCCGGAGTTGCTTGAGTTGTGCGACGTTGTTGGGCTGTTGTATCCTGGAGGGGACAAGTCAAGAGTGATACTGCTGGATCGGTATAGATTATGCCGCAGTGGGCTTGAATCTCCTTAAAGAGAGCGAAATATCTGCGCCTCAGCATGAATGATAATTTATTCATTTTTTGTCATTTTATTTCAACTGTAATTTATTGTATCTGTGATATATTACACCAATAATTTTAAGGAGATTCATGTTTTTGTTACAGTTTGAAAAAGTGCGGATATCAAGATAGGAATCTCAACATAATTCCGTTCAACGTCGCTCTCTTCAAGAGATGGAAGAGAAGATGTGTATGGTAAAGTATTTTTCTACTTGCTCAATTCAAGTGGAGAAAAGGTAAAGAAAAAAACGTTTTACCTAATATTTTCATGAATAAATTGATACTAAATTTCATGAAAAAAAATGTTATCTAAATTCTTAAAATAGTGGGGGTTCATGAAATGATGAATTTTTTTTTGTAAAATTGTGATTTTTGCATTTTTGAGAAATGCTCTAAAAAGAGAGTATTATAAGTGCATATATTTATTTTGGAATAAATCACATGTTGTAGTTTGGCTATAATGGAATGACTTTTTACTCAAGCATGAGAGTTATAAATAAATTATGAAAAAATAGTCATTTAACGTGAAATCACTACAAGAAAACTGCAAATTACCTGGAGATTTTACTTGGGGATTTAGTTCGCAGATTTTCCCTACGGATTTTCATGGGATAATATTAAATTCCTACATTTTAGTATATTTTACCAGCGAAAACTATTTTCTCAAGAAAATTCGCAGGTAAATTTGGCGTCATTTTGCGCAAAAATATTACCTAGGGATTTATCTGGGACTTTAGTCCGTAAAAATCATTTTCATAGGTAAATCCGTAAGTAAATGAATAAAATAAATTTCTTTATTATTTTGCAGAAAATCCCCAAGTAAAGCTATCTACGAATTTAGCTAGGGATAGCTATATGAGGATTTACCTACAAAATTTCTTTTCAAGGACTTTATCTATGGATTTTGATTCTGCGGATTTAGATGGGGATATTTTCTTGCGGATTTACCTAAGGATTACATTACCTGAAAAATTACTTAGGGAATTTTTTCTGCGAATTTAGTTTGGAGTTTGTTCTTGGGGATTTATCTGGGCATTTTATTAAATGGGGAATTACTTGGGGATCTTTTTTTATCACAAATTTAGCTTTAAAAATTGCTTGAAAATTTACATGAGAATTTTATTACTTCGAATAATACTTGAAATTGTTATTCTAGAGATTTAACTTAGTATTTAATTTTTAGAGAATTTAATTTTAGATTTTTTTACAAGAAAATTATTTGTAGATTTTGTTGTGAGGATTTGAAAAGATTTTACAAAGTGTTAAGGTTATTAAGAAATATTAAAAGCTTCTCACTCGAATAAGGTCTTGAAAAGAAAAGGTTTAAAGTAACAATTTAAACATGATTATTAATAAAATTATTATTTGTTTACGTATTATAGGGTGACCATCATTTACATTTTCAATTTTGATTTTAAAATCAAAGTTCCTCCTAAACTTTAAATAATAGATTTTCCCCTCCTATGTCGATTAAATTTGTTTAATGCTTATTAAATCTTATATTATCAAAATAAATTACTTAGCGTAATCCCACAAAGTGGGATCTGGAGAGGATAAATGTATGCCTACATTATAAATAGTAAATTTACCTTAAAAAATAATAATATTTCCAAGAAAAAAAGAAGAGAGTATGTAAGTATGATGTTCGATAATGAAACAAATGAGTAAAATAATAAAGCTTAATTTTATTATTAAAAATAAAAACTCTAAAATCTATTTACATATGTGAAAGTATAATATAGTGATAACTTTATAAACATATTTCAATGCAGTGCAAAAAATGTTTACAAAAAATAGAGATAGATTTTAAAATATATTACTATCTTTTTGTATTGTAAATAAATTTTAATCTATAATTTAGATAATATTTCATAAATGATAATTAAAGTCGTTTATTCATATTAGCATCAAAGAATAACTGAGAAGCGAGACTTTAATACACGCACATACATATTAAACACATATATTATAAAAAAAACAATCATAAAAAATATCGTTAAATTTTGCAAAGAATTATTCTATTTTAGAATATTAATTAATAAAATTAAATAAAATCAGTAATAATATATAAAATTATTTAAACTATTCATTAAATATCTCGGTTAGAAACTAAACATTATATGTAATACTAAAAAATTATTGTATAGGCGGAGAGTTAAAAATGTTAAGAGTAAAATAGATATTGTATCGAATAAGGGTTGAGAATATTTATCAGTATACAAAAATACGAGGAAGTTTGATTTTTAAAATAAAATTAAGGGATATAAATTATTTCCACTCATTTACTTATTGATAGTTCAAGAATATCTATTATTTAATTAAAGATGGCTATAGGTAACAATAATTTATTGTATATTATTTTTAGTGGTAGTAAAATTCAATTCCGTACTAACCGTATTTTTTTCAAACAAAGCAAGAAAAAATAATTAATTTTACATTTTAATTCAATGGATGAAAAATTGAGAGAAGAATTATAGCCACAATTTTCTAGTCCCACATCGGATACAAACAACACTTTGGGCATTATATTGAGTGAATTCCATCAGCATAGACGTAGGCATATCACATGAGATATTGGCAAAGTTAGCAGCTTGAGAGTATGTATATTGTGATTTCAACCGGCAAAGGATTAAAGGTAATTTGAGCATTAGGTCATTAAAAGAAATTAATAGTTTGTAAATATGATGAAATTGAATTACAAAGAAATAATTAAAATGGGGTGAGTGGGGCTAAAATAAAAAATAGCTGATTTTTGTGTGTATAAAAAATATGAATAAAGTGAATTAATAAAAACAAATTAATACCTCTTTTCTACATTTTTTTTCCCAAAAAAAATACTTAGGAATTAACTTGTGGACTTTTTCCTATGAAAATGGGTAGGAAATAGCCTTTCTTCCACGAAATTTTACCAAAAACTTCTTGCGGACTTTTAATATATCTGCAAGAAAATACGTAGGTAATTTATATGCGGTTTTAAAATTCCCATGTAATTTATCTGGGAATTTCAAAATCCGCAGGTAATAATTACCTACAAAGATTTTACCATCGGATATTTTTTAGAAGGAAAATCCGCAGGAAACCTAGTTTCCTGCGGATTTTCATATATAATCCGCAAATAAATTCCCATGTAATTTGCATTTTTCTAGTAGTGAATGTATGGTGAGATAAATTTTGTTCTTGGAATGAAAAAATACCATATAACATGTGATGAAATTTCCTTGTCAAGTCACATAATATTGAAAAAATTGTGAAATACAATTTTGTTGGTTGTGTGAGTCTTGCAACTCCTTTTGATTCAATTGTGTGAAAATGGTGTGACAAATAAAAAGGAGTTTGCTAGCCTAATAAAAATATGAGATTTTGTGACTAACAACTTGACTTGATATTGTGTTTGCAGAAAAAGTACTAAACAGGTACAAGCAAACCAAATGAGAAAATTTGGTGCTATTTGTTGGGAATGAGAAAAGCAAATTATTTTTTGCAAATTCTATTATAGAGGTTGAAAAAAAATTGAAACTTCAACTAGTGAAAAAGTGAATTGATTTTACTATATCAAACACTTTATTTTGAGAAATTATTTTTTATTAATTGTGAGAGCACCAATATATTGGTAGAGTATAAAATCATTATTATAACGATAAATTCAGATTCATGAGGAGAAAACGCAATATTGTGAGATCATATTGATCACCGGTATACCTTCAATATTAATTATGTTAAAACTTGTGTTAAATCTTGCAAATTCATAAAAAAAGGCATTAGCAAGATAAAGAGTCTGAAGCACATCGAGGGGGATGAAATTGAAGCTCAAAAAATTCTGAGTCATATATGAGGAAACTCAACCTGGTGACTAAAAATCCTATAACCAGATTCAATGGGAAGAACGAATCATATGGTGACTTGTTGTGAATGCACTATTATTAATTTTATTCAATCCGTATGGTGTGAGTGCATTATCCTATAATGATTTGTGGAGGTTGAGTCTATGAACTCTTAATGAAAGTCTGTATCTCGTATGAGTGGGGTATCAAATTATAGGAGCACCCTTGACAGATTTCACCTATGTGAGTGTGAAAGTAGGCCGCTTTCTATGAGAATGGGCTTGTTCTCAAAACGCTCATGAAAATCGGGATAGCACAAAGCCGTAATGTGCTGGCTAAAAAGGCTTATGTCAACACCTTGATAATTGTGTGTAAGCAGTTATACATTATTTTCCTTAAGCATTCATAGTTCAAGTCTGAGACCACTACTGACTCTGGAGTAAGGTTATTGTTTTACGAAGTGAAGGTTCAATGCAGAGCACACCTTCATTATGCATAATAGTCTACCTTCAACTAAATTGTGAAGAACTCTCTCATTTTAATATTGAAATGAGTGGGGGAATGTTGGTGTTTATGCATTTTATTATTAAAATAAAATATTAAATGTATATGTTAGTGGGTATAAAATTGTGGTAGAAGATGACTATTGGTTTTGTAACTTATATGACCATTAGTTCTTGTAACCCTCATGGTCATTAGTTTCTTATAACTCATATGATCATTAGTGTTTTGGAACTTATGTAACATCTATCACATTCATCTACCCACATTACTACCCCTCATTCTACCCATTGATTATATGGAAAACTTCTTCACCTATAAATAGTGGTGTTTCTTCCTTTGTGAAGTATCTCAAGAAAAATGAGATAGAGTGTTAGCCAAATATGAGAAGTGTTGTATTGTATATATAATGAGTTAGTGTGGTGAAAGAGAGAGTCGAGACAAAGAATAATATTCTAAGTCTTCAACTATATTCACTATACATAAAGAGAGTAATTATATGTTGAAGGAATGTGTTCTTTCTGTGGAGCTTTGGACTCTTCAACTAATCCGGAGTTGCTTGAGTTGTACGAAGTTGTTGGGCTGTTGTATCCTTGAGGGGACAAGTCAAGAGTGATACTGCTGGATCGATGTAGATTATGCCATAGGGTTTGAATCTCCTTAAAGAAAGCGAGATATCCGCGCCTCAGCATGAATGATAATTTATTCACTTTTTGTCATTTTATTTCAACTGTAATTTATTATATCTGTGGTATATTACACCAACAGTTTCATTTTCTTGTTGCAAATGCACAAATTGATAAATTTAGCCCAAAAAAAAAAAGGATGCATACGCCAAAATATATAGCTAGTGTTGGTATCGTTGTCTATTTTACTAAGGTGTCATTGGCTATTTTACTTTTGTTATATCATCTCAATTCCCTTTCCGCATTCTTTGGCTTCTTGTTTTCTCTTCTCTTTTTTGTTGAGGGGCAATCCTAGAAATTTGAATATATTAATTTAATCAAATCACCAAAATAATTGTCGTAAAAGACACTCTACTCGTATATATTTATATTAATAAATATATATATATAAAAAAAAATAACAAGTCATTTTCCTTGTTAAAAGATGTTGATAGTACTATTATTCATACACTTAAGCACGAAGTATTTACAAAAATAGAAGAAAAGATGATTGAATTGAGGGGCCTCTTTTAAAAAAAAATAGTTATTTCTATATTTAATAGCTTTTTCAATTCCAATGCACATTTAAAATCACAAAATTTAAAAGATTACACATCTTAAGGATTTAACTTCTCTCCATTTTTTTTCAAATTTTTATTTGGATGAAAGATACATGTCATAAATTTAAATCAATAGTTGAGATTTAATAAATTAAAGATAAATTTTAATCATAATTAAGATAATTAATTACTTTATTATATATTTTTAAAAAAAAAAATTAATCCCACAATTTTAGTCTATTTAGATGCTTTGGTAAATAATTGCAATGTTTGAAGTGAAGATAAACTTGGTTTCTCCCACTTTTAAAAAATATATATACTACTAGAATTTAGCGTAACATTTTTTTTCTAGACGGGCATATATTGTAAATAATGTAACAATTAATTACTGAAAAATTTTAAAAAATAAATGTTAATATAATAAAGAATAATTGAAAATATATATCTTAAGTCTTCAAAATTCTCTGATTGCGCTGCTTTATAAAGAAAAAAGAAAGAATAAATTTAGTAGCTAGAATTGTGGGATTGTCTTATATTTTGAAAGTAAATATATAAACTATTTGTTAACTTAAAGCATGTTTGGCATTGTTGTTGGCAGCTCAGAAACACTTATTTTGAGAAAAAAAATATTTTTTTTTGAAAAATTAGGTGTTTGGCAAATTTGTAAAACTGCTTTTAAATGGAAGCAGAAGCATTTTTTCTTCTGTAGGGAAGAAGCTAAAAATTTCTGCTTTTTTAAAAAAAGCAGCAGAAACAGAAAATTATTTTTTTCAAGACTAAAATATCTCTTCCATATATATATATTTCTTATTATTTAACTAACATATCTCATATGTTTGGATAAGTTTCATTTAATAGTTTTATTTTTTATTTTTATATTTTATTTTACGATTATGTATTATTATTATTATTATTATTATATTTATTATTTTACGTATTATTTTGCAGAATTAGAAAAAAGATAACAATAATAATTTTGCAAGATTAGGAAAAAAAGAAAAACAACAATTAAAGATTTAAACCCTCCAAAAAAATGCATAATATTTATTGAAAGTTTGAATATGAATATTTTAATTTAATAAAAATGAAAATTTAATTTAATTTTTTGTAATAGATGTTTAAACTAGTTTCTCTCTATAAAATAATCTTAATATTAAAAGTACATTAATACTTGCCATTTATCGTAATTTGACTCTCAAAAGCACTTTTTAAAAAAGATTAGTCAAACACAATTTGCTTATAAAAAGCACTTATCAAATAAATTAGCCAAACACAAATAGTTTTTTTTCAAAAGCACTTTTCTGGAAAGTCATTTTAAAAAAGTGTTTATGAAAATAAGAAGTTTTTAGCAGTAATGTCAAACAGGCTCTTAATTATGATAAAGATTTATTTTTAATTTATTAAATCTCAATCATTGATTTAAATCTATGACATGTGTCTCTCATCCAAATAAGAACTTGAAAAAATGAACAGAATAAAGGAGAGGAGCCAAATGCACATCTTAATTTAAGACCCTATCTAGGTGTATACGTGAAATTAGGGGTGTCAAATGGGTGGGTTAGATTGAAATTGGAGATATTAAAATGGGTTGAAGTAGAAATTGGGTTGAGTCTTGACCCGCCTAAGTTTACTTTGGATTCAAATGGGTTAGGCTCAAAAGAGTTTAAAAACGGGTTGGATCTTGACCCATCCAATTTGACCCGCTTAATCTGAATAATTTAATATATTATTTTTAAAATATTATAACCACAATTTAAATTTCAACTCAAGAAATTTTTTTAAAAAAAGTTACAAATGGATAGATAAATTCTAAAAGATGTAAAATAGATAGTAATTTATACCTTTAATATAGGAACATACATTACATCAATGCAAATAAAGAGGCTTAAAACGGGCCGAAATTGGAGATTAAATTGGGCTCAATTGAGGATTCTTTTGAAATGAGTTAAGGCTTGAATGAGTTGAGATTGAACCCAATTCTAATTATCTTGAGCCCAACCCTTAAAATTATGAACGGATTGGGTGAGTTACATATAGTTGTGCTCATTTTTGACACCTCAAAATATAGGAAGCTGAACATGCCCAAAAGATGCCTGAAGCTTTTAGCTTTGATCATTCGACGCCGAGTTAAAGGATTCCTCGCTAAATAAAACCAAAGTTCCACAATCCCTTACCTACCCCAGCCCATCCCTTCACTCGGAGAATGACAAGTTAAGCACCTCTGGAAGCGAACAGAAAGAGATGGCAGAGTAAGGAGTAGATAGAGCAACAAAGGATCGTTGGAATGCCTATTGTAGTGCACGTTGCTTTGGCAAGTGAGGCAGCATTATATTTTGCTTATCTGTTTCAATTTTCTCTGAGCTTGAAGATCCCTCAGTGATTGGCTTAAAATCGAAAATTTATTGAGCGAAAGTACCAACTAGCAGAAGAGAAAATGATGCTAATAAAGTCTCGAAACATTGATCCAGAGTATAAATGCTCGTTCTTGTAGTGGAGTTAGGGTTAACGGATTTTTAAATTGGGTGGGTCAGATTTTATTTAAGTGGGTCGGATAAAATATTAAATAGAAAATAAACTTTTAATTATAAGGAAAATATATCCATGTAGGAACCATGTAAGCGCCGCATAGGATAGTAAAAAGTGGTAACATAATACTTAACTGTCAAGGGCAAATATATCCAAAAAAAAGTATGATTAAGAGTAAATATAACTCTATTCTAAGAATACAAGGGCAAATATGACCATTTTCCGTGTCTTTATTTTTAAAACGGAAATGGTTTTAAAAAATGCCCTTAATTTATTAGAAATTGTTTTAAAAAATATCATTTTTCCATCTATTGGATCAAATTTTACATTCCTTTCACCTATTGGATAAAAAATGTCTTTTTATTAGAAATGGTTCAAATTCTCTCATCTTTCTACCTATTAGATCAAAAATATCCTTACACATATTAAATATATATCCTAATTCTAATTATATATGTCAATAGTTTTTTATTTTACTGTACTTTCAAAATTATTTAGTTTCCTTTTGATTTGTAAAATAAAAATTTGAAAGTTTTTGGTTGTTTATCTAAATGTCTGTCTTACCTCATAGAAGTACTTACTTTAAATAAACAAAATATATGAACTAACGTGTGAATTAACTTGAATATATATTATTTAAAAATATTATCTTAGTCACAGAGAATAAGAAATTTCATTACGCTGTATGTCCACAAAAAAAAATATTCTGGAGATTTTTTTTCTCTTAAGATGTTTCTTATGAAAAAGTATAAATACAGTATCACTTAACATATATTATATAAAAGCTCAGTATAAAAGTCTAAAATTGTTAAGTAATGAAAAAAAAGATATATAACTAAGATGCTAATAGTAGTAAAATAGATTAAAAACTAAGGCGTATTTTTATTCAAATTTGAAGGTTAAATTTAATATATTTTTTTTATATTATAAAAATAGAGTGGATTGTCAAAAATACACCTAAATTATCTACTTTTTTTGAGTTAGATGCCTAATCTATTAGGAGTGTGAGTTTAATATCTAAACTATCATTCATTAGTTTGAGAAAACACATCTCTTTGTTTTATTACACTCTCTTGATGGTGTGTAATATACTCTCTCTTTTATTTAAAAAAAAAATCACATAACACTCTACATGGATAAAATATTTCATCTTGACACAAATTAAATAAACGATTAGTATTAGTTAAAAATTCAAGATTATATAAAGTATCACTGTCGAAAAAAATTACTTTTTAAAAAAAATAAAATTTAAATTATTTTTCTTATCTCATTCCACCACCTCCTCCCACCGTACCCCCAATCACCCCCAACCCCCATTTTTTTTAAAAAAAAATTAAAAGATTTTTTAAAAATAATATTCTTACTTCATCCCCCACCCGAAAACTCCCCTCCCCTCCCTTCCAATTTTTTTAGATATTATTTTTATTTTTTTAAAAAAAAATTCTCCCACTGCATCTAACCATCTGCTCCAAAATTTCTTCTTCTCATTTCGTGTCAAATATATGCATATGGCTTTAAGAAAATATTTTCTACTTGCCGCAAGATTTTTTTTTAAAATAAAATTTTCATATCTGTTATATTTGGTAATTAAGTAGAAAAAAATATTTTTTAAAAAGAATTATATGTATATATCTAACATAAAATGAGAAAAAATGTAAAAAAAAATAGAATTCAGAGCAAAGGGTTGACATTTTTTTTCTTAAAAAGTAAAAATAATATCAGTGAGTGATTTTGGAGGTGGCTGATGTGTCATGTGTGTGTGTGGGGGAGGGGAAGGGGGTTGAAGTAAGGTTTTTTTAAAAGCTTTATAAAAGAATTTTAAAAAAAAAATTGTGGGGGGGGGGGGTGTACGGGTGGAAGAGGTGGTGGAGTTGGGTAAGTAAAATGAAATTATACTTTTTTTAAAAAATAAATAGTTTATTTCAAGGTGGAATATTTTATCCATGTGGATTGTCATGCGACAAGTTTTTTTTACAAATAAAAGAAAATGTATTACACACACCACTTAGAGGTGTTTCTCAAACTAATGAGTGATAATTTATGTATGAAACTCACACTCCTAATAGTTTAGGTATCAAACTCCAAATACAAGTTAATACTACTTTTTAATTGATTTGAATTGGTTTATAGGGAAAGAGTGTATATCCGTTTAGCGAGTGGACAAGGGTAAAAAGAAAATGAAATAAATAAATCAGAATTTAAAAATACTCTCTCTATTCCATATTAACTTAATTTGTGAGATAACACACTTTTTAAGAAAAAAAATGAAGACATAATTTAAACCATACTTTTCACTATTGTCTTTTGTGAAATCATAAATACTTTCTCTATTCCATATTAACTGAATTTGTAAGACAATATACACTTATTAAGAAAAATGTTTAAGAACAAAGTTTAAATCATACTTTTCCGTTTCCACTATTGTCTTTTGTGAAATGATAGATATAACTTTGTAAATAGTGTAATCTATCTCTTACTCCCTTTGTCCCTAATTACTTGTCCACTTTTGAATTGACACACCTATTAAAAAATAATGATTGACATAGAGAATTTACCATTTTACCCCTATTAATTATGAAGTGAATGAATTAAAAAATTAATATTTTCAAGAAGTTCTACCTTTTTCTAAATTAATTAACTGAGGGTATAATAGGTAATATTTTTTTTTTTATCATTTCTTGCTTTGTTAAAATGCACAAGTAAAAAAGGAAAATTGGACAAGTAATTAGGGACAGAAGGAGTAGAAAATATCAAACTTCATTAAAGGAAAGTATAAATATGGAAAAAAATTTGAAACATCTATCTTGAACTTTAAACAATTCAATTATTTTGAAAAATGAAAAAAAGCGTCAAGATGGAGTAATTAATTAGTTCTCTCTCTGTCCCTTCTTACTTGTCCAATTTCGACTTTTTACTTGTCTCTTTTGGCAAATCAAGAAAAGACAATACTTCCTCTGTCCAACAATAGTTGTCCACTATACTATTTTAGGATGTCCAATAATACTTGTCTATTTTATGAAATCAATGGATAATTTTTCATTTAGTTCCTAATTTACACTTATCATTAATTACAATCATTTCCCTATTATATTTTTCAAAACATTGTATTTATTATAGTAAAATTACCCTTCTATTTATAGTTTCTTAAAAAGTGTGCAAAATCAATAATGAACAATTATTGTTAAAGAGAGCAAGTAATTTTTACCTACTATACATACACTCAAGTGGATAGGGACTGAGGAAGTATAATGAAGTGTGAAAGTAGAGAGAGCAAAAGACGTGGAGTCTCTTGTTTACATCCAACGACTAAACCAACCACTTTGTTTTACCAAACATTTAGGGACCACTGATTTATAGTTTTCCCTTCACCGAAAATACAAACTCCTATCTCTTTTCTGTCCTTGTTGCCCATATATATATATATATATATATATTCACACCGAAGCTTCCTCTTTTATCTCTCTCTTACCTTTCTCTGATAAGTAATGAAATACGTTGTGAAATTGTGTGTTTCGTAAAATTGTTGATTTGTCACAAGAAATGGATATGCCGGAAGAAAATTCAGCAATTTTGAGGAGTAGTTTACCGGAACATTCATCGCCCGAGGTCAAACCGCCGACATGGCTCAACAGGGAAATCCATTTACCACAAAGTCAGTATACTGGTGGGGAGAATTTGCAGTCCAATTCAAATCAGTGGTTATCGAGGTCGATTTTACAGAGGAACGTAAGCGATGTTCAGGCATCCAATGATTCCGATTTGAATAAGGATGAGTTTGGTGAGAGTGAAGTTGTGAATTGGCAAAATGCGGGGTATAAAGCTGAAATTCTGGCACATCCATTGTTTGAGCAGTTGTTGTCAGCTCATGTGGCGTGCTTACGAATAGCAACGCCTGTAGATCAATTGCCAAGGATTGATGCACAGCTGGCACAGTCGCAGCAAGTAGTAGGCAAATATTCTGGCCTTGGACATGGGAATCTTACTGATGATAAGGAACTTGATCAGTTTTTGGTAAGCTTTTTCTTCTACTTCTATTTTAGTACATATGCAATTGCCTTCAATATTGCTCTTTGTGTCTTGGTGATTTATTGCTCTTTCAGGATTAGTGAATTAGGATAGGATAGGATGGCTGCGTAAATTTAATGTTTTCGCCCCATCTTTCATGGAAAACCCAAAACAATTAAAAATAACTGTGTGTTCAAAATTTCACTCAAGAAATCATGTTGCTGTGTCTTTGTGAGTTGATTTTAAGAATTTGATACCACATGGAGAGACTTCTGAATTTAAGAACTATTCGTATTAATTATCTTTGCCGTCCTTGCGTATATTCAATCACCGGTTTGGTTGAAGATGAAATAAATACTGCAAGTCTTAGCTCATAATAGGACGACTGAATTAAATATCAAGACTTGTCAGCTGATCAATTTGTGTGGCTCCTACTTATCTTGTTAGAAGAGATCAAAATTTCCAAAAATTTCTAGCCACAAAACAGAAAACTGGTGAGGCACCAACATCTTAGGCAGAAAGATATATCATGTCATCCAAGAGCAGGAATCTCAAGCTTTTTTCATTGCTCAAGTGATAACTCCAGGAATCTCAAGTAGTATCTTAACAATTTGACCTCATATATGTATATGAAAAATATTCAAGAGAAGAACTTATTTCAGATTAGGTGAATGGGGCCACTAATTATTGCAGACCTTATGTCCTGATTATTATGGAAGAAGTAATATTTTCTATTTGCACTTATATCTGATTAAGAGACTTGTGATAAAGTAGTTTCTTTAACTTATTAGAAGGTTGATAAAACCAAGATCAGATGTTAAGTTTCAACCTTAAAAAGGTTCCATCTAATTATAGTCTACTTAATTAATGAACTCACACCATTTATTGCAGTATCTCAGTTCTCAAGTAATATTTTTTCGGCCAAGTGACAGTTTTTTATGGAGTAAAAAGTGTAGCCTAAGTACCTACAACTCGTGTGTTTCTTCAAATGGTGTGGAATAAAAAGAAACAAAATAATAACTCTAATGCGAATATTCCCTTGATGTTTATATTAGCTTCATCTTGCTCTTAGGGAGATATCTCTTATTCGCAAACTGATCTCAAAACTGCTTGGTGCTAGGGCTTATTTTTACTCTCAATTTGTTTTGTAGACACATTACGTCCTATTGCTTTGTTCTTTTAAAGAACAACTACAACAACATGTTCGTGTTCATGCAATGGAAGCAGTTATGGCTTGCTGGGAAATCGAGCAGTCGTTGCAAAGCTTATCTGGTAATCCATTATTCATTTTGAGACATTTTTATGGCTACAATTTACAGTGACTTTTGTGATTTTCTGCCGTTGATTTAATATTTTCTGAAAATATGTTTGGACTGTGAAAGTGATATTGCATTTATTACCAATCTAATCCAAGAAATAACAATTGCATCTAATGGATTCGGTTCCTTTGCAATCCAACCTGAATTGAATTTTATTCTTATCCTTCTTATTGGATTCAATACTATGTCTATGAAACTTTCATACAATCTCATATCAGATTCATTCTCTTATCTCTCTGTTATAATCTTTATGTATTTATTCTCTTGCTTTAAGTTAGGTCATTTTTGCTTGCACAAATGTCGCGCATATATGAGTCCAAGGGAGAGATGGAGAGATTTGTGTAATGATTTGCCTAATATTCATAATTCACTTAAATAGGTCTGTTATCTTTTTTGAGCATGCCCTTTTAGAACAGAACAATTGTAGGATATAGTTTCATGTCATTTGTTCAAATTTTTACATTTGATTTCAGTGGTAGAAACTATTTTTCCATTAAATTGGGTAAGTTCTTAAACATATATGTGGCGAATCTGTTAGAAGTATCAAACTAGACAGTTCTAAGCTCTGTGGTTGGTCTTGGGAATTGCAAGCATGAAAACATGGTAACAAATGATCATCACATTGAGGTAAACTATTGAGCTCTTTGAGTCTTCTCACAGTGATGTTTTAAGCTTTAAATATGACTATTTATTGAACTGCATTATGCAAATTTTCTCAATGTGTGTATTCCTTGTTCAGTATGGTAGAATACACTTATTCAGTTATTCTTTTCTCAAAGATCATAAACAATTCTAAATCAAAAGACTTATGCATGATATCTAAAAAATATTAACGTTTCATGTGTTTCTTCTTGTTTTCTTTTTCTTCTGGGAATGTTGAAATTACTTCCTGTTAAGTTTATCACTGTTCTATCTTCTTTGTATCTTTTCCGGGTTGACCTGGTTGAGTTACCTTGATACACTGTAAAAAAAACTGTGTATAACGTTTTAGCCGTTTACTAAAGTTATATGTGTTGCTTATGCAGGAGTTTCTCCAGGAGAAGGTACAGGTGCTACAATGTCTGATGATGAAGATGAACAGGTGGATAGTGATGCCAATTTGTTTGAGGGAAGTTTAGATGGTCATGATAGCATGGGCTTTGGTCCTTTGATCCCAACTGAGAGTGAGAGATCATTGATGGAGCGTGTGAGGCAGGAGTTAAAGCACGAGTTGAAACAGGTATACGAGCTATAGTGTTCTATGTAACTGTGTTCAAGGTAACTCATCCACCTCGTTTAAATCATAAATAGGGTTACAAGGAAAAACTAGTGGATATTAGAGAGGAGATTCTTCGAAAGAGAAGGGCAGGAAAACTCCCTGGCGATACTACCTCTGTCTTGAAAGCTTGGTGGCAATCACATTCAAAGTGGCCATACCCCACTGTAAGCTTTTATTTGCCAATCCAATTTTCCATGCCGAGTTAATTTTACCTGTAGACGTACTAAATAGCATCCTTTTTTGTCTTGCAGGAGGAAGATAAGGCAAAACTGGTACAAGAGACAGGTCTTCAACTAAAGCAGATAAATAATTGGTTCATCAACCAAAGGAAAAGGAACTGGCACAGTAATCCCTCCTCTTCTACAGCTTTGAAGAGCAAACGCAAAAGGTAATTAATTATATAAGTTGAGCATATATAGTAAATTGTAACTGATTTCAGGTAACTTAATTATTCAAAACTAATCTAGGTGAATCTGAAAATACTACTCATCATGCAAGGGAAGTTATTAACAAGCTTCCTCGGACGTACAGTGACTAATATATATATATATATATATCAATCACAAATTAGTTGGGATTGACTACATCAATCATCTGTATCAATTTCGTGTGCAGTTGAATGGGCGGAAACGTCAGTGACTCGATCATGCAGTTTGCAAAAATTACTACCACATTTTTGTATGGGGTTAGATATGGAGGTGTACAGTTGAATAATCTCAGTTTTATCAGTACTTTTCTTCTAGTCATGTAAGAATTAAGATTGTGTAGGTATTCTTAGCTCTATATATATAGCTGGCTCGTATATCATGTTATCGTTTACAATGTGATGAAAAAATAAAAAAGAAGATAGAATATTGTGGTGGTGTTACTATTATGGATACAAATTTTTGCATGGACGGAACTCGGTTAGGTTCAGAAATTATATTTACCTGAATGTTATTGACAAGTTTATGATGGAAAGTAGTAAGACAATTGCAGGTAAGAAATTAGTAACTTATGAACCTAAATTGATAAGTTTGTAATACTAAATAATTTTACATTTTTTTTTAGAATATTAATAATGAATAATACATGTCTAGATTTTGCAAATTTTGTAGGCTTAAATGTAAAAAAGAATCGAGAATATTCCATCCTTTATCAACTCTAATCTAATCCCCGTCTACTCTTTGAAATTTACTACTAGTTTCTAATAAGAATTCAATTCCTAGGAGTATATTATATTCGATCAATAGTACATCGATCCATGGTGAGATCGACTTGACTAGACTGTTACTTTGTTGCGACCTATGTATTCAAAGAATCAGGTTCTTTGAGTAACTATACAAGAAGATAAATTACCAAATAAAGTAAAATCAACTCAAATATTTAGTGTAGAATACTCCTTGCTCAAGGGAGAAAGAAACTATGATCCGCCTCTATAAGATTTTCATATCTTGAACTCCACTTCCTTATAAAATTGCATGGTGTCATAATCCCACTTCTTCATTGCAGTCTCCAATTCTACTAGAAAAACAAGTTCTTTGATGAGTTCCTCTGACATCATCTCTAAATTCTTCATTTCTTCTTAGAGATTTATTGAACTTCATTCTTCAATAAGTCATAACAGTTATCCATGAACCATAACACGCAACCAATGCTGAAAAACATATCAATGGTGGAATTCCACATATAACTAACCTCATTCTGAAATATATCAATGTTTATGTGTGTGTATATATACTAGTTCTGGGAACGTGCTTTGCACATTTATCCCAAAAACTTAATCTAATCATATTGTAAATGATAAATTTGGTATATTAAGGACATAATTATCAGAAAATAAAAGAATGCAATATTTGATAAGAGAAGAAAATTAAAAACAACAAATTAGGAACAAAGAAAAGCTCGTAATTCCTCAAACTTGAACTCTTTCTCCCCCGACGAACTAATTCTATCTTTTATAATTTTATTTGTCACAACCCGAAAATCGGGTCATGATGGCGTCCACTATTACCCTCCGAGTGGACAAGCCTAAATCCAAAATAAAACTTGCGGAAGACAACAATCTAATAATAACAAAAAATAAACATCAGAAAGAGAAGCAAAATAAAGGGGTGAACCATATCGTAAATCTGTACTGCTATATAAGATATACAAAAGAGACCCAAAAGAGATCGAGAAGACAAACTAACACAAGAACCAATCCCCAGACCTGGTATCACCTATATAGGAGCTACTAAGTACAGAAAGTCATAAATACAAAAGAGCTTACTAATCCAAAAGACACAATATACATCAGTGCAAAAGTGGGAAAGCGGCAAGTCTTTGAACGCCAGGAGCTCACCACGATCCAAGTTTGTGACGGCCGATGAAGATCCAATGCTCACTAAGGGTGACTCGAACTGGGAGCTGCATCAAAAAAAGATGCCGAACCTATAGCTTTGCAGTTGAAAGTTTATATTTCAAAAGTTCTTGGTTTATCTAGAATATCTTCTAGTAGACAATATTTTGTAATCTAATTTGCTTATTCTAGAAGCATGCTTGTTAATTGTTATGTATGTTTTCAAAGAAAACATTTGTACTTTGGGGCTAGAGTTAGCTTGAAGGTGTTTTGACTATTAGAGTAATTGTCAATAAGATTTTTCACATAGAATATTACATGTTATTTTCTATAGAAGTAGGTTGAATGACCGGTACAAAGAACCCGGTTTTTGTCAAGATATTATTTGCCCTTCTAATATAATATCTAATTGGTGTTATCAATTAACAATTATCAATTCAAGCGTAGAAATTTATGCATAATTTAATTTGAGAATCGCTAATGAAAGGTAAAAATTATTAAAAAGTTATATACATGATCATGGAGTAGTAAAAGCTTTACAGAAATGTAATGTTTAAATCTAATCTCCTACAATAATTCCACTAGTGGAGTATATGTAATTAATATTTTGATAGAATTTATTATATACTCCAATCCAACCTGGATGTGGTAATGTTATATGTACTGGCCGTTTCTATGTTAGATGGAGAAAATAGCCAATTGTCCCCCCCAAGCTATTACCTGATTCCCAACTACACACTTATTCTTCACGTGGGATAGGCATTTCAAGGCTTCTCCTGACGTCTTGTATGGCTCGTGACCTTTGATCTGGCAATTTAAAGCTTTTACTCTGCATATTGGTGATTGGTATTTTGTCTTTGGAAGGAGGAGATAATGGCAATCTTGCTGCAAAGTTCCTTGCAGGAAATTCCTCATAATCATCCAAGGAACTTTCATCATCTTCAAAGTTCATAGCATAACTTAGAGAATCATAGCTAAAATCTGCTGATACATGACGACGATGTCTACCCATACGATGGATGAAGCTCTTACATTTTCCTCTAATCTCCGGCGAATTATTATGATCATGTTTTATTTTGTTACGGAACCAACACGCTGAGAATCTCGTAGGACTTGGCGATGACTCAAATAACTCCGAACGACGATGGCTATTAATGAAGCAACATGATAGACTAGACGATGTTTTACGTCTTGTCCTTAAACATGAAGTATCATGTTCATTCTCCATTCACCAAATTTTCTCTTTCGGAAAAAAACCTTAAAAGTTAAAAGATGAATATTGCATCTCTTAGTTCAAGTTTTAATTGGTTGCACAAGCATGCTCAACATTTGTCTGGTCATACGTAAATTAAGGAAGACAAATGACAAAAATAGTCAACATGTTTATTTTGTCTGCTTAATTCTCTAACCAAAAAGAAAATATCAAAAAAGATAGGTTATATATATATATATATATAAAGGAGATCAGTTTGCATTGTGGTTAAGCCAAGTGGAAAGCTATTGAAAAGCCACTTGACAATTTTAAGACAAAGTTAATAAATATTGTAATAAAAATTAAATAGAAAGATCCAAAGTATGAATTGGAAATTACATTAAGCTTTTTATTTTTATTTTTTAATAGTTAGATTAAAAATAGAAACTCATAGACAAAAGAGCTCTAAATGAATTCTTACAATTTATTACTTATCCTTTTCAAATATTATAAAAACATAATAATAAAAATAAAAATAATAGTCATAGTAATAGTAGTAATAAAAATAATAATTATAATAACAGTAGTAATAGGAATAATAATAGGAATAATAATAATAATAATAACAATAATAATAATTGTCACCTCCCGAGCCTACGCTCTGGACGTGGCCGACACTTGAGAATCATTGTTGGTTCCCAAGCGAACACTTGTCTTGGCTGACTACTAAGCGGAAGACTAACTCAATCATACACAAGCATCAAAACTGAAGAATTATAAAAATAGTTTACTGAATCTCAAAACTATCTAAAAATACTGAGTATGAAACATAAAGTTTTAAATAAAACATCTTAAACTGAAAGACTCTCCAAAACTATCTATCTATGAAGCCTCTACAGTACAAATATGAGTGTTGAGACAAGATTCAAAACTCCTTAAGAGAACTACTACTAACAACTCATAAAACTGGAGTCCTCCGAAAGCAAGGAGGTCTCACTCAAAAGCTGACGAGCCGATGAAGTGATCCCAACGGACTCTTATTGAGGATCCTAAGAACATGTATCTGCATCATTAAAAGATGCAGGTTGAATGGCATCAGTACATTGAATGTACGAGTATGTAATATAGCCGAAGCGATATAACTAAATGAAAGGACTGCAATTGATAAAATATGCTCAAGCGTAAAGAAATAAAAGAGTTAAATCATTTAAAGCTTTACAAAATACTTACTCATCTCTGAACTCAACATAATAAGTGATATATTAAAGTACACTTTAACTCTATTGGAAGATTCTCTAACCGACATCCATCACTATGAGCTACGTGATGATACAACGTCTCACCCACGCTGCCAGAACTGTCCTATACCGTGCCGGAGTATAGAACCTCTCAACTAAGTGGATCCACTAAGCAATAAAGATTCATCTAAAAAGTATAATCCCGTACCCATGCTGGCACGACATGGTTTATGAGAATTTTGAGTTGTCTGAACTCATCCCTATATCGGTGCTCAATACTACTCCCAATAATATATATACACAGGCTTAAATGTATAAAACATACTCTTTCTCTGTTTTGAGGTAATTACTCAAAATACCTTCTTAAAAGAGGTAATGCTCTGAAGTATCTCTGAACTCATAAACTCATTTAGAAATCAAAGTTCCTCTTTCTCAATGTAAAAGTAATACATTTGGGAATCAAGTAATTCCTTTAAACTTTACTCAAAAATTCTCTTTAAACTCTACTCAAACTCTTGTTTACTTTCTACAAAAAAAGTTCAAGACAAATGTTTATTGTGATATGATCAATGATGACTCGGGAAGTCATACTGCATAAACATTGATGGCATATCTAGATGTCATATTGCTTACACATTGATGGCCTACTCGACTGTCATACTAATCATGAATCATAGTTCTCTTCTCAATGTAACAAAATGATACATTTGGGACTACTTAGTTCCCTTGTACTCTTTCTCAAATCATTTTTCAAACTCTTTCCCAAGACTCCTCTTTGCTTTCTCGGAACTCAATTTAAAACATTTAAGTTTGTTTAAAAGATTATCAATAAGAACTCAATGAATACTCAGGGATAGGGTTCATGCTGAAAAATAGACATGAACAATCAACTCAATAAATCTCAATGCACAATATACAACAATTCAATAATCAAGAACTCAAGAACTCAGAACTCAACATCAACTCATCTCAAGAATACTCAAATCTTAGGATAAAATCCTAGATTACTCTTTTACTGATTTGAAAGTAGAGGTAGGGCGTGAGGACGAACTAGTCTAACATTATGATAGCCTTACATACCTGATTATGAAGATTTTAGAACGAAAACTTTGGTGGAGACTTGGTTTTATCTTGAGCTTGAGGAAGAAAATTAGTTTTTTTGGAGGAAACCTTTGATCCTGGAATCTTGGTGCTTGCTTTCGATAAAGAAACTCTTTTATGAAGTTCCTAGAGTGAAAGAACATGGGAAAACCTTGGGTGGAAGGATTCTCTTAGTATCTTGAATTTTTGACTTGAAGGTTAAATAGGGTTCTTGTTGGAGAAGAGGAACCCTATGTGTGTTTGAAGAGGATTTCTAAATACTTGAATGATTAGATTGATGACTTAGAGATGAAAACTTGTTACTTGAATGATATACACCGTTAAAATACTCAAAAACGACTTAGAATAGGGTTTAAAAGCTTGGGAAAGGACCAAAATAATCCTAGAACGTGTGCAGGAAGTTGCTGAAAAAAAGTACAGCAAGCCTTCACGGATGGGTCTACCATTCGTCGAAATTTCTACCGTCCGTAGGTCCAGTCGTAGAACATCAACGGCCTGACAGAGCTTCACTAAAATGGGCATAACTTTTTACTTCGAATTTGAAATAAGGCAAACTTGGTGGCGTTGAAAAGAGGACTCATAGACCTTTAATTTGATAGGTCATGAGCTACCTAATTGATTATATTCTGGGAGATATGATCGTTTGAAATTGACCTAAGTAAAATCTTACATCAAAACTTACTCGGTAAGGAAGCTTTGAACTCAACTTTGTACTAGGAGTTTCTTGTGACCTTAATTCATCTCCAAATTTATTCTCACACTAAAGAATTGACCTTAACATATAAGTATAATTTAAGAATTACCCGACATGACCTTATACATAAATGAAGAATAGTTCGGGTCTTAACTTAGAAATATTTGGGGTGTAACAATATCTCCCCCTTGGGATCATTCATCCTTGAATGACGGCTAAACTAAGAATGAAAGGGAAAGGATTTACTCTTACTATCTTTTAGACTTTTGAACTTGTCTACTAACATAGGATTCATATTAAGAGTTTTGAAACTGGACTAAAGCACACTTGGCACGAAACTCACATAAGATTTCAAGATTACATATCATGACATGAACTTTCTAAGCATCACAATAGGAGCATCAACTCTCTCCCATCTATCATTACTAAACTACTATCATCAACATCATTATCAAAACTATAAAGATCACTGAGGGAGCTTAGAGTGAAAGATCATAAGCACGATTCATTCAAGAAATCTGATATAAGAATATGCATGACATAACATTATTTTTCCAGCCATTGAGGATAAATCGTGAATTCATGAAACTGAGCATACTATGAGACATGAATGCTTGTATGAATAGATTCATATAGTGATGCTAATATTTACAACTTTATGGAGTAAAATTGAGAACAATGGGTTAAAGGTTTTCACCCTCATTCTAAGAACTGAGCATATATGTGAATCTGTTTGAAGTGTAGGAGCATTGGTCATGAACACAATTATGATATTAGAGGCATCAACCAAATGTTGTAGTGATTGAACTTTGAGGAATACTCTAGATGATGAATAGATTGATACATCGCCATAACTCTCTCTACCCTATCACTATCTGAGTCTCAACACTTGACTTGATTGCTCATCTTATCATCTCCCCCTTAGGTCTGAAGCTGATACTTTAAAGCTATGGATCTATTCCATCATCTCTAAACTAGTCTATATTTGCTTTACTTACTCGAAAAATGCCAATCTTATGGCTACTGAACTCTCCATGCGCATGCACTAAGATTCCTTCTAAGTCTTCTTTCTCAGATGCTTCTCGTAACTTCTTTCGACTTCTATAAAAGGCTTTCTATAATTGTTACCCACATTGACTTATAAAGCCGCTTAATCTAACTCTTAATAGTCTAACTTCTCCTTCTTAGCCCACTAATACCGTTCTTCTAAGTTTATATCAACCTAACTAGAGAAAACTTGAACTATATTTGAAAGGTTCATCATGGGCTATATATAGTCCCTTTGACCAAACTCTTAAGGTTAATAAATAATACTTACATTAGTCTACTCCACATTAATAATTCAAATATACTATCTAGGCACACATGAAAAATCATAAACTTAGTTGGAACCTCATCTGACTATATACGATCTCGGGTACACCTTTTAATGCTCTAGTTACTCTAATGACTTAGCTGCACTTTATTGCTCTCATCTAAAAGTCATAATACCACACTTGCATCACTCACATTTATCAAAAAGTAAAACCTTAATTTCTCACCTAATTTATGTCAAACCGACTAGATTAGATCTCGAACTAACACCATCACCCTTATGCTGCCATCCTTTTGATCACGACACTCATCTCAAATTCAAGCTTAGTGTCTATTACTAAATACGGATATAAATATAATGGCTCGCTTACTATACCAACTTACAACTACTAGATAAAATTAAGAAACACTCACCCACTAAGATCTCATGATAAGTAGTCAATCTTTATCTCTCAGTCTACCTATTTGTAGTTTACCGTCACATTACCTTTCACAACTTAAGTACTATCTACCCATTCACTATACATCATTGCCTAATTAGTTCTATAACCCTCTGAATATCATGGAGCTCTCCCTTAAAAATCATAAGCATAGATTAGATCTATCACCTTATGACTACTCTGCTATTTTATTCAACGCCTATACATGGTCTTCACTAACACAATGGCACAGACCACTAACACAATGGCACAGACCACTAACACAATGGCACATCGACATAAACTCCCTTCTGGTTAAAGTATACTCTAGCTCATTCTGACTAGTAACTATTACTCTACCTTCTATCATGAAATCTACACAAACTCATCACTTTTTAGTCTACCAATTAGGGAAAACTCCTCATTAATAGCTTACTGGGTACGTGGCTACAACTTACATACTCTACTCAATAACTATCTCCATTTCTAAGGTTACTACACTTCTAAATGCATTCTTCTAACTCTGGGCAGTTCTACTACTACTATCTCATAACATCACAACTCATACTATCTTTTCGGGTGAAAATGCTATCCAAGCTCTAAAAAATACTTCCCTCTTAAAGGATTTCTCTTGAAACAAGGTTTAGAGAAAGAGTCTGGGAGTACATCTCCCTTTTAGCTCAATAGCACGATTCATATGAATAAGAGTGCATTCTTTCGAATCCAAACACTTAAGCTCACTCACGGGCTTCTCTCATACCCCTCTATAGTCTCATAACTTTCTGAAGACTTTAGCTGAGAGTAACTCATCGATAAGGATTCAGGCTTTGCTATTTCAACCACATTGAGTATGAGGGGTAGTCGAATGGATTTGAGAAACGCATGAGTATGAATAAGTTCCTTATGACACAATTATAGTGCACGATTTAGAGTATGAAAGAAAGGAAACTTTTCTTAAATGTTTTTAGTCCCTCATTTATAGAAGTGGGGCCCTCATAACCATAAATAAGATCTTACTGACATGGCTTCATAGACACCCTTAGACACTTGAACTCTGTGCTCTAATACCATTTGTAATGGCCCAGCCTGCTAGTGATATTGTCCGCTTTGAGCCTAGGCCCGCATGACTTTAAAATGTGTCACTAGTTGGTAAGGTCTGTTTACTTATATACCCAATTTCTCTCATGTGTTTTTTCGATGTGGGACTTCTACGCTTAAGATGGGGTGTCACATACACCCCCTTTATGGGCTCAGTGTCCTCGCTAAGGTTTGCCCCACCGAATGGATTTGCCTACACTCAACACTGAGGTTTGTCTCCCCTTACTGGGATTTGCCTAATCTCAGCTGAACTCTGGCCCACATCGACAAATCTGACGTAGGAGTGGCCCCGAGCCTACACCCTAGACGTGACTGGCACTCGAGAACCATTGCTGGTCTCCAAGCAAACCCTTGTCCTGGCTGACTACTAAGCGGAAGACTAACTCAAGCATACATAAACATCAAAATTGAAGTATTGTAAAAATAGTTTACTGAATATCTAAACTATTTGAAAATACTGAGTATGAAACATAAAGTTTTAAATAAAACATTTAAAACTGAAACTCTCCAAAACTGTCTATCTATGAAGCCTCTACTGTACAAAGATGAGTGTCGGAACAAGATCCACAACTCATTAAGAGAACTACTACTAATAACTCATAAAACTGGAGTCCTCCGAAAGTAAGAAAGTCTCACTCAAAAGCTGACGAGCGGATGAAGTGATCTCAACAAACTCTTGTTGAGGAGCCTAAGAACTTGTATCTGCATCATTAAAAGATGCAGGTCGAATGACATCACTACATTAAATGTATGAGTATGTAATATAGCCGAAGCGATATAACTGAATGAAAGGACTGCAATAGATAAAATATACTCAAGCTGAATGCAAAGAAATAAAGGAGTTAAATCATTTAAGGTTTACAAAATGCTTACTCCTCTATGAACTCAACATAATAAGTGATATATTAAAATACACTCTAGCTCTATTAGGAGATTCTCTAACCGACAACCATCACTATGAGCTACGTTATGATACAACATCTCGCCCATGCTGCCAGAACTGTTCTATACCGTGCTGGGGTATAAAACCACTCAACTAAGTGAATCCACTAAGCAATAAGGATTCATCTAAAAAGTATGATCTTGTACCCATGCTGGCAAGACATGATTTATGAGAATTTTAAATTGTCTGAACTCATCCCAGATCGGTGCTCAATACTACTCCTAATAATATATATACTCATGCTTAAATGTATAAAATATACTCTTTCTCTGTTTTGAGGTAATTACTCAAAATACCCTCTTAAAAGAGTTAATGCCTTAGAGTATCTCTGAATTCATAAACTCATTTAGAAATCAAAGTTCCTCTTTCTCAATGTAAAAGTAATACATTTGGAATCAATTAGTTCCCTTAAACTTTACTCAAAAATTCTCTTTAAACTCTACTCAAACTCTTGTTTACTTTCTCAAAAAAAAAGTTTAAGACAAATGTTTATTGTGATATGATCATTGATGACTCGAGAAGCTATACTGCATAAACATTGATGGCACATCTAGATGTCATATTGCTTACACATTGATGGCATACTCGACTGTCATACTAATCATGAAACTTAGTTCTCTTCTCAATGTAACAAAATGATACATTTGGGACTACTTAGTTCCCTTATACTCTTTCTCAAATCATTTTTCAAACTCTTTCTCAAGACTCCTCTTTGCTTTCTCAGAACTCAGTTCAAAATATTTAAGTTTGTTTAAAAGATTATCAATAAGAACTCAATGAAAACTCAGGGATAGGGTTCATGCTGAAAAATAGACATGAACAATCAACTCAATAAATCTCAATGCACAATATACAATAATTCAATAATTAGGAATAGAAATTCAACAATCACGAACTCAAGAACTCAAAACTCAACATCAACTCATCTCAAGAATACTCAAATCTAAGGATAAAATTCTAGATTACTCTTTTACTGGTTTGAAAGTAGAGGTAGGGCGTGAGGATGAACTAGTCCAACACTATGATAGCCTTACATACCTGATTATGAAGATTTTAGAAAGGAAACTTTGGTGGAGACTTGATTTTATCTTGAGCTTGAGGAAGAACATTAGTTTTTTTTAGGAAACCTTTGATCGTTGAATCTTGGTGCTTTCTCTCGATAAAGAAACTCTTTTATGAAGTTCATATAGTGAAAGAACAAGGGAAAACCTTGGTGGAAGGATTCTCTTCGTATCTTGAATTTTTGACTTGAAGATTTTAGGGTTCTTGTTGGAGAAGAGGAACCCTATGTGAGTTTTAAGAGGATTTCTAAACACTTGAATGTTTAGATTGATGATTTAGAGATGAAAACTTGTTACTTGAATGATTTACACCATTAAAACACTCAAAAACAACTTAGAATAGGGTTAAAAAGCTAGGGAAAGGACCAAAATAATCCTAGGACGTGTATAGGAAGTTGCTGGAAAAAAATGCAGTAAGCCTTCATGGATGGGTCTAGCATTCTTAAAAATTTCTACCGTCCGTAGGTCTAGTCGTAGAACATTGACTGCCTGACATGACTTCACTAAAATGGGCATATCATTTTACTCCGAACTCGGAATGAGGTAAAATTGGCGGCGTTGAAAAGAGGGCTCATAGACCTTTAACTTGATAGGTCATGAGCTACCTCATTTATTATATTCTAGGAGATATGATCGTTTGAAGTTTACTTTAGTAAAATCTTACATCAAAACTTACTCGGTAAGGAAGCTTTAACTCAACTTTGTGCTAGGACTTTCTTGTGACCTTAATTTATCTCTAAATTTATTCTCATACTAAAGAATTGACCTTCACACCTAAGTATTATTTAAGAATTACCCAACACGACCTTATACGTAAATGAAGAATAGTTCAGGTCTTAACTTAGAAATTTTTGGGGTGTAACAATAAACAACAACAACAACAACAACAACAACAACAACAACAACAATAATCTATCTATATACATGATAAAGATGAATAGTTTGCAGTGTGGTTAAGCCAAGTGACAAGTAATTGATAAACAACTTAGCATTTAATAAGAATAATAATTTTAAAAAATAACAATAATAAAAATAAAAATAACATTAATAACAATAATAAAAATAAAAATAAAAATAAAAATAACAATAATAAAAATAAAAATAACAACAACAGCAACAAGAACAACAACAACAACAATAATAACAACAATAACAATAACAACAGTATTAACAATAACAATGACATTATTATTGTCGGCCGATGTGTGTTCTTGATATTGTTGATTGATTATGTAATGGCTTCATTACTATTGTCGCTTGTTCATATTGTTTGTTGCTTGCCACATGCTAAGTGCTATAGTTGGTTTTATACTATTACTTTATGCTATTAGTTTCTATTTTGAGTCAGCCGATAATATTTACTCAGTACATGTTGCCCTGTAGTGATTCCTACTTGTATTTTCTTCATTCTTTTTGTGGAGTGCAGTGAGTGCACCAGCGATTTCGACTCGCCCTCAGCTCTAGCCGGTCTCCAACACATCAGGTTCTAGGGTGAGCTATTCATTCTAGCCGGTGTTAGATTCTCTCGATCATGGCATGATGTCCTTAGTTTCTGGACATAACTATTTATTTGTTTATTCTAGTGTCTTTAATACTCTTAGACTTGGTATTTTGACAGTAGATATCCTCGATGTGATGACTTTCAGGTTTTGGGGATGATATGTTATAGACTCTAGTGGATTTGTTTTCGTATTATTAAGTTTCGAGCTTCCACATTATGGTTGTATTTTGTAAGTTTCGTTGGTTCGCCCACCTTGGAGGTTAAGTATGGATGCCACTCAGGACTCATTTTGGGTCGTGACAAAATTGGTATCAGAGCCTTAGGTTTGGTGATTACATCACACAAGGACAATTCTAGTAGAGTCTTGTAGAGCGGTACAAGGACGCCTTTACTTTTCTTCGAGAGGCTATAGGACTTTAGAAAAACTCCATTCCTTCTTTCTTTCGTGCTATTACTTGAATCCAATTGGGATCTAGGAGATACAAATTGGTATATGACCTTCTTCACTCTATTTCGCAGATGGTCAGGACTAGAGAAACATATATGGCAACACCAACACGAGCAAGAGAGAATGCATCTCAGCCAACTGTTAAGGTTGTAGCCCGAGGGAGAGTAGGGACGAGAGGTCTGGTAGATGTCACGGGAGAAAGCCCACCATGGCCAGTGGTCAGGCAGCTGGGCCAGCTAGGGATAGGGTAGTGACCTCTCCATCAGCCGATGAGGTAGCAAGAGAGGGTGATGAGGTGGAGGATGAGCAGATTCATGAGAAGAAAGCACCACCCCAGCCTACACCAGAGATGATCAATCAGGTTCTGACTTATCTCAGCGGGTTATATGATCAGGGCCAAGCACCCCAGCATTTGTTGCACCCACACCTTAGGTTCAGGGAGTACAACATGCAGCCGTTGTGGCTCACCACGTAGATACGTCCTTGGAAATAGGCACGTTTCCTCGATTGACTACAGGGCCTATAATTACTAGTGACCAATATGATCTCTTTATTAAGTTCTTAAAGTTGAAACCTCCAGTCTTCAAGGGTACTGAATCTGAAGATACTTATGATTTCCTTGTTGATTGTCATGAGTTTCTTCATAAGATGGACATAGTGAAGCGATTTGGTGTTGAGTTTGTGACATACCAATTTTAGGGGGATGCCAAAATGTGGTGGCGGTCCCATATTGAGTCTCGACTAGCAAAGGCACCTCCTATGACTTGGGCAACATTTTCTAGCTTCTCCATGGAGAAGTATATACCCTGAACTTTAAGGGATAGGAGGAGAGATAAGTTCTTGAATATAGAGCAAGGGAAGATGTCTGTTGCAGCTTATGAGACCAAATTCCGTGCTTTATCCAGGTATGCTAATCAACTTTGCTTCAGTCCGCAAGAGCGGATTCACCACTTTGTGAAGGGATTGAGGTCAGATTTGCAGATTCCAGCTTAACAAGTGACTGCTTCTGCAAAATCTTTTCAGGAAGTGGTTGATTTCGTGATAGAGGTAGAGGGGGTAAAGCCACATGACTTCGCCAAGGTGACAACATTCAAGAAGTTCCATAAGGGAGGTAATTTTAGTGGTCCTTACTCTAGAGGGAAAGGTTCTAGGGGTTATCCACTCCGTCCTATTCAATCTTTATTACAGGTTTCAATTGAGGGTCCGTCACAGACCAGTCAGCCCTTTTATCAGTTTGAGGGTTATCTTCAGTCTTCTTCGTCTTCACAAAGACCTACTCTTGACTCCAGGACTTGTTATGGATGTGGTAAGGCTTGGCATATCAGGAAATATTGTTCGAGGCAGAGTCAGGCTCGGTATGATCAGGGTTATAGATCCCCAACAGTTAGAGGTAGGGGTGGTTATGGTAGAGGCCATCATTCTGGAGGACGTGGTGGCCAAGGTAATGGTGGTCACCAGTCCGGCTGGGGTGGCAGGCAGGTTGGAACTACTGGAGCGCAGCCCGGCTGGGGCAATGGTTAGATAGGTGATAGAGCCCATTGTTATACTTTCCCCGGGAGGCCAGAGGCAGAGGCATCTGATGTTGTTATCACATGTACTCTTCTGGTCTGTGATCGCATGGCTTCTGTATTATTTGATCCTAGATCCACGTTTTCTTATGTATCTTCCTCATTAGCTAATGAACTTGATTTGCATTGTGACTTGCTTGACATGCATATTCGTGTTTCTACTCCTATTGGTGAGTCTGTGCTAGTTGAAAAAGTGTATAGGTCTTGTCTTGTAACTTTTGTGGGGAGCAAAACTTATGTAGATTTGATTATTATAGAGATGGTTGACTTTGAAGTAATTCTGGGTATGACTTGGCTTTCTCCAAATTTTTCTATCTTAGATTGCAATGCTAAGATCGTGACCTTCGCCAAGCCTGAGATAGATCTGTTGGTGTGGGAGGGTGACTATATTCCCACCCCAGTTTAGATTATCTCTTTTCTTCGTGCTAAGAGGTTGGTGAGCAAGGGTTGTTCAGCTTTCTTGGCATATCTCAGGGATGATACTTCCAAAGTGCCTTTGATTGAGTCTGTTTCGATAGTGCGTGAGTTTGTGGATGTTTTCCCTGCAGACCTACCTGGTATACCGCTAGATAGGGATATTGATTTTTGTATTGACCTGGAGCTGGGGACTCACCTCATTTCTATTCTCCTTATAGAATGGCCCCGGCTGAGTCGAGGGAGTTGAAGGCCCAACTTCAGGAGTTGTTAGGTAAAGGTTTTATTAGACCGAGTGCCTCTCCTTGGGGTGCTCCACTTTTATTTGTGAAAAAGAAGGATGGTAGTTTTTGGATGTGCATAGACTACAGACAACTGAATAAGGTGACTATTAAGAACAAGTACCCCATTCCTCGCATTGATGACTTGTTTGATCAGCTACAGAGTGTTTGTGTGTTCTCTAAAATTGATTTGAGGTCTGGTTATCATCAACTTAAAATGCGGGTAGCAGATGTGCGAAAGACTGATTTTTGAACCAGGTATGGGCATTATGAATTCTTAGTAATCTCTTTTGGGCTTACGAATGCCCCTGTGATGAACAAATTTTTTAAGCCATATCTGGATCTCTTTGTTATTGTACTTACTGATGATATTCTGATCTACTCAAAGAGCAGGAAGGAACATAAGAAACATTTGAGAATTGTATTAAGATTGTTAAGGGAGAAAAGGCTTTATGCCAAGTTCTCCAAATATGAGTTCTGGCTCGATTCAATGTCCTTTTTGGGGCGCATGGTTTCTAAGGATGGTGTGATGGTGGATCCCTAGAAGATTGAAGTAGTTAAGAGTTGGGCAAGGCCCACTAATGTTTCCGAGGTAAGGAGCTTTATTGGTCTAGCTAGCTACTACTGCCGGTTCGTTAAGGGATTTTCTTCTATTGCTTCACAATTGACCAATTCAACCAAGCCGAATGATCCATTTGTATGGTCGGATGAGTGTAAAGAGAGTTTTCTGAAACTCAATACCTTGTTGACTACTGCACCGATTCTTGCCTTGCCTGTGGAAGGTAATAATTTCATTGTTTATTATGATGCATCTTATTCTGGTTTAAGTGCAGTGCTAATGCAGGAGCGGAATGTAATTGTCTATGAGTCAAGGCAATAGAAAGTGCATAAACGTAACTACCCCACTCATGATTTGGAGTTGGCTGCGGTTGTATTTGCATTAAAGCAATGGATGCATGACCTATATGGGGTCAAGTGTGAAATGTATATAGATCATCGCAGTTTACAATATGTGTTCACTCAGAAAGACTTAAATTTGAAGTAGAGGAGGTGGATGGAGTTGCTGAAAGATTATGATGTTACTATTCTTTATCACCCAGGAAAAGTTAATGTCGTGGCTGATACTTTGAGTAGAAAAGCAGGGAGCATGGGGAGTTTAGCCCATTCACAGGTTTCTAGACGCCCATTGGCTAGAGAGGTTCAAACTCTGGCTAATGACTTTATGAGGGTGGAAGTAACTGAGAAAGGAGGACTCTTGGATTTTGTGGAGGCAAGTTCTTTTTTTGACAAGATTAAAGGAAAATAGTTTGATGATGAGAAGCTGAGCCGAATTCATGATATTGTAATGCGAGGAGAGGCCAAGGAGGCTGTGATTGATGATGAAGGAGTCTTGAGGATCAAGGGACAACTATGTGTGCCCCGTGTTGATGATTTGACTCAGACTATTCTTGTAGAGGCTCATAGTTCGAGGTATTCTATACATCCTGGTGCAACCAAGATATATCGTGATCTGAGATAGCATTATTGGTGGAGTAGAATGAAGCGCAACATTGTTGATTTTGTTGCCCAATGTCTGAACTGTTAGGAGGTAATGTATGAGCACCAGAGGCCTGGAGGGACACTTTTGAAAATGCCATTCCTGAATGGAAGTGGGAAAAGGTTGCTATGGACTTTGTGGTTGGTCTTCCAAAAACATTAGGTAAGTTTGATTCTATATGGGTGATTGTTGACAGGTTAACTAAGTCTGCGCACTTCATTCTGGTCAGGATGACTTATAATGCAGAGAAGTTGGCCAAACTCTATATTCGTGAGATTGTTCGATTGCATGGAGTTCCTATTTCCATCATATCAGATAGAGGTACACAACTTACTTCTAACTTTTAGAGGACCTTGCACGCTGAGTTAGGTACTAGACTGGATCTTAGTACCACATTTCATCCTCAGACCGATGGGCAGTCTGAGCAGACAATTTAAGTGCTAGAGGATATGCTCCGTGCGTGCGTGATGGATTTTGGTGGTTATTAGGATCAGTTCTTACTCTTGGTAAAGTTTTCATACAACAATAGTTATCACTCGAGTATTGATATGGCCCCATTTGAGGCATTGTATGGGAGGAGATGTAGGTCTCCCATTGGTTGGTTTGATGCACTTGAGGTGAGATCTTGGGGTACTGATCTTTAGAGGGAATCGTTAGAGAAGGTGAAATTCATTCGGGCGAAGCTTCTAGCAGCTCAGAGAAGGCAGAAGGAGTATGCAGATCGGAAGGTCAGGGACTTGGAGTTTATGAAGGGAGAGCAAGTGTTAATGAAGGTTTCACCCATGAAAGGTGTGATGAGGTTTGCTAAGCGAGGTAAGCTTAGTCCGAGGTATATTGAGCCATTTGAAGTTCTTAAGCGTGTGGGAGAGGTGGCCTATGAATTAACTTTGCCTCCAGGGTTATTAGGAGTGCACCCAGTGTTTTATGTGTCTATGTTGAAGAAATATCATGGTGATGGAAACTATATTATTCATTGGGATTCGGTCCTACTTGATGAGAAATTGTCTTATGAGGAGGAGCCTGTAGCTATTTTAGATAGGGAGGTTAGTAAGTTAAGATAAAAAAAATTCATCTGTAAAGGTACAGTGGAAGAATCGTCTGATTGAGGAGTCCACTTAGGAGACTGATGATGATATGCACAAAAGATATCCACATCTTTTTGTCGAGTCAGGTACCCTTCCTTACACTCACCCTTCTTTTGATCGTTTAGGACGAACGATGGGTAAATTGATATATGATGTAAAGACCCATTAGGTCGTTTTAAGTACTAGAGCTTCTTATTTCATAAAAGACTCTTCCGGTAGATTCTAAATGAGTGCTTTGAACTATTCGTAACTACAATTATATAATTAATGGGGTAATTTTAACAATTAATTTAGTTTGTGGTTAAAGAAAATAGCATTATAATTAGTATTGGCCACTTTCACCACTTTTATAATTAGTCATGTATAATAATTAGGATAATAAATAATCTATAGAAGAGAAGAAAATAAAAGAGCTGCACAATTGTGAAAGCAAATAAAAAAAACAACTCGGTGCTGATGAGAACAACAGGATCATTTAAGGTAAAAACTATGTATTCATAATGCTCTAATTCTGTAGTAATTCATGAGTGTATAATCATAAGCTTTTGCTATAGGTTGATGTAAAGAAAGAACTAGATTCTAATTGGTTGTAAGTTTGGTTTTTCACAAATTGATAGAGTTCTGTTTCCATCGATTAATGGAGGATTAGTGGTGAGGTAATATTGATTTTCGTGGTTAAATTTGGGTTTGACTTAGAGCAAGATTTATGCTTTTATTTTGGTGATTGTCGCCACTGGTTTCGGTAACTAGTGGCTTCAATCCTTAATAATATTTTATTTTTTTGTTATGTTATTATATTATAAATTAAATTTTGATATATTGAGATAGGTAATTAAATATTAGGTGTATTGTATCATATGAGACTTGATATATTAGTTGGTATCAAAATTTAGGAATTTGACTATAGATTTGGGTGGGTTTTGAGTTTAGGCTAGATATATAATAATATGGGGTCTACAGACTTGTTTGCTTATGAATATTGTATACTTGATTGATTGGGAATGTTCGGAGGCATTGAGGAAAGGAAAAGCATTGGGAAATTAGCTTGCTTGACTTCGGTTTTTCGGTGGAGGTAGGTTATGGTTTATTTTATGTGATAAAGAGACTCTCAATAGTGAATGATAGTCATTGAGTGATATTGTGAAATTTTCTATGTACTTGGTTGTGTGTTTTGGATATTTCATGTGTTGTTTGTGATTGCTCTGTAATCTCAAAACCGCGAAATCCATAATCTTGAACTTATTCTATTAAAGTGATGCCTTGAATAAAAAAGGCTTGGTGAAATATTGTTAATGAAGTGGAAAGTGAAAAAAAATAATGATGAATTAACTATGTTGTTGGATCGGGTGCCACGAGCCAGCACGATATATTGGAATCGGGTGCCACGAGCCGACACGGTATTATTGAATCGGGTGTCACATTCCGACACAATATTGTTGGATCGGGTGTCACGTTCCGGCACGGTAACATTAAGAGAAAACATATTAAAATAGCTTAATGTACTCAATCTCTAAGAATACATTTTCCAAAAGAGCATGGTGTGGAGGCCTGAGTCCTCACGTGTGTTCTTGATATTGTTGATTGATTATGTATTGGCTTCATTACTGTTGTCGCTTGTTCATGTTGTTTGTTGCTTGCCACCTGCTAAGTGCTATAGTTGGTTTTATACTATTACTTTATGCTATTGGTTTCTATTTTGAGTCTGCCGATGATATCTACTCAGTTGATGTTGCCCTGTACTGATCCCTCCTTGTATTTTCTTCGTTTTCTTTTATGGAGTGCAGCGAGTGTACCAGAGACTTCGATTCGCCCTCAGCTCTAGCCGTCTCTAGTACATTATGTTCCAAGGTGAGCTATTCATTTTAGCCCATGTTGGATTCTCTCAAAATCCGTGCATGATTTCAGAAATTCGACTTCATATTCTTATTTGTGGGGTCAAATTGAGTGGGAAATGGGTCTAACCCAAATTTTAGAGCAACCGTATCAAAATTCGAAAATCGCAAAAATTGCGATTTGGAGGGTCAACTTTAAAGGGGCATATCTCTTAGCACACAAGGAACTGGAAGGGCTGCAACCTATCAAATTAAAGCTCTTTGAGTTAGCTTTCCAACTCACTTGGTTTCACCTTAGTCCAAGTTAGGATGAGGGAGTTATGACCATTTTCGTAAAACCTGTCTGTGCAGATTTGCAATTTCCAGTGAGCTATTTTTAGGCGGGTTGGAGGTGTTTTTTTATAAAAAGGGGATATGTCCCATACTTAGTCATTTTCTTAACTCCAAAAACACTCTCTAAGCCCTCTCCAAAAATTTCACCAAGATCTTCAACCAAATTCAAACATCTCAAGCTCTAATTCCGGATTCAAGACTCAATCTCAAGCTTCGATTCTCCATTCCAATCTTCATCAAGGATTCTCCAAAGTTGAGGTATGTGGGTTTGATTGTGGAAACCTTCCTTTCCACAAGTCCAATCATTTATCCTCTATTTCTACTTCAAGTTTATGGGTCCTTATGATTATTTATGAATTCTTGAATTATGGAATTACTACTACACACCCTATTATGGTCCATTTTGCATATTATCATGAATGGAATTTTTATGTGATGTTTATGGTTTACATGCTTCCATGATCAAATTATGAAGGTTGATATATATATGTATGTTGTTGGTGGGCTGAATTATATGGATTTTGGAATTGGTTGGACTTAGTATTCTTGAAATACATGATTTCATTTACATGAACAATTGCCCACCTTGTGTTTGATAAAATGCCCATTTATAGAATTCTTAGAAAAGGGAAGGTCCAAGGTACGTCCTATGAGTCGGATGGTTATGTAATTACTGAAATGATGATGAAATGGACACATGTATATGATTTTCTCTATATAAGTGTTGTGAGTCGACCAAGCCTAGTACGGGGGGTAGTAGGCCCGTATAACCGTATCGAGGGGTTGGTACCTTGGTTGCCTAGTACGGGGGGTAGTAGGCCCGTATAACCGTATCGAGGGGTTTGTACCTTGGTCCCTAGCTCGGGGGGGTGGTAGGCCCGTGTAACCATATTGAGGGGTTTGTACCTCTTTCGCCTCTCCAAGGGGGTGGTAGGCCTTGGAAATACTATATTGATGGTCACTCGCCACACATGTACTACGTCCCACTAAATATGATTTTTATGTAAGCATCATTATACATATCATTTCATTAATATGCTATCTTTTGGGTATGATTACGCATTTTTCCTATGATGTCCATCTAATGTAGCATTGCATTGCATCCCATATACTTAGTACATTCAAATGTACTAACACATACTCTATGCCTACATGATGTCACCATGTAGGGACCGGAGCACCGCTTGACCATCCTCCTCCGCGTGGCTAGTACGATTTTCTATAGTGGTTATTGGGGAGTCCTCCATTTCGGGGACGTTGCTCATGATCTTTTGCTATGTATAAAAATTTTCCTTTCTAGTTATGTTTTGACTATGAGGGTGAGCCCGGTAGTTTGTCTTGGCCCCCGCTAAGTACTCATGTTTAGAGGTGGTGTTGGACAAGTTGTGTATTATGCTTGGGCTTGACTCATCTATGGTATTTATGTATCATTTCTTTTTTTTGCTCCCTTAGTCCCGATTTCCCCCTTGATTATGCTTATCGTTTATGGTCATTTAATTGCTTCCGCGACCAAGGATGTGTAATGATACGCTATGAGGCTTGTTTGGGGTTCCTTCGGGTTCCCCATTCGCCGGTCACATCTAGGCCCTAGGCTTGGGTCGTGACACACAACTATTTATTTTTTTATTTTAGTGTCTTTAATACTCTTAGACTTGGTATTTTGAGAGTAGATGTCCTTTATGTGATGACTTTCAGGGTTCGGGAATAATATGTAATAGATTCTAGTGGATTTTATTTTCGTATTAATAAGTTTTGAGCTTCCGCATTATGGTTATATTTTGTAAGTTGGGTTTGAATTTGTTGGTTCGCCCACCTAGGAGGTTAAGTGTGGGTGCCACTCAGGACTCATTTTTGGTCGTGACAGAAATTTATTCATCCATTTCACAAACTTTTGGTATTTATAAAGTATGAGCACATATTGTCAATACAAATACTTCTTAATGTTGTGCTATTTTTTTTCCTTCATTGTAATTAATTTCTTTGTCATGATACATGAATTTTGAAATAACTGTATCTTTAGAGTTTTGATGGCGAGTGTCATGGCACTTTGGTCTATTATATTATTGATTTGGGATAAGACGGTGGATTCAAGTTCCATCACACCAAAAGGATAAGACATCAGGTTAGAGTCTGGATGCACCATAATTAAAAAATGCTTGAGGGTAAGTCAATAGATTCAAGTTCTATCACACCAATAGGGTAAGACATCAATTTGAATTTTGATGCACCATTGTTACGACCCAATTTCTCAGGTCATGACGGCACCTACTACATCCCACCAGTAGGTAAGTCTAAACCCTAGTCTAGAGTCATATGGAATGGACTACCAAGCGAAAGCCAACGACAAGAAGGATAAAGCTTAAAACAAGTGAAGAAAGAAATCAATAGAAATACAAAATAGAAATTACCCCAAGACCTGGCATCAGTCAGTAGTTAGCATCTAATCCAAAGCAAGAGTGCAAGGCTTTTACAAATACAAGATAAGTACAGGCTGTCTCTGAGTACAATATAAAGACTAAGCCTAGCCAAAAATAGATGGAAATCGACAACTCCGAATGCCAGGTTCTCACCCTAGTCTCCGAACTCTAAGCTACTCTGCACAACTTCAAATCAACGGCGATAACTCAAACAAGTATCTGCAGGAAGTAGAAGTGTAGTATGAGTACCAAAAAGGGTACTCAGTAGGCAATGGCCGACTGAGCTCAAAAGATAACACAAACATAAACAACAAGTAATAAGAAAAGCATAGCACAAGTAACTAAACAGGAGATACTAAAGGAAACAAGCAATAAATAATAGAAATAGGAAACAAGGGGTAAGAAGCTGAGTCAAGAACGTACCTGGAACGCAAGCCAACAACCTAATCGCAAGAAACTAAGATACCAAATCAACTACCCAGGGTAAGGAAGATTCACATCCACAATTCTAAAGGCAAGGCTTATCAGCTATCAAATAAATAATAACAAAGAACAGAATATAGCCAAACAATAACTCAATCAGATCCCATAAGCCCGAAAGGTACAAATAACAATCATAGCCCAATCGGCCCCCATAAACCAGAGGGTGCAATCAACAAACAAGTATACTGGTCATAGACGATGCATATGAATGCAGGGTGAGCAGCGGGACCATCAGTACTATCCTTTCGATTACTTTAGAGAAGATCTATTTATTCAAACCCACACAAGATTATGCAACAATATTCATAAGATATTCCTCTTTCGATTAAATATGATAATGAATATAGTTTCAATTTAATTAAAACTCCCATAACGAGTTCAAACATAAGAACGAAAATCAAAATCCCAATGTATTCATCAATACAACATGTTTGTCAAATACCCTCAAAGAAACTCCACAGAGGAGAATAAGTTTACTAAGAACAAAGATGAAAAAGAAGACATAGCAACCCAACTCTAAATCCCAACTCCCATTTTAGATTCGAGTAGTGTACTGCGTGTTCCTCTTTCTGTCCTTCATGACCTAGCCTTTTCTTCACTCTTTTCTCGATACCTTAATAATGGGGAAAGTTCCAAGGTCATATAGCATAGTGTCTTTTGTGAAATTCTAAAATTATCCCTCTTTTAATATTTTTCAAGCCTCCCAGCTGCGTGGGCGTATTGCCGAAAGCCCGAGTATGCGACTCGTAGGGGGAGGGACAACAACTTCAAAACTTGCCGCACAGGCACGCCATTGGGAGCCTGAGCACGCGACCAGTGCTTAGAGGGACAAAAACTTCAAAACTCGATGTGTGGGCGCGCCGCTGGGATCCCGAGCGCGTGACCAGCGTGCGGAAGGGTAGCAACTTGCAAATATCCATTTTTGTTCTTTTTTTCTTTGTTTAGCATTCTTGTTGACTCTTTTCACTAATCATACTCAATACTTGAATAAGAAACCCTACACATATGAAAAGTAGACCATTAATTACAAAATTCACTTTCAAAACTTGTCTAAAATCATCTCATTTCGTTGCCCTTCAAATACCCCCACACTTGAGTTTTGGCTCGTCCCGAGCAAATTAGAACAAACTTGAGCCCCTCTAGACTTTAACGCAAAGTCACTAGAAACAGTAATTGACTTCAACCATCCCTATAGGTGCATGCAACATTCATCGTTAAATGACTACTCATTGACAATAAAATTTAAGCGAAAATCAACCGTGAATTTTCTAACAACAAAAAAGATGCAATTTTATCACCAACAAACTTATGTTCATGCATCACAGACAGAAACTCTCATTTAACTCATTCACACAAAGAAATACATCATGTTTTTTAAGAATACCATAGGCTTGGCAATCGAGTAATTCTCCACTAATGTAGGCCTTCTCAAGTTAAAATCATGTAAGAATTGCACGGGTGTATTTTGTAGTATCTCTTTTATCACTTTTTTCCATTTCATTGAGGCATCTTTCTTTTTCTTTTTAAAAACAATTCCAACAACTTCCATTAATTTTCTACACATGGCTAATTTCATCTGCCTCTTTTTTTTTATAATGAACATAGTTTTCATAAATCAATTCTCTACGCTTCCGTATATAAATTCAATTAAGAGAGTGACACACGGGAGAATTGACTGGAGCATTGTATTTGCTAATCAAAGAAAATGGATTATTATAAGGCTCAAAATGGTTGACTAGGGATACTTATCATCAATGGTTTGTGAATTTAGGCTAGAAATGGGTTAATCAAAGAAAGCCTACAATCATATTCTTCCTCAAAAAGTCCTAGCATTTTGCCTCAAAAAAACTTCAATGTCAAGTTCTACATTCTTTCTTAAATGAGTACACATCAAGATATTCTCACCACACAATGTTCAAGGACTGATAATGCTTCAACTTCACATGCAAACAAGTGTGCAAATACTGGGGAAGAAAATGAGCAACACAACCTCTAGATACAAATCATTCAACTTCTACCTCTTGCACTTGTTCAACAATTATGCTACAACTCTTATTCTAAAAAACATCTGTTTCAAAACAAATACAACTATGATTAAAAAAAAAAAATAGACAAGAAACCCATAGAAGTACAATAAAGAAGTTACCCAAAAAAGAAAAAAATATTATTTACAATTCTTTCACCCCTACACTTAAGCTATCACATGTTCCCATGGCATAAAGAAACTGCAAAAGTAAAGAATACTTCCCTGGCTCTCTTTAGTCGGTGTCGGAATTAGTGTCTGGGTCTATTGTGCAGGCTTGGCCAAGCGCACATAACCATGTCGTGATCTTTCTATTCGACTTGGTTGTCTTAACTTTTAGCTTATCCACCTTCTTCATATTAAATACTACCCTTTCCTCTCAAACTCTAAGCATCAATTTCCCTTCATACACATCGAGTATTTCTCTACCAGTAGGCAGGAATGGTCGACCAAGAATTAATGGAACCTCTTTGTTTTCTTCCATGTCCACCACAATGAAATCTACTGGAAACACAAACTTGTCCACCCTAACTAGAACATCTTCAACTTTCCCTCAGGAATAATTGTGGATTTGTCTACCAATTATAAGGACAATAGGATGGATTTAATGATTCCGAGCTCTCTTTCTAACTTTTTGAAAATGGACAAAGGCAAGAGGTTTATAAAAGCTCCTGAATCACATAAGGATCTCTCAAATCTAACAGTCCTTATTGCACATGGAATAGTGAAATTAAACTACCTGGATCACCCCATTCTTAGGGTAATTTATTTTGAAGGATGGCACTACAATGAGCATTCAGCTTGACTACTGATGTTTCCTCCAATTTTCTCTTGCTAGACAAAATTTCCTTAAAAAATTTAGCATACGTAGGCATCTGAGTGATTACCTCAGTTAAAGGAATATTCACATCTAGTTGCTTCAGCATCTCTAAGAACTTACCAAAACACTTGTCAAGCTTCTCTCGTTTCATCGTCTAAAGAAAAGGCAATGCAGGCATGTGTTTATCATCAACTTCCAGTTTTGACTTCTCATTTCCTTTAAGAATTTTTCAGAACTCCCTACTACTTTTTGACATCCATGTGCTCATCTTGGCTTTCTCTTAATTTATCTTTTAGATTTTTGTAATTATCATTCAACATCGTCCCAAAATACAATGTTACAACCTTCAAATCTTTTGGATTCCTCATAGTGTCACTTGGTAGAGTTCTAGGAGCTCTCTTAGAAATTTGATTTGCAATCTGACCCACGTGCTTCTCCAAATTGCGAATAGAAGCACTCTGATTTTCTAATTTCTCATCTACCTTAGTGATGAAACTTTCAAACATCTCTTCAAAACGAGATGTGTTCCCTTGTTGTCCCTGTTGTTGGGAATTGTGGTACCCCTGAAGTGCTTGTCCTTGTCCTTTCACATTGTTCTGTTGCCACGCATTCAAACTATCATTTGGTGAACTCCATGAGAATCCAGGATGGCATTAAAATTGTTTCCTTCTTAATAGTTGATGAGTGGTGGATTTGTACTCATTTTAGGCTCTTTTCTTATAATTTTGTGTCACTCAAGTAGGGAAAGAGGCTAATTATCCTTTGAATTATGTTAATTTCAGGTGTTTGTTGCTGGGAGAAAAAATGATGCACAAAAGGGGAAATGGAGCTGAACCTGGAAGGAATTGAGCCCTATATCTCGCACCTGTGAGTTGGTGTTCACTTTTGCAAACAATCAACCAAAGTCAATTGGTAGCTTAAGCGATGATGCGGGGTTTGCTTTTGTGAACTGGTCAAGAAGGGTAGAGTTCGCTTAAGCAATAGGATGTTCGCTTTTGTGACATTCACTTTTGCGAATCCCCAGCCGCTTTTGCAGAACCCGCCTATCCAAACAGGGACAAAATTGGAAATGCTCAAGCATTGTATCAAAATTCAGAAAATAGGGCTAAAGAGAAAGCATTATTCCATATCAGATTTAAGGATAATTCTTCATCTCTCAGCTTAGCTTGAAGACTAATTTGTAGATCTTAATTTTGGATTGAGACATTGAAGGCAAGTTGCCTCACATTTCAGTTGTAGATTTGGAGATTGTGTTCTATCTTAGTAAATTTCTTTTATCCTTCTTCATTTCCTTATTCTTATTGCTAAAAATGTGGGTGTAATTATGTGTATGAAATTGAGGCTTTTGTGCTGGAAATAGATAAAGCTATTTGGGTATTTGATTTTTTACTCTATTGCTTTTGTAATTCATTGTTTCTATGCTTGAATTCATGAAATAGGTTTAATTTAGTTCTCATGTTTGAATTTATGATTTGAGAGTGCATGCTTGAATCTAGCTTTCGATCTTTGTGGATTGCTTGAAAATAGAATCTATGAAGTGAAGAACTAGGTTGATGATCATGTTTGACTTTGATTTCTAAATTTTAGACCAAAAGGAGATAATTTAAGCTTACTTGGTTGAATGATAGACTTTCTAGAATCGAGGTTTATATTAAGGTCTTGGATTGTTTTGTACTGACGCGATTGAGATCGAAAGGGGATTAGGGTTGACATATGATTATCTAGCCTATCTATGATTGACTGAGAATGGATTGAATTACAATGGATCATTGAGTGTTGATTAAATCCCGAATTTCCCAATTCTCATACGTCTCTTGCTTGATATTATCTTGACCCCGTTCTTGGGTAATTAGAAAAATTGCCTTTTATTTGATAGTTTTGTACATTGCACGTTTAGATTCAAACTAATATCTAGTTAGCCTTTATCTTTTCGATTGCCGGTATATTGTTCCTTGTGAGATTCGACCTCGACTCTTAGTTGGTATTTTTATTGACAACGATTGCTTACTCTTCGAACTTGTTTTGAGGGTAGTTTGAGCGTTATCAAAAATGGTGCCACTGCCGGGGAACAATTAGGCTTATTAAATTGATTTAAGATTACTAGTTTACTTGTTTCTATCTAAATTGTGAATAGTTGTCTTTACTTTCTTTTTGTTTTGTTTCTATGACTTCTTGTGATAAAGAAATGCTTGGGGTTGTAAGCCCTATATTGATGACCCATGGCCTTGTTGTGAAGAGATAGATGTGGTAAGTCAATCTTAGCTCATAATCTTGAGCTAAAGGCTTGAAGATAGTGAGAGGCACCTACATCTAGTGTCTCAATTATGGGATAAGTTTCACAATTTGCACCTTAATCAATGTTTTTGAGATGATCCGACTTGGGTTTAGAATTGATATTTTGGAGGCCGATGTGAAAATAAGAATTGGGGCATGTGATGCCCTTTATCAAATGGTCAATGAAGATGAAATAGAGTTAGAGTCTCACGAAAAAGGGGTCACATTAACATGGACGAAATTTTGGGTATTTGAAACCAAACCAAGCCAATAAAACTCCAAGATTCCAAAATCAAAGAAATGACACTAGAGTTGCAAGAGAAAGCCAAAAAGATCATATATGGCAACTTTAGTTCATTTGAAAACGAGAGTATCACTCATTTGAAGGCCAAAAATTATGAAGTTCAATGCTCAAAAGGCGTAGTGATCCTCTAACTCTTGCCCAATGATCCTAAATGGAAACATGATTCAAAGTTGGGTACGAAATTCAAGTCTTCAAAGTGGAGAGATCGGGTGAAACATGTGATTCTCTCTTGCACTCCCCATGCTCTTCGGGGCGAATATGATCTAAAGTTGGGGAGAAGGTTTATTGCCTGGAAGTGGAAACACAAAGGGTAATGTACCCGGTGTCGTAACATGACATTTTGTGCTCTTGATGGAAGGCAACCCATCAAAATCTAAATAAATATAGTTCTTAGTTTAAATTGTTGTTTTTGACTAATCCTCGTGATTTTGGAGTTTTGGAATTAATTTGAACAGGTTTGGAGGCACACATCTTGAAGGAAATGAACTTCGGGGTTAAACTCCCCTCAAAATATGACTTGGGAAGCTTTTTGGGCATCCAAGCTCGCCCAACAGCCCTTGAGTCCGCCGAAATGGACAGTGAGCAGCCTGCCAAAAGTGGCCTTAGAAGTCACAAAAGTGAACGAATGTTTGCTTAAGCGAAGGTAAGGTATTCAAAAGACACTGAGCAGAATCCAAACGGGCAAAACGCCCAAAAAAAAGGTTCACACCTTTGCTCTCCTCTTCACTTGTCTCGAAATGATTTCTGACTCTTGGTCTTCCTTGTGTAAACTCAATCTGGTATGTCTCTCTCACTCTTACTCTCTTGAAGTGGTAATATTCATTGGTTAATTTAATTGCCTTGTTAAAAGTAGGGGGTATTAAGTGGGTAGTAACTTCTCTAACTTGGGGGGTTAAAATTGTGAATGTGTTGGCCGAATTTTTGCTTAAATTGTTAAATGCATGTGTGTGGGATGCTTTAGAGTATTTGAGGAAGTCTTGAGTACCCATTTCTGGATTTAATTGATGAAACATTGTTTGGGCACCATGTGTTTGATAAAATGCCCAAAAGAACTCAAGGATAATTTTTTAAACTTGTTGTACCGAAATGATTGGGTATCATGGCTGCTTGTTTGGTTGTTGTTGATTTTACACTGCTGGTAGTTAAAATTTTGTGCTAATTTGAAACTTAAAAGTTGATTGTTCATGTTGAGGGAGATGACTATTCGTGAAAGTGTACTTGACATCGCAAAAGTGAAGTTCGTTTAAGCGATCCCTCTTCGCTTTTGCGACTTCCGCATAAGCAGACTCCTGATAGCTTTTGCGATGTGCACTTAAGCGAACATGGTCTCTCTTTTGCGAGATCTGAGACCATTTCCTGCAAGTGTCAAAATTTTCAGCAGGCTTGTTTTGGTTTCCGAATTAATTCCCAACCCTTTTCTTTGACTTCTACCAATGAAATAGCATTGTTTAGCACATGATTCTTACACTTTCATACTATTGTGATTTTTAGATCCATAAAAAGTCAAGAATGGCTTAAGAACATAGTTTTGAAGAGGAAGCAGTGATTGAATATGACTAACATCACTTTATCTCTCTGAGCTCAGGAAAATTATTATTCTGATTTGATTAAGAAGAAGTTGCTCTTGGAGAGAGGCATTGCTCTTGACAAAGTGGAAGAGATGCTTCTAAATTTCTATCAGAGGTTGGTGACATCTGGTTGGATATCCTTTGATCCCGAACCATGCGGGGTGATTGAACAATGGGTGAGGGAGTTCTATGCTAACCTCATGGAAATTGATATGACGACAAGGTTAATCACCATTCGAGGCAAGGTTGTCAACTATGGGCCGGAGGCAATCAATGTCGTTTATGGGTTGCCAAACCACAATATTGAGGCCTTCATTGCCAAGGATTGTGAGTCGGGTACTTGGCTAGCATCGAAGCTTTTCCCCGGTAAATATGTCTCATGGGATGTCACAAAGGCTGGGAACCTATGCTCAGATTTGACAACCGAGGCGAGAACATGAATGTCGATTGTATGCAGCCGCATCTCCCCAAGTGGGAATATTAGCAACATTCTGGTGTTGCTGGCACAAATAGTGGCATGTATACTTGATGATGTTCCATTGAATGTGGGCCATTTGATCGTGATTGAGTTCCGTGAGTTTAGGGTTCATGACAGCCTCTGTCTTATTGTTCCATCACTTATCACAAAGCTATGTAGACGGGCTGAAGTAGAGGTGCTTTCGGGTGACATGTGGGTGGAACCCAAAAATTAAAAATATCCTCTAAAGATGCTTGGCGAAGGCACGGTTGTGAAAAGAAAGAAAAGAAAAGTTGACTATGGGAAGTCTGTACATGTGGAGGAGGATTTTCCTATACCTCCGATTGTGGGGTTGTTTGAATCATTGGCTAGTGAGTTGCGGATCGCAAAGGAGTTAGTGGTGAAGCTATCGCAAGGGCCAGATGAGCCATCTTCTAGACCGATATCATGTGTGCCTCAAAGTGAGTTTGATGCCTACTTGAAAGATTAAAGGAAGCAAAAAGCTCAACTTGAAAATTTGGAGAAGGCCTACGCCGGCTTGGCTAAGTCACATGGTGAGTTAAGCATCTCACATAGTAATATGAAGAAGCGGGAGAAGAGTAGTGACAAGTTCTTTACTCGAATATGGAAAGAGGTCAAAGGCCTTTGGAAAGTGTTGAAGGCACATGAGCCACTCCCGACTTCTAGGCCGGAGGAAGATGGAGATAAACCTGCTACATGGAGAATGATGGTGGAGCTGAGGATAGCAAGGCCACCGACACCGATGGAGATGATTGAGGTAGCCTACTGAGCCATTTCGTATTCTCTTTGTGATTTTCATAGTTGTGCTGTGAGGGCATAACATCATCTTTAGTTTGGGGTGCTCCCCTTTAGGTTGTTTCTTTTGTTTTGATTGACATTTTGGATGTTTTGGTTTATTGTGTGGATTGGTCTTTTTTATTATGTTTTTGTTAATTATAGTAGTATTTTTTGTTAGTTTCCATTTTGCAGTAATAAATTGTGATGATAGTGTTTCATTCTTATATGCCTTGAAGCAAGGGAAGTCTGAGTACCCATAGCTTGTGAGTTTGGAAGCCCTTGTGAATACTCAACGAAAAGGCTTGAATTTGCCCAATGATAGGTCAGATGATGTCATTCTTAAGAGAAAACCTTCATTTTGTTGAGTGTTGTTGTCTTTATGGTGCTTTGATGTGAGGTTGTGACTTGTTTGGTACTAATAAATTTAGCCAAGCCTTGTAAATCGTAAAATAAGGCAGCCCTCCGAAATTTTTGTGAAAATGAATGATTTTGTCACAATGTTTTGACTCTTTTTGTGACTCCTAATTACTAGGTGGTGAAGTGAAAAATAACTCCTTTGTTCTTGACTAGGAAGTGAAATTGAGCCATCTGGAATAGTTTTCATGCCATGTGTGGTGAGTTGTTGAATAATGCCTTGTGTTTACTTTTGTCACCTAGAACTTGCTCCGTTGGTCTTGAAATGTTGGTTTTGATTGAATTTGGTTGGAGAAATGAACCTAGGCTTTCTTTGATGTTCTTTAAGTCCACTTGGCCTAAAAATCCCGCATTTGCATTAAACATATCTTTAGTTGTCCCCTTTTGAGCTTTATCCTTTTATTGGCAACCACATTACAAGCTTTGTTATTTTTAAGAAAGTAACCTTCTTTTGAACTCGTGAAAGTTGAGACTATGTTATGGGAGACTCATAAACAATATGATTATCACATGAGGGCTTGATAAAAAAAAAGAGAGAAATGAGTGAGAATGGAGGAGAAAGTTTCAAAAGAAAGAAAAAGTTGTAAAAAAGAAAGAAAGGGATTGAATAAATGAGATTTGAATCCTCCAAAATTTGAAAATGGTAGCATGTGGGCAATCTAGAATGGAATAAGAAAGGAAAAATAAGAAAATATTGTAAAATGTGCATTGAGTTGAAAAAATGAAGAAAAAGTGGAAAAGTTGACGAATGATGAGTTGTTGTGTAGTGTTCAAGGAGGGTGTGGTCACTTCTACCTAAATGATTTGCTAACCTTCCCTAAGCCTACATTACAAGCTTAACGAAGTCCTTTGAGATCTCCAATCGAATAAAATTGAGTTGATGTTGATTGAAAATATGGGCAAGCCTATGGTGTGGCATTTATGTGCATGAGATGATTCATTGTGAGAGTGAGTGTTTGCATCTTTGTCCCTTGTTTTGTAAATATTTGTGTGTGCTTTTGTGGGATATTTATTTTCTTGTGAGGGCATGAAAACTAGGATGGATTGGTAAAGTTGATAGAGTCCGATATTGAGTCTAGGGAAGTTGTTAGTTTACTAGTATTTGTGAGTCACTTCTTAAGAATTCTTATTGTCACTTGATCATTCTTGAAAATCATTGAGTCTTGAAAATCGCTTACTCTTCGAACTTGTTTTGAGGGTAGTTGGAGTGTTATCAATAGTTCCCTATGTTAAAGTTTCCAACAGCATTAACCTCTTCTTCTGAAAGTGGCCCTTGTTGACATTCATGAGTAGGATACCTCCCTGCACAAAAATCACACATTATTGATTGTGTCATTTGATCCTGGGCTAGAGTCAACAATTTTACATCCTTTGAAATCGATGCAATTTACACCTGCAAGGTACTGTAAGTATCAACTTGGTGCGCCCCTGCAATTTTCTTCCTTTAAGAATTCTCTGCAACACACTGATTAGCATCCTCTACAAGTTTATTTAGGATTTCAATTTCTTCTTTGGCTGTATTTTTCATGATCGGTCCTCCCACTGCATTATTTAATATCCTCTATTACATAAGTGATAAACCTTCCCAGAAATTTGTCAACTGCAACCATGGCTCAATTCCATTATTTGGACACTTCCTCAACAACTCTTTGAACCTTTCCTATGCTTCAAGCACTGTTTCTAATTTTAGTTGATCAAAACTGCTTATCTCCTTCCTCATTCTGGCTATTTTCGCTGGTGAGAAATACGTATCAAGAAACTTTGTCGTCATTCCACCCCAGGTGCGGATTGATCTAGAAGGTAAACTTTTTAGCTAGATCTTAGCATCATCCTTCAACGAGAAAGGAAATGCCCTTAAATATATAGCATCGTCTGATGCCCCATTATAGAGAAAAGTGTTCATGATTTCATTTAAATCCATCATATGACTGGTTGGATCCTCATTTCTGCTTTCCTCAGAACACACAATTATTTGGTATTGCTTGGAGAACGTTGTGCTTGATCTCAAAATTATTTCCCGCATTAGGGGGAGATCTCACACTGGACTGCATCCCATTATAAGTTGGCTTAGCATAGTCTCCTAACAATCTCCATGTCCTGCCATTATTTTGATCCATTAGGTCTTCTACTTCAGTAGGAGATTGGTGGTTTCTTTGTTTAACAACCCCAGGATGTTAAGCATCATCATCGATCCCAGGTGCCCGATTTTTGTTAACAAAGTTGAGTGGGTCATTCAAAACCATGTTGATGGTGTCATTAGCCATTGTAATATGACTCTGAGACTTCCTTGAAACCCTTTCTTCAAGTTCCTTCTTAAGCAGGCTTAAAGCTTTTTCCAACTCTGGATTGGATTTGATAACTTATTTTGAGGAAGATCGTATCATACACTAAAGTTGTGGTTAATTCCTATTGTCTGTGATAATAGGAACTTGAGATGTTAACTAACAAAAAATAAATAAGAACTTGAAGTATTACATAAAACTCTATCGAAAACTACTAGTTGCCAATCCTTGGCAACAGTGCTAAAATTTGACGAACACAAATACGCAATAAGATTAGCGCTTCGTTAGTAAAAAAGATAGTATAGTATAAAGATCATTTGTATAGGGATTGGTACATATAATAATTTAATCAAATCTAGCTAACTATTATTCAGGTGATCAAAAGAAGAGAGTTGGTTTTGGTTATGAACCACGTTTATAGACTAAATGATAATTTAAAACAATTGATAACTATGAAGTTTAATATCAATAATAAAAGATAGGGTAAAAGACGAAACAAATGCATAATGATAATAGGGATTTAACACGTTCATTGATCACATCTAAAGTTCCATCGATTCTCTTGGATTTGATAGTTGAGTGTCATTAAGATTCAAATTTCTCCTCCGAGTAATCTCAAGTTAAAGAAATAAACTAATTATAATCCAGTGATCCTAATATGTAAGAACATGTTATGGATTATTCTTAAGGAAGTAATGTACTTCGACTATGTTTCCTTGAGATTCAATCAACAATCATCAACAAGCTCTTTCGATTACTTTACAGAAGATATATAGATTCAAACCCACACAAGATTATGCAACAATATTAATAAGATATTCCTCTTTCTATTAAATAAGATAATGAACATAGTTGCAATTTAATTAAAACTGCCATAACGAGTTCAAGCATAAGAATGAAAATCAAAATCACAACATATTCATCAATACAACATGTTTGTCAAATACCCTCAATAAGTTTACTAAGAACAGAGATGAAAAAGAAGACATAGATACCCAACTCTAAATCTCAACTCCCATTTTGGATTCGAGTAGTGTACTGCGTGTTCCTCTTTCTCTCCTTCATGACCTAGCCTTTTCTTCACTCTTTTCTCGACACCTTAATACTGGGCAAGTTCCAACATCATATAGCATAGTTTCTTTTGTAAAATTCCAAAATTATTTTAATTCTGCAAGCCTCCCATCCGCGCAGGTGTACCGCTAAGAGCCCGAACGTGCGACTCGCAGGGGGAGGGATAGCAACTTCAAAACTCACCGCCCAGGCACGCCGTTGGGAGCCCGAGCACGCGACTAGCGTGTGGAGGGACAGAAACTTTAAAGTTGATGCGCAGACACGCCGCTGGGATCCCGAGCGCACAACCAGCCCACTAAAGGGCAGCAACTTGCAACTGTCTGTTTTTGTTCTTTTTTTTCATTGTTTCTCATTCTTGTTAACCCCATTTTGGATTCGAGTAGTGTATAGCGTGTTCCTCTTTCTCTCCTTCGTGACCTAGCCTTTTTGGATTTTTTATCGATACCCTAGTACTAGGGAAAGTTCCAACATCATATATCATAAAGTCTTTTGCAAAATTCAAAAATTATCCCTCTTTGAATATTCTGCACGCCACCCCACTACACAGGCACGCTATTGAGAGCCCGAGCACGCATGCAGTACACAGAGGGATAGCAACTTCAAAACTCACCACGTGGGCATGCCGTATGGAGCTCGAGCACGTGACCGGCATGGGGAGGGACAAAACTTCAAAACTTGCCATGTGGGCGTGCCGCTAGGAGCCCAAGTGCGCGACTAGTGCGCGGAAGGGCAGCAACTTGCAAATGTCCATTTTTGTTCTTTTTTTCTTTCTTTAGCATTCTTGTTGGCCTTTTTCACTAATCATGTTCAATAGTGGAATTAGCGACTCTACATATATGAAAAGTAGGCCATTAATTGCAAAATTCACATTCAAAACTTGTCTAAAATCATCTCATTTCATTGCCCATCATAAATCAATTCTCTACATAAATGCAATAATGCTACCATTGCCAAATTCTCTCTAATTTGCTGAATCAAAGAACACCGGGTCTCAATAAATACATTAACGCTACAATCCTCTGAAATCTGCAATCGAACTAGACTGTTGGCTAATCTCTGAATATCCCTAGCCAAATTCCTCTCCTCCACTCGAATTGCGGCTAGACTCCTCATGCTATAAGTCTTCCTACTCAACACATCTACTACCACATTGGCCTTTCCTGGGTGATATAGGATAGTCATGTCATAGTCCTTCAATAGCTCAAGTCATCTACGCTACCTCAATTTCAAACCCCTTTGACTGAAGATATATTGAAGACTCCAATGATCGGTGAAGACCTCGCACTGCACACCATACAAGTAGTGACACTACAACTTAAGCACAAAGGCCATGACTACCAACTCCAAGTCATGAGAAAGACAGTTCTTCTCATAAGTCTTCAACTACCTCGAAGCATAAGCAATCAACTTTCCCTTTTGCATCAGAACACCACCTAAGCAAAACTCCCAAAGAATCACAATACACGGTACAACCCACACCCTCCTCGGGTAGAGTTTAAACATGATCTGAAGTCAATAAGGTCTTGAACATTTGAAAGCTCACCTCACATTTGTCAAACCACTAAAAACCCACACTGTGCCGAGTCAATCTAGTCCATGGGGCCGCAATAGTAGAGAAACCCTACACAAACTGCCCGTAATAGCCTGCCAAACCCACACAACTACGACTCTCAGTAGGAGAAGTAGGCCTCGTCCAAGCTCTAATTTCCTCAATCTGGGTTGTATCTACCCTAATACCCTCCTTGGACACCACGTGTCCCAAGAATGCCACTGAATCAAGCCCAGAACTTGCACTTTGAGAATTTAGCATATAATTTATCCTCTCTCAACCTCTGAAGCACTATCCTCAAGTGGCGAACATGATCATCCTCGGTTGTGGAATACACCAAGATGTCATCAATGAATACAATCATAAAAGAATCCAAATACGGGTGAAACACCCCGTTCATCAACTCCATGAATTCTACATGGGTGTTAGTCAACCCAAAGGATGTCACCAAGAACTCATAATGGTCATACCAGGTCTAAAAAGTAGTCTTAGAGACATTTGATGCCCTAATATTAAACTGATGATAAGTGGACCTCAAAACTATCTTAGAGAACAACGCTGCCCCCTGAAGCTGATCAAACAAACCATTAATGCACGAAAAAGGATATGTAGTCTTCACTGTCACCTTGTTCAACTGCCTATAGTCGATACACATCTTGTTAGACCCATCCTTATTCTTCAACAAGTCTTACAACTGACCCTTCAACTTTGCAAGGTTCATACAATAGGGAGGAATAGAAATGGGCTTAGAGTCTGGCTCCAAATCAATAGCAAAATCAACATCCCTATCAGAAGCAACACCTAGAATATCAGTAGAAATACATCTGGAAACTCCTAAACCATGGGAATGGACTCCATGGGTGGTGGCTCAACACTAGTATCCCAGATAAAAGCTAAATAGGACAAACACCTTCTATCGACCAATCTCTGAGCATAGAGGAAAAAGATAACTTTACTAGGGTAAGCACCACTAGTGCCCTTCCACTCAACCCTTGGGACACCAGGCATTGCTAAGGTCACAGTCTTAGCATTATAATCAAGAATAGCATGATAAGGAGAGAGCCAATCCATACCCAAGATGACATCGAAATCCACTATTCGGAGAATAATCAAGTCTACCCAAGTGTCATACCCCGCCAAAGTAACAAGACAAGATTGATACACTTGATCCACCACTAACGGCTCACCTATAGGTGCAGAAACACTAATCGGCAAAGGCATATGCTCACATAACAAATCAAACCCAGCAACAAAATAGGCAGACACATAAAAGAATGTAGATCCTAAATCAAACAATACAGATGCAGATCGATGGCAGACCGGACAATACTTGTGATAACCGCATCAGAAACCTCAGCCTCGGATCTTCTCGAGAAAGCATAACACTATCCCCCTCTGCCATCTCCAGCCTGATGGTACCTCTACCCCTACTATGATGTGATGTAGTACCACTACTAGAAGCCCGACCACCTTTACCTGATTGAGATCTGCCCCGACACTTGGTCGGAGGTTGTCACGACCCAGGGTAGCCCCTAGATGCAACACGGCGTACAAGACCCCGAGAGGCCTTATACAAGCCCTTAGCATACATAACATACAAGATAATAGAGAAGTAAGAGTTCAGAAGAGCATTTTATATCTAAGCTTTAATCAAAACAGCGGAAGTCTACATCTCATGTCTCAAGCCATCTAACATAATAGAATAGAAATGAAGGTTTGGGACGCAACCCAGTACAATATCCAAAATAATGGAAAGCATGAAAATGTAACAAGGTTAGGCCCTCGGACATAGGAGGCCTCACCAAGTCTTCACGATCACTAGAACTGACTAGCCACGAGTGGCATGAGAGGAGCCGCCAAGCCCTACATCAATAGAATCAATGTAGGCAAGAGTATGCATTAGTACAATCAAGTACCAAGTATGATAGTAATACACATAGGGCATATAAAACATGCTAGAATGACATATAATCATGACATATAATGACCAAGCTAAAACATGATAGTTCATAAGAAACGTGAAGCATAAACCATGGCCAAGACAAGCTATTCATCTTTCCTTTACTTTACATCATCATAAGAACACTTAAGTTCATTATCTGTGGGGAAATAGCCTTAACCGACATATGAGACCATGTGAGCTATCAACATGGAATCCGATGTCTGCCCCACACCGAAAAGGGGTGTCCTACTTGCCAAGGTAAGACCACGAACTTCTTAGCTTATGTGGATCCACTAGCTAGTGTCTATCATAGACCATCACCCTATGGTGGCACATACGTTATGGGACATGGGTAATCGCCACTTGTCCACTTGGTACTAAGCATACTTCCCACACACTAATCATAGTTCATTTTATCTTAGGTAGACATGGGTAATCGCCTCTTGTCTATCCTTATTAATCATAGTTCATTTTAGCTTAAGTAGACATGGGTAATCGCCTCTTGTCTATCCTTAGTCATGATTTCATTATTAGTAGACATGGGTAATCGCCTCTGGTCTACCTTAGGGAACATGGGTAATCGCCTCTTGTCCCTTCATAGAATAGCTCCTTAATCGTGGATTCAAGCTTTGTTGAGCAAACCTTTCAACAAGTTATGAATCATTACGTGTGAGAAAACCTTTCACATTCATAGGTTGAGCATTACATGAGAAACCCTTTCACAACTCAATATTTCCATTAACATATCATAAACTTCATAAAACATACATGAGTTCATAAGCTTCATATTTACATAGCTCATCATGCTCTTGACTCATAAATCATGGGTTCGTAAGCTTCACCTCAAAACATGCAATTCAATGCAAGCTAATACTTAGAAATCCATAAATCAAGGCAATTTAGTCATAATTGAGGGAACCCACATAATAGAGGAACATCATAGATTTTTGATTGAACATGCATCTTTTCATAAAATATCCTCTTTTCATCATTCATAGTCTTACATGAAATTCATAGCTTGATAATCTTAATCCTTAACTCAATTCATAAAGAGTTCATGCAATTCATCTTCTTCTCAAATCAACCCACAAACATAAGCATAATCATAATTTGGGGGAAACTTAGCATGGACTCATGGGATTCGTCAAGTTGAATGTAAATCACGCTAAATCGTGCACTAGCTTACTTTACCATGCTAGATCGTGCACTATCAACCATAACATCAACAATGGAAAGCATAATGAAGAACCCATCAGAATTTGTCAAAACCCTAGCTCTCTTGGGCAAGACTAAACCTTGAAAACCTTGAGGAAAAGAGGACCCATTGGAGGAAAGACTCCAAATGGTAAATACTATCATACCTTAATGTCAATGCCTTGAAATAAAAGGAGGATTGATGACCTTGATGAGAACCCTAGCTCTCTTCTTCTTCTTCTAGAGGGAGGAATATTTTTGGGAGATGAGAGTTAGAATGAAGGGATTAGGGCTTAGAAAGTAAAAATAGGGCCAGGGTTAAGGGGCAAAATCGTCTAGGATAAGGAATAAACATTTAGGGAAAAGTCTAAAAAGCCCTTAAATAATATTGTCGGGGCCAATCGACGGACAGGATCTACGGTCCGTACATCCATTGACGGACCGTCCTGCTCTTCCGTCAATCGATTAAGAAAGTTCATTTTGGACTGAAAATTTGGCTAAGTCTGGAAGGCATCTACGGAACCCATCTACGGCCCGTCAACCGAACTACGAACCGTCCTGCTATTCCGTAGGTCAAGGTTCAGAAACTCAAAATTCATAAAGTTGACAGGGCCATCGACGGTTCCCATCTACGGCCCATCACTCCACCTACGGTCCGTAGATGGCCTCCGTCGTCACTGGCACCAGAAAAATTTTAAAACTGCATTTTTTTTCTTTCTTTCCAAAAACTGGGGTGTTACAGAGGTGGTCCTCTAGCCAGAGTCAAATAACTACGTTGGGGATTGTATGAGTCTACATAGGGCACTGCCAAATCAAGTGGCCGGGGTCCCTACAACCATAACAACTTCTCGAAGTGGAGAATTGTTGCGATGAACCGAAGGAACCACTGTGATTGCCTCATCCCGCAGACCGTTGTTGTGAACCGTGAGAACCCTAACCTACACTATATGACCTACAAGATTTCTGACCACCTTCAGATGTCAGAATAGCCACATGAACTGGTCCCCGATGCTAGAAGGAGACACTCCCTCTATAGGATCCCCTGCCTCCAGATGAGGCACCAGAAAATTGATCGGATGTACGGGTCCTCTTAACATCCCCGAACTCCTTCCACTCTATCAACTCTACCTCTTTGGCGACACTCACTATGAATTGGAAGGAAACCCCCTTATGGGCTTATATAAACACGGCTATAGGTATGGAATAAGTCAACCCTCTCACAAACTGTTGGTCTTCTCAACCTCATCGAGAAGGATGGTCAAGGCATGTCTGGATAATTAGTAGAAGTAAGTCTCATACTTCGTAACTGTAAGGCTATCTCACCTCAAACCCTCGAACCTCCACTAGCTCTCCTCCCTCATGCTCCAAGGGAAAAACGACCATAAAAGGCACTGGTAAATACCTCCTAGGTTACTGGCAGAGATCCAATTAGTAAAGACCCCGAATAGACTTTCCATCACTCTCTCATTGGCCCACACAACTGGAATGTAGCGTAACAAACTTCTTGAGACTCAACTAACTAAACAGTCTATAGTAACTCTCTATATGTGGTCAGAAACTCATCTGCGTCCTCGCTCTTTCCACCCAGAAACTGAGGTGGATCCATCTTTCTGAACCTCTCGTATCTACACTGTTCATCCTCAGTCAACACAACCAAAGGTGCACCATGAACCCCAATTTTTGGTGCAGGATCACCCTTAACCACAGGACCCACTGGTGGTTGCCCCACCGAAGCCTGAACAACTGGAGCATGTCATTGCTCTGGGGTCTGAGACCCCACTCTATTTTGAGAGCCCTTTGGTGTGCTTGTCGCACCACCACCCTGAGTGAAACTCTCGAGTACACCCAACACCCTTAATAAAGTATCCTGAAGCAATGGCGTGGCTGCGTACTCTAGAGAAACCTAGTCCTCTCCAACATTAATCTCTAGCTCAGGAGAAACACCTCTGACATGCCCTCTCACTGGTGCCACTCCACGGGCACGACCTCTACCCTATCTCGGGCTCTACCTCTACTCCTAGCTGGGGACTCAGCAATTGGCTCGGGGACTGCCTCCGATCCTCTACTACCAATAGAAGATCTCGTCCTTGCCATCTACCAAAAGAACACATGACAACTCAATACTAGCGAAGGTAACCACACACGATAAGAATGAATGAACAAAAAGAAAGTTTCATAATAGTCTTCATAGCCTCTCGAAGATAAGCACAGACGTCTCTATGATGATCCTCGAGACTTTACTAGACTTGGCTTGTACACATGTGAGACTTATGAAATTTTGCTCTGATACCATTTGTCATTACCCAAAAATCAGTCGTGATGACACCCGTCTTATCCTACCAAGACAAGTCAGTCAAAACCCAATGAAATAAGGAAATGTGGAAGTAAATCAGAATAAAGTCTAACATATTTTGAACAATACGGATAACATAATACAACTCAAATATAACCCCAAAATCTGGTTGTCACATGTACAAGCCTCTAAATATTACATTCGATTTAAAAAGTGCAAGTCTGAATGTCTTTGTTTCTAGAACAGAACAAGAACATAATAAAAGAGTAAGAGATGTCCGTCGAAATGACAAGCAGCTACCTCACAACTCTCTAGAGTAAGCCTCAGACGTAAAAGATAAGAAGGAGTAATCATGATGATTCGGGCTCGTAACTTACACAAGTGTAGAAGCAAGGGAGTGAGTACCAAACTACATGGTACTCAACAAGAAAACAACTAACTCTAAGTAAAGCAATACATAACACATGTACTCCCAACACTCCAACCGAGCTCCACAACTACAACCTGCATGGAATCAGCCCAACCTAATAGTTCACAATTTATATAGCACACAACTCGTATTATAACACTTCAACATAAACAGGAAACCAATACAGTATTTCATATTCATCAACCACAATGTCCATAACAAGCACTCACAAAGTTCACAATGATAATATTGTGCAATGCAATGAAACGAGATGTCAAATATAGTGATGCATGTCTGTCTTAGCGATACACACCAGTTGAATATCAGGACGGGACCCATACGGACTCACAAGGTCCATGCATCTTTCATAACCATTTTCCATCGGCATACTCATCAATCGCCAAAATCTTTTCCCATTGGCACCATCGGAACCATTTCCCATCGGCATCGCCGAAACCATTTTCCATTGGCATAATCATTAAAATAGATCTGATCACAGTGTTTCAAAACTAATGCAAATAGGCATGTCCACACAAATAATGAGAAGATGACAATTTCCATATCAATACTCAATCCATAACAACACAATCATAAAGCATCATTAGTAATGAATCAATATAACTGTTTGAATCATCCACAACACATCACGCATCAATATACCATCAAGTTGCCTTTTTATTTCCCCTTTTTCTCATTAACATCAATCAACATGAACAAGTGACCACGAATATCAAGCCCTTCACCAATTCCCATTACTCTCCAACACACACAAAAAAAATACAAGATTCTATAAGCTTAACAAAGGGTCAAGAAGTCCACTTGCCTCAAACAACTAATCAATCAATCTGACACTTGAGCTTTCCCTCTATGATGTGTCTCCAAATGACCACAATCTAATCCAATATGGAATCACGATAAGAATTTGAAACCAACAACACTCATATCAATGATTTTGGAATCTGAGCCAAATTGACCCAAAACCCGATTTCCAAAAACTTAAATTTGGAAATTTGTATAAAATCACATTACCCAAAGGTTTTGAAACTCAATAGTGAAATTCCCATCGAAAAAATGAGTTGAAACCAACCTTTATTTACCATTTTTCCTTTAAAACTAGAGTTCTTGAAAAATCCCCAAACTTTGAAGTTCAAAATCAAGAATTTGATGTTAAAAATCATAAAGAATTAATGGAAAATGGAGATTTAGGGTCACAAACACTTACCCAAATGATTTATCTTGAAAACCCCTTTTGAAATCGCCTCCCAAGAGTTCTCAAAGCTCAAAAATAGAAAATGGAGAAGAAATCCCAACTTTTGGAAAAATTAAAACTGCTAGAAAAAATACTCTCTGTGATCGTGGCCCGAGGCCCATGAATGTGGAGGTTGGCCCTCGATAACCCTTGGTGAACGTGGGCCCTATCTCGCGAATGCGAAGGCAAAAAATCCCCAACCCTCTGCGATCCTGGCTAGAAGCCCATGAATGCAAAGGTCAACTGCCTAGCCCTCCGCGATTGCAGTCAAGTCCCACGCACGCGGTCACCAGCTCTGTGAACACGAAGGAAGGGCACCAGAACACAGAACTCAGCAAAGTACCAGACACAAAATTCACCGAATAGACCCTCGGGATTCGTTTGGAATCCCAAGCACACAAACAAGATATGCTACCCTACTAAATTCGACATTCCGAGACCTGAAACCCATGAAAGTCACAATAAACTTACTTTCACTCGAAAATATCAAACTGCCCTCGAAACCTCTAAAAATTCAACAAAGGTCTCACCTAGGCCAAAAATCATCTCCTGAATCCAATGATTCATCAAAAATCCAATTCGAACGCCCGAACTTCAAATGTTGACCAAAATCAACTATAGTCCTAATTTCACTTAAACGTCCAACTCAAGGGCTCAATTCCACAAAAAGACTCCGAAACTGAAAATGACAATATTCTTAGACCAGATTCCATATTTCGAAGCTGATAAAATTAACGAAATTCCATTCTGAGACACGTAGCTTCGGTTGTCACTACAAAACTACTTTTAACAACTTTGAGCCTTCCAAAACTCAAAACTTCCAAAAACTACAACTTTTTAATCATATTTCAAACCAACTTCAAAAATTGATCAAACATGACTCGAAGCAACTATCGAAAGGGGTAAACAGTAATTTTCTGAAAATTTTCAAAAATAACATTTAGGGTCATTACAACTAGTTAAATATAAATAGAGTAAATTGAAGGAGAAAGGCAAATCGATGAATTAACCGACTGACCCTAAGCTCCTCTATTCTCTCTTTTATTTATGGGGCATGGGTGAAATTTTGAGATTTATTCAAATTTTCAATATGTATTTTAAATATTTTAAGTTATTGATTATTGTATTTTATAGTACTATTTTTTTCATAATTTTTAAATACATAATATACTAAAAAGGAAAGTAAAATAAATAATAATACAATTTTTCGTAATTTTTAAATACATAATATACTAAAAAGGAAAATAAATGAAGAAATACTAAATATTGTAATTTATAGTACTATTTTTTCTTAATTTTAAATAAATAATATACTAAAAAGTAAAATAAATGAAGAAATACTAAATATAAAATAGATGAAATTTGAGGAGAAGGACAAATCGGTCAATTAACTGACTGACCTAAGCTCCTTAAATTCGCTCTTATAATATAGATTAGATACAAAAGCCCGGGCAAGCCCGAGCCCAATATATTACTTTATTTATTTTAATTTATGTGACACTGATAGAATTAGGAGAGTCAGTTAAATTTTTAAATATTTTTTGTTGTTAATTATTTTTATAATATTTTTAACGTACTTTTCAAATAATATCTATGGCACATATGATATTTTTGAGAGTTGATCAATTTTTTAATATGTTTTTAAAAATATTTTAAGTTGTTAATTATTGTGATTTATGTGACACATGTGAAATTTTGCACAACTAAATTTTTAGTATGTTTATTTAAATATTTTAAATTGTTAATTATTGTGACTTATAGTACTCTTAATTAACATAATTTTTAAAGAACATATGTTATTTCCCTTGTCTCAATTTATGTGGCACGTGCGAAATTTTGAGAGTTAATCAAAATTTTAATATAATTTTAAAAACATTAAGTTGTGATTTATAGTACTCTTAACGTAATTTTCAAATAATATATGTTACTCTCTTTGTCCCAATTTATGTGGCACATGTGAAATTTCGAGAGTTAATATCACATTTTAATATGTTTTTCAAATATTTTAAGTTGTTAATTATTGTGATTTATAGTACTCTTAATGTAATTTTTAAATAATATATGTTACTCCACGGTGTCAATTATGCAGTATGGGTGAAATTTTGAGAGTTAACCAAATTTAAATATTTTCAGTTGTTTTTCAAATAACATATAAAAAATAAGACAAATAAATTAAAATGGATAAAATATTGAATGTAAAAGAAAGGAAGTTGAAGGAGAAGGGCAAACTGGTCAATTGACCGGCTGACCCTAAGCTCCTCAACATTCACACTTCTATTTGTTTTAATTTATGTGACACTAATAGAATTAGGAGAGTCAACTAAATTTTTTGTCAATTATTTTTGTAATACTTTTAATTTACTTTTCAAATAATATCTGTGGCACATGTGATATTTGAGATTTTAAAAATATTTTTTATATTTTAAATTGTTAATTATTGTGACTTATAGTACTTTTAATTAATAGAATTTTTAAATAAAATATGTTATTTCCCTTGTCTCAATTTATGTGGCACATGTGAAATTTTGAGAGTTAATCAAAATTTCAATATGCTTTTAAATACTTAAAGTTGTGATTTATAGTACTCTTAACATAATTTTCAAATAATATATGTTACTCCCTTTGTCCCAATTTATATGGTACATGTGAAATTTCGAGAGTTAATATCACATCTTAATATGTTTTTCAAATATTTTAAGTTGTTAATTATTATAATTTATAGTACTCTTAATATAATTTTCAAATAATATATGTTACTTCTTAGTCTCAATTATGCCGTATGGGTGAAATTTTGAGAGTTAACCAAAATTTTAATATTTTAAGTGTTTTTTCAGTACTATTTTTGTAAATGCATAACACATATAAAGAAAAATAAGATAAATAAATTAAAACGGATAAAATATGAAATGTAAAATATAGGAAGTTGAAGGAGAAGGGCAAACCGGTCAATTGATCGGTTGACCCTAATCTCCTTAACATTCACACTTCCAATATATAGTAAAATATAGAGAGATGTGATTTACAGTACTACTTTTTTCATAATATTTAAATACAAACATACTAATAAGGAAAGTAAAACAAATAAATTAAAACGGAGAAAACATTAAATATAAATGGAGGAAAATGGAGGAGAAAGGCAAATTGATGAATTGACTGATTGACCCTAAGCTCCTCTATTCTCTCTACTATTTATGTGGCACGATTCAAATTTTGAGAGTTAATCAAATTTTTAATATGTATTTTAAATATTTTAAGTTATTGATTATTGTAATTTATAGTACTATTTTTTCATAATTTTTAAATAAATAATATACTAAAAATAAACTAAAATATATAATAATACTATTTTTTGTAATTTTTAAATACATAATATACTAAAACGAAAAATAAACGAAGAAATACTAAATATTATTATTTATAGTACTATTCTTCGTAATTTTTAAATACATAATATACTAAAAAGGGAAATAAACAAAGAAATTATAAATATAAAACAGATGAAATTTGAGGAGAAGGGCAAATTGATCAATTGACCCCGACAGGCCCTAAACTCCTCAAATTCTCTCTTATAATGTGGAGAGATGTAATTTACAGTACTACTTTTTTCATAATTTTTAAATACATAACATACTAATAAGGAAAGTAAGATAAATAAATTAAAACGGAGAAAACATTAAATATAAATAGAGGGAATTGGAGGGGAAAGGCAAATCGACAAATTAATCGATTAATCCTAAGCCCCTCTATTCTCTCTTCTATTTATGTGGTACAAGTGAAATTTCAAGAGTTAATCGAATTTTTAATATGTGTTTTAAATATTTTAAGTTATTGATTGTCAATTCACATGTCGTGATGGCACCTATGTTCCCAACCTATAGGTAAGCCAACCCACTAGTTTTACCAATTTAATTAAACAAATAAGGCGAAAAGATTAACGACAAGTAAAATATCCCTAACACTATATATGTCATAAGTATGAAATGATATGCCTCAGATGCCAAGTACTCTCTCAATTCTATATACACAATACTACTTGGAAATAGATCGAGAGTTCATGACCCATGGAGGACTCGCGAGGTCCATATATCGACAAGGATGATCTCCACGTGTTTGTGCTGATGATCTCAATGCACTATCATAAAATCAAACAATTCCCAGCATGAATGGTCTCCACGTGCCCAACTTACAATCATAAAATCAAACAATCTCCAGCACGGATGATCTCCACGTGTCCAACATATACTCAATCTAATGTCAATGCATGTGCACAATATGATATCAATAAGAAGGGATGATGATGCATCTCAATCAATCAAATATCAACATGACATATAATCACCTCAACTATCACAAATATACTAGTTCAATAAAGAAACACAACAACAAAAAAGAAACCAAGTCAATAATACATCAGCTAATGCCCATATGCTTTGGCATTCTCGGATTATAATCTGTCATTCTATATTAATAAATTTTCCCTTTATAACACCGGTACTTGTACTAATGTCCGTCACACTATTGGTACGAGACCCCCATGGTTTGCCCTTACCCATTGTCTATTCCATTTTAATCTTTAATTAGAAAATGTCCTTCAATGAACTCTGAAAGTTTTAACATACCTCAAAAGTCGAACACATGCCACGAATTCCTCAAGATTTCACCTTTCACTTTCCTAAAGCTTCTGAATATTCCCACTCTATCAAATATACATAACGTAAGCAAGCAAGTCCGTAGACACTCATATTATTATATGTCTATCCTAGACCCAAAAACTCACCCAAATATATAATCAAATTCCCAATCTTGATGCCAACTAATTTGTCAAGTCTCATATTTCTTAAATTTCAAGCCTAGGGCTAAAACTTAATTTCTTCAAATAACATAAATCTAATGGTATTAATATAATATAATATAATATAAACATATTTAATTTCATATACTACCGTGTCAAAACTCAATCATAAATTAATAATCACAAGAGGAAAATAAAAACCAACACAGAAACCAACACGCCATTACAGAAGTAAAAAAGAAAAAAAAAAAACGAAGGCATAACTTCTAAACCCAACCACTTAGGAAATGTCCCAACCATTTATTTCCATCCAATGATTACTTCCATTCAACAATCATTAGCCTCAATTAACCCCTCAATCGTGGCAGCAACACTAGGAAAAAAAAAAATTCAATTTCTTATCCAACCCAATTTATATAGTCATAATAGGATGTCATCTATTTCATATGTATAGTAAGCTATAGAAAATTCAAGATTATGCACTAATTGTTTGCTTACCTGAAGTTTGAGGTGCGGTGCTTTTTTTTCCTCTCACGCTCGTCCGCAGAGGTAAGTTTCGGCCATTTTTTTTCTTTTCTTTTCCAAATAAAATAATTTGGTATTAAAAGTGGAAAATCTCACTAACTTAATTTAATTATATGGGCCAAGTGGTAAATGGAATTAAATAAATTATAGACTTAGTCTATCAAATATCAACTATATTAATTATTTAATAAATATCTATCATCTAAATACTCGTAGTTAAAAAAATAGTTCAAACTTCTCATTTAAAATTTTACGGGAAGAGTCAAAATAGTCTTAATGCTCAAAGAGACCTAACGGGTCGTTACATCATCTACCACTTAAACAAACGTTCGTCCTCGAACGGTAAAAGAATAGAAAGTACTTGGATGCTTAAAAGCTGAGGATATCTTATTCGCATGTCCGACTCGATCTCCCAAGTAGCCTCCTCAAACGAACGATGCTTCCATTAAACCTTTACTGAAGCAATCTCCTTTGACCTCAACTTTTGAATTTGCCTATCCAAGATTGTTATTGGCTCTTCCTCAAAAGTCAAATTTTGATCAAGTAGCACAGAGTCCCATTGAATCACATGAGCACCGTCCTGATGAAACTTCTTCAGCATCGAAATATGAAATACAGGGTGAACACCTGACAAACTAAGTGGCAAAGCCAACTCGTAAGCCACCTCGCTAATATGCTCAACAATCTTGTAAGGACCAATATACCTCGGGCTAAACTTGCCCTTCTTTTCAGACCTCATCACACCCTTCATGGGTGAAACCTTCAATAGAACTCGCTCTCCAACAATGAACTCCAAATCACGAACTTTTCGATATGAATAACTCTTTTGCCTACTCTGAGCCATGAGAAGCCTATCCTGGATCAACTTGACCTTGTCCAATGAATCCCTCAACAAATCTATACCCCATTGTCTAACCTCAAATGCATCAAACCAGCCAATCGGAGATCGACATCCCCTACCATACAAAGCCTCAAATGGTACCATCTCAATGCACGAATGTTAACTGTTATTAAATGCAAACTTTTCTAAAGGCAAAAATTGATTCCAATGGCCACCAAAGTTGATCACACACGCCCGCAACATGTCCTCAAGAACCTAAATAGTCCGTTCAGACTGACCATCAGTCTGAGGGTGAAAGGTTGTACTAAGATTCACCCGAGTGCCCAACTCTGCTGCCTCAAATTGAGATCCCTCTGATTGAATATACACTGGAGACTAGGATGATCTGTGAACACCTCACAATGTACACCATAAAGGTAATGTCTCCAAATCTTTAACGCAAAAACTACAGCCGCCAACTCTAAGTCATGAGTAGGGTAGTTCTTCTCGAGAACCTTCAACTGCCTCGAAGCATAAGCTATCACCTTCCCCTTCTGCATCAATACACAACCAAGACCAATCTGAGAAGCATTAGAATATACAATAAAACCCTCTCCCTCCACGGGTAGAGTCAAAATCGGAGAAGTAGCCAATAAAGTCTTAAGCTTTTGAAAACTCACCTCACACTCATCTGACCACTGGAAAGCCACTTTCTTCTGGGTCAATCTAGCTAATGGGGATGCAATGGATGAGAACCCCCTCCACAAATCATTGATAATAGCCTTCAAGGCCTAAGAAACTCCGAATTTCAATAACTAAAGCATGCCTGACCCAATCTCAAACTACCTCAATATTCCTAGGATCTACCATAATACCCTCCTTGGACACTACATGTCCCAAGAATGCTACTGAACTAAGACAAAATTCACACTTTGAAAACTTTGCATAGAGCTTCTTCTCCTTCAGAATTCCAAGCACAATCGTCAAATGATGCTCGTGTTCCTCCTCACTACGGCAGTATATCAATATATCATCTATAAAGACAATAATAAAGGAATCCAAGTATGTTCTAAACACCCCTTTCATCAAGTCCATAAAAGTTGTTGGGGCATTGGTTAACCCAAAAGACATCATCAGAAACTCATAATGGCCATAACGTGTACTAAAAGTTGTCTTAGGGATATCCTCTGTCCTAACCTTCAATTGATGATGAATGTATCTCAAGTCGATCTTGGAGAAAACTGAAACACCATGAAGCTGATCAAATAAATCATCAATACGAGGTATCAGTACTTATTTTTTATGGTAACCTTATTCAATTGCTGATAGTCAATACACATACGCATAGATCTATCTTTCTTCTTCACAAATAACATTGGAGCACCCCAAGGAGATATACTCGGTCTAATAAACCCCTTGCTCAACAAATCCTGCAATTGTTCCTTCAACTCTTTCAATTCGACTGGTGCCATACGATAAGGAGGAATGGAAATAGATTGAGTGCCTGGTTCTAAATCAATACAAAAGTCAATGTCCCGATCAGGTGGAAGACCTGGTAGGTCCGTTAGAAAGATCTCTGAAAAACTCACTCACCACTGGAATAGACTCTAGCATAGGAGTCTCCATACTAGTATCTCAAATGTGTGCCAAGTACGCCAAACATCCTCTCTCCACCAAGCGACGAACCTTAAGAAATGATATCACCCTTTTTGGAGGGTGACTAAGAGAACCTCTCCATTCTACTATAGGAATCCCAGGCATAGCTAATGTAACTGTCTTGGCATGACAATTCAAAATGCATGATAAGGGGATAACAATCCATCCTAAGAATCACATAAAAATCTACCATATCTAAGACCTTTAAATCCCAATGAGTATCATATCCCATCAAGGTAACTATACACCGTCGATACACCCGATCTACCACTACAGAATCCCCAACAGGAGTAGAAACATGTACTGACAAAACAAGAGACTCACATAATATATCCAAACTCGATGCAAAATATGAGGACACATAAGAATAAGTAGAGCCTGGATCAAATAATACAGCAGCTGATCGATAACAAATCAGAACAATACATGTGATAACAGCATATGTAGCCTCTACCTCTGGCCTACCCGGAAAAGCATAACAGTGAGCACGACCACCCTTAGATTGTGAATCTCCATGATCACCTCCTCGACCAAAATGGGAACTACCTCTACCTAAATGAGAACCATCTCTGCCACTCTGTACGCCTCCCCTAGTCGAAGGTTGTGCAGCCCTGAAAGCTAAGCATAAGAACACTGATACTAGCCACCACATCTGATCCTAGGGAAATCTCTCACAAAGTGCCCCATATCACCACACTCAAAACAACCCCTACGAGACGTAGGCTGATGAGAGGAACCTGAATGACCAGAATACCTTCCACGGCCTACAAGTCTAGAAGATAAACCATGTGGAGTGTGCATCGAACTCGAAGAATTATTCCTAGCATAATCAGCCTTAGACGATGGTATCGCGGCATGAATGGGTTTGCTAGACTGAGAGTGATTACCTTTCCCTGAGTAACCTCAACTCCTAGGAGGAGTACTACCAAAATTACCTGAGTGACAGGCCCTCTTGCCCTCACGCTGCTCAAATCCCTCAAGTCGAATCATCTCTAACTCCTTGGAAGCATCTACCACTTTCTAAAATGGAACACCAGAAGCGACAACCTGAGAAACTCCCATATGAATAGTAATAATCAGCCCCATAACAAACCTTTTCACTCTCTCAGCCTCGGTGGGAAGTATCAATGAAGCATGCCTAGTAAATTCATATTTTGTGACTGATATACCATCTTGCTACAAACCCTCGAACTCAGCCCTTTTGTGATCCCTCTCACTGCATGGAACAAACTTATCTAGAAACATCTGAGTAAACTGAGTCCATAATAGTAGAGGTGATCCAGCGGACCTACTACTATTATAATCCCTCCACCATTGCTTGGCAAGGCTAGTCATCTGAAACGTTGTGTAGTCAACTCCATGAGACTCCACTAATCCAAGATTATGTAACCTCTCATGACATCTAACTATAAATTCATATGTATCCTCAGTTAAGTCACTAGTATAAGTCAGAGGATTCATCACTCTGAACTTACCGAATATTTTTTGCTCACCTATGGTCATGAAAATCCTGTTAGCCAAATGTGATGCAACACCTGGCAATACCATACTATCTAAACGGGGAGCTATAGCAGCAGCTGCCTGAGTCCCTGGAGTCTGAGAACCTGGAGCAACCATCGAATCTTGAGTCTAACCTCCAACATGAGTATATGATGCATCAGAGTGATATGCAATGTTCCCTCCTGAGCCATCCCCTTTAGGAGTCCTAGCATACGAACCAAGGTAACTTAAAGCATTGGGGTGGCAATGAAACCGGGTGGAGCCTGAGCTGGTCCATTCCCTTTGACATGATCCTGCACATCCCCATGAATAAAATCTGCATCAGGAGTTACTGCCCTATCATGGTCCTGGGTAGCTTTCGGTACTTGGCCTTCCACATGCGCTGCAATACGGCCTCTACCCCGACCTCAACTTCGACCTCGCCCCTACCTCTACCTCAGGTAGTGATCCCAGAAGTAGGCGCATGAATAGGCTCCTAATCACTTGCAAATGTACAAATCCTTACCATGTGTGAGAGAATGAGACAACAAGATTAGAATTTTAGCAGAGTCAAGTGTGCACGATAAGGAATGAAAGAATAAAAGTTTCCTAAACATTCTATAGCCTCTGGAAGATAAGTATGGACGTCATCATACAGATCCGCAAGACTCTATTAGGCATTGCTCTTGTACTCATGAGACCGATGAACCTAGGGCTGTGATACCAAATTGTCACAAGCCAAATTCACATGTCGTTATGGCACCCATGTTCCCAACCGCTAGATAAACCAACACACTAGTTTTACCAATTTAATTAAATAAATAAGGTGAAAAGATAAATGACAAGTAGAATATCTCAAACACTATGTCTATCATAAGTATGAAGTGCGAAAAGCTAAAATACCACCCAAGATTTTGGTGTCATAAGTACAAGAGCTTCTAAAATACGGTGCAAGTATGAAACTAAAATGACAAGTCTAAACGTAAGAAATATCCTGTATGAATACAAAAACAATAGAATAAATAATAAGGTAGAGGGAGGTGTGGGCGACAGAAAGCCAAGAAGCTCACCACAACTCCAAGATACTCCAAGCTCGAACTCAAAAAGCTCCACGAGGTGTGCTCGTATTCGGAATCGAATATGCACCACAAAAGAGTGCAACAAGTGCAGTATGAGTACAAAACCACGTGTACTCAATATATCTCATAGACCGACAATGAAGAAGTAGTGATAGGAGTACATATAAGAAAATTATCCTTTTATTTGTACAAATCTACATTATACTTATCAGTCAAGTTTCATCAAATAGGGGATATCAAATATCATGTAATGTCCAACCACCAATAAAGCACATAATCAACAAGAATGAAAGATGTCATAAGATACAATACAATGCGACACTATAAAATGATATGCCTCATATGCCAAGTACTCTCTCAACCGTATATACACGATACTGCTCAAAAATATATCAAGAGTTCGTGACCCATGGGGGATTCGCGAGGTCCATATACCAACACAGGTGACCTCAACGTGTCTGTGCGGAGGATCTCAACGTAATATCATAAAATCAAATAATCTCACGGTCTCCACGTGCCCAACATATAATCATAAAATTAAACAATCCCCAGCACGAAGGATCTCCACGTGCCCAACTTATATTCAATCTCATGTCAATGCATGTGCACAATATGATATTAATAAGAGGGGATGATGATGCATCTCAATCAATCAAATATTAGTATGACATATAATCTCCTCAACTATTACAAATATACAGGTTCAATAAAGAAACACAACAACAAAAGAAACCAAGTCAATAATACATCAGCTAATGCCCATATACTTTGGCATTCTTAGATTACAATCTGTCGTTCTATAGTAATAAATGTTCCCTTTATAATATCGATACTCGTACCAATGCCCGTCACACCATTGGTACGAGACCCCCATCTTTCTCCTTTACTCATTGTCTATTCCATTTTTAATCTTTAATTAGAAAAACCTCCTTCAACAAAGTTTGAAAATCTTAACATACCTCGATAGTCGAACACGTGCCGCGAATTCCTCAAAATTTCACATTTCCCTTTCGTAAAGCTTTTGAATGTTCCCACTCTATCAAATATGCATAATTCGTAAGCAAGTGAGTCTGTAGATACCCATATTATTATATGTCTATCCTAGACCTAAACACTCACCCAAATATATAATCAAGTTTCTAATCTTGATGCCAATTAATTTGTCAAGTCTCATATTTCTTAAATATCAAGTCTAGGGATAAAACTTAATTTCTCTAAATAATATAAATCTAATGGTATTCAAATAATATAATATAAACATATTTAGTTTCATATACTACCGTGTCAAAACTCAATAATACATTAATAATCACAAGAGGAAAATAAAAACAAACACGCCATTATAGAAGCAAAAGAAAGAAACGAAGGCATAACTTCTAAACCCACCCACTTAGGAAATGTCCCAACTATTTTTTGCCATCCAATGATTACTTTCATTCAACAATTATTAGCCTCAATTAACCCCTCCAATCGTGGCAGCAACATTAGGAAAAAAAACAATTCAATTTCTTATCCAACCCAATTTAGAAGTCATAATAGGATGCCATCTATTTCATATGTATAGTAAGCTATAGAAAATTCAAGACTATGCACTAATTGTTTGTTTACCTGAAGTTCGAGGTGCGGTGTTTTTTTTCCTCTCACGCTTGTCCGCAGAGGTAAGTTTCGGCCATTTTTTTCTTTTCTTTTCCAAATAAAATAGTTAGGTATTAAAAGTGGCAAATCTCACTAACTTAATTTAATTATATGGGCCAAGTAGTAAAGGGTATTAAATAAATTATAGACTTGGCCCATTAACTATCAACTATATTAATTATTTAATAAATATCTGTCATCTAAATACTCATCGTTAAATATATAGTTCAAACTTCTCATTTAAAATTTTACGGAAAAATCAAAAATAGTCCTAGTGCTCAAAACGACCTAAGGAGCCATTTTTTGGTAACTATAACTTTGTATTGCCAGGGAAGAATATGTACAAATAAAGCAGAACACAAAAAGTCAAACATGTTCGACTTTAGGCTAGCACATATCACTGGCTTACAGCTAAAAGAACTAACGAACCAGACTACTTCATCATTCATCGCAACAACTAGTCCTACATTATTTGGAAAATTCAGCTTGGATAGAAATTCATTTGTCTCAGTTGGTCTGCTAACTTTTGAAATAGATAGCCTCAACCATGAATGTCTTGGATAATACTTCTAGTGAGTTGCATTGCAGGCGTTTTCTTTCCTTGGAATTGTTTGTGGTTCCTCTCTAACCATACGTAATACACACAAGCGGCAAGTGGCATGCGATGGATTTCAGCCTTAGTACATTGTCCCTTATCATTAATCCTTGCCCAGTCAATCTCTTGTTGCCATCCCATTGGATTTCTACCAATCCCTTGCCAACGGAGCAGTGCTTTCCACACAGTTTTGGAGAAGATGCATTGGAAGAATAAGTGATCAGTTGTTTCATTCTCTACCTCACATAGGGCACAATTCTTATTCTATATCATACCCCAAGTAGCTAGTCGATCCTTAGTATATAATCTTCCCAACATCGCTAATTGTAGTATGAATAACCATTTTGGACAGCCATCATTATTACACGTGAGTTTCCACCACTCCACTTTTGGAAAGTCCCCTCTTAGCTTGTTGTACAGCTGTTTAATAGAATAGTGCTCCTACCTAATAACGTCAACGTAGGAGAGTCCAGCCCTTTCTAGGGTGCATTTCGCCTTCAATATCTTTCTTACTACCCATGGTGCTTGTCTTGGGTCAGTATCCCATGTATTCTTTGATGTAGTAAATGTGGACCCATTGGATCCATAATCTATCTTTTTTATAGCACAGGTTCTAGAGATGTTTTCCAATAGCCGCTTGATTCCAAGTTTCTAAGTGCATAACATTGAACCCCCTAGCAGATTTTGGTAGACAGACTTTCTCCCAAGCTAAGAGGGCTTTCTTGGATAATTCATTACCTATACCTTCTGCACATAGCTTCAACCTGCTTGATGATTTTCTTAGGGAGAATAAGTACTTGGCACCAGAAGGTTTGCATGGAAAAGAGTATACTTTTGATCAACTGCAGTCTCCCCGCATAGGATAGGATTCGAGATTTACAGGAGGTGATTCGTCATACCATTCTCTTGAGTAGGGGCTGGCACTGCATCACAGTGATTCACTTAGTGCTCAATGGCACTCCTAAATATCTAACTGGCAATTCACCTTGAGGGATGCTAAGGTGTGTTAGTATAAGTTGTTAGTCAATTGATCGACTGACTCTAAATTTTATATATATACTAGATGAGTGTAGTCCGTGCTAGCACGGGCCTAACACACAAAATGAAACTGTCTTTTCTTCTATATAGAAGTGCAAGTTGAAGGAATCTTCTTGCAAAGTATGTGAAGCTTTATAATATGTTCCATAATAAAAAATGTGGCAAAATTTATACCCCTAAGGGGTCGTTAGGTGTGAAGGATAACACCAAATAGTCTTAGGATTAAATTATAGTGTGACTTAATTTGTTGTTTGATTAGTAAGTCCATGATAACTTATTTCGCGATGGGATAACTTATTCCGCGATTAATAATTAGTATCGAGATAAGGTATCCCTCCTATTGGGTGGTATAGTAATTCCGGGATAATTTATCTCGGGATAAAATAAGTAAATGACAAAGATATCCCAGCATGAAGGTATTTTTTGTACATCACTTTTCAGATTCATGAAGGTATTTTTTGTAAAAAAAAATAATTTATTTTTAAAATTTATGCAATGCATATTATTTTGAAGAGAAAATGGTTTAAAGCCCCCCCAACCTATACCCGAAATCCCAACTACACACTCCAACTTCACGGGTGTCCTATTACCCCCCTGAACATTTTATTTCTCTATTTACTACACACTTGAGTGCTGACCTGTACACATAAACCAAACATTTCATTTCTCTTTTTGAGACGTGATTTTCACGTGCGGGCCCTATTCCTTTCTTTGTTTTCATGTTTCCCTTTTCGTCCATCTTGTGAAGAATGATCTCCTTAGACAATGGACTAATACTATACAAGGGTTTTCAGTCATGGAAATCAGAATGTTCACCTGCTCCTAGGGTCAAGATGACAGTTTCATGATCGGGATCCTTGGATATATGAACAACCAGCATTTCCAGCACTTGTATCTGTTAGTTAAACACCATAAAGAGAAGGGGGTGGGGGTGGGGGTGGGGGTTAACCAAGATGAAACACAAGTTGACTGGTGCAGTACTATAATTGATATGGTATTCTTAGAACAACGACAATAAATAGGGTTATCTAGAGAAAGAGAAGCTTCCCTCTGTTTCCTACCATCACATTTCACAAAGAGAATTTTCCTTTTAAATTCGACCAAGAAGTTTGCAAATTCAGCAAAATCCCATGTTTGCATCTCACTACAGCGTTGAGCATTGGGTCTGATTCATTCATACAAAGCTTATTCAAGTTTTCATTTGCCATTTTTGACGAATTTAGAGAAAATTCAAAGAACCTAAATAAGAAATTAGAGCAGATTACAAACCCTAACTTCAAGATTTAAAGTTGAAATGAACATAAACAACTAAATCCTAGCTAAGCCCAAAAGAAAATCGTCAAAATATTGATGAAGAAATAAGGATTAATGGTGGGGAAGAAGGAACAATGGTTTATTTAATTTGGGGAAGATGACCATTGCCCATCTCCCAATTTTATTACTTTTTCTAACGTTTTTTCCTCTTCTAACGCGCCTAGAGGAGGTGTTCTCACCTCCTATGCCAGGTCAACACTCAAGTGTGTAGTAAATAGAGAAATAAAATGTTCAAGGGGGTAATAAGACACCCGTGAAGTTGGAGTGTGTAGTTGGGATTTCGGGTATAGGTTGGGGGGTTTCAGACCATTTTCTCTTATTTTGAATACACCCAACCAAACACTCAATAAGAAATAATCTCAACATAACTTATTCATCATAACTAATCTCAGCATAACTTATCCCATCATAACTAATCCCAGCATAACTTATCCCATCATAACTAATCCCAGCATTACTTATCTCATCATAACTTGTATTCAAATCAAATGACTCCTAATTATTGCTTCATCTTTACAAGATGATAAAAGAGGAGAAAGGTTCTACTTGTACTTCTTAACTTATATATCCCAAAAATCAAAATAACAATATATTCAATAAACAAAACATATTTATTATAATGAATAAAGACAGTCAAAAGTGATTAATGTAGACGAAAAACTAAAATAATTTTGTTCGAATCAAATGGTAACAGGTTATAATTTACACAGAATTATGCCTTCTCAACAAGTGCAAATGCAGATGACGAGTATCATTTATTGGATCAGTCAGTGTGTAGGGCAAGAGCAGAAATCACAAAACAACACTACAGACTAAAGATTTTCCAAAGCAAATTATGACTATAAACAAAGAGCAAATCATGTAATGTCAATTTAATATTCCAATAGCTTTGTCAATTCTAGGGATGGCAATGGGGCAGTGCGGATGTGAGGCGGTATGGGTTTAGGGCTATGTGGGCCGGGGTGGGCCAATCTCTAAGCAGGTGCGGGGCGGAGCAGAGCGAGTCAAAGCCTTGATTTCTTAAAATTGTGCGAGGCGGGGCGGGTCTCCTCCATATTGCTTCAGATGGCTGCACATTTTTTTTACCTTTTAAAATTGGGATTTAGTTTGAGTTTATTTTTAATTATTGATTAAACTTTTGTTAATGGTAAAAATTTAAAAGAAAAAAAACGTTCAAATCAGTCCATATTTTCACTTTCTAAAATGATATTTTATCAATTTTGCTTGCTAATAGCCTAATAAAATAGTTTTAAATCAAATGTTAAATTATTTTGAATATAATTATGGTAATTTATAAAATTTTAAAATATTTGTACATGTAAATAAAAAAAACTTAAGTGGGACGGAGCGGAGCGAATTTATTTGGGACGGGGCGGGGTAGATTGAAAATAGAAAAACATGCTATGCTATGCGGTGCGGGGCGGAGTGGGTTGAAAATTTTGTGGGTTTGATAAAACCCACCCCGCACCCTCCCCACACCGCCCCATTGCCATCCCTAGGCAATTCAATATTTCAACAGCTTCTGCTCGATGATTTATTACATGTGTAAGTTAGTAATAATGAAGTACGTCATAAGTTTGAAAAGAGATCAACGTAAATATAGGTATAAGTACACAGCTAGAAGAACATTTTTTTGTGGCAATCACTGCTTATGAATTATGTTTGTTGATTTTATCAACGCTAAACCTAACAAACGATGCCAATTAGCATACAAAAAAATTTCATGCAACTCTAAAGTTTTACATATACATATGTGATTTATCTAAAAAAGTAGAAAACAAAGTATATTTAACATCAATATATCATATATATGTTCAATCTATAAATAGAATATTGTGTAGTCATGTAGCATAGGTAGTTAACCTTGTAAGTGCAACGTGATGCTTCTCTTATACTGAGAATCTGTGTGCAGGTAACTGAACAGTAGCTTTGAAGGATGATATTTTTTCACTGTTGTCACAGCCATAAACATATTATGCCTTTTCATGATTCATTATAATGAAAAGACATTATAAGGCATGATGAACATAGTATGCCTTTTCATTATTGCACAACGTATACGCAAATAATCCCCCCCTAACATTATATGCAAAGAATAAATTTTTCTTTTATGATTCTATCCATATATTCATAGCTATACCTGGGAGAGAATAAGTAAAGATGAACCTTTGGTTGGTGAATAACATTGTTGACGATCCGAAAATAAATAAGAAAAAAGAATAATTATGGCAAAAATAAATCAGAAGACATGAGTTGTTAGATGTTCTTCAATATTGAGCTCAGAACTACCACAAACATATGACATAGGTACCAAAAAAGTGCAAGATATTTATGATTTATATGGACCTCAAATCCTTTCAATTAATTTATATTACAAATATTGAAGCGAGGAGAAAGTTGAAATAGAAAATTTGATCGGAAATTGTTTGGAGCTAAGCTTTTTAACTCTAACTGTATAGTAGCATTCACCCCAACTTCTCAGCTAGAACCTCTACACTTAATTTATGTTTTATGCATAAATTATGCATTTGTTATGTTATTAGTACCTATTTTTTATTTGGTTACTCTGCAATTTTTTCCTTTTCTTGTTTGTATAGTTCCTGTATATCATTTATATGGAGGTGTTCAGTGATGAAGTTAAAATTTTTAGTAAGGCAAGTCAAAACATAAAGAAGAAGCCAAAAATTACTTTGTAAAATATCAAGCTGCAATGTCTTTAAACGTACAGAAACAATGAAGATTCTGAGTAGACATAAATAGCACAATGCTTTGTATGCACGAAATGAGTATATCTATATTGGTGCAATCGAACCAATAGATGCATAGTATATGTTTATCAATACAAGCATAACACAAAACTACTTCTACATTTTTCATCTTCAATCTTCTTCCTAATAAGGAAAAAACTTTTAGGACCACAACAAATAAAAAAAGTTAACCATCAATTAGTGTAACACCCGAGAAAATTTCTAAGTTAAGACCGAACCATTCTTGAATTGCGTATAAGGTCGTACCGAGTGATTCTTAATTTTTCATAGATTCTAAGCTCAATTCATTAGTGTAGGAATGATTTTGGATATCAATTAAGGTCACTAGAATCCCCTAGCACAAAGTTGAGTTGAAAGCTTCCCTACCGAGTGAGTTTTGACCTAAGATTCTACTTAAATCAACTTCAAATGATCATATATTTCAGCACATAATGAGTTAGGTGGTCCATGAACTAATAAATCGAAGGTCGTTGAGTCCTCTTTCCAACGCCACCAAGTTTGCTCCATTTGAAGCTTGGAGTAAAAAGTTATGCCTATTTGAGTGAAGCCTCTCTATTTAAGGTACTTCATTCGTTTTAGGAAAGAATATTTTGGTCTTTTCCTTTTTTCCACTAGGCTTAGCACATTTTTCCTGACGCAATTAAGGATTTAATCAGATTCTAAAGCACCTATTCACGTTCCTAAACACTTAGGGGCCGTTTGGTTGCTGGATAAGGGCAAAATTAATACATGAATAACTTGGTTATTCATGTATTAATTTTTATACCATGTTTGGTTTGTAAATAGAATAAAAGTTATCCTTGTGTTAGTTTTATACAATGTTTGGTTATATTTTTGTAATTCTACATAACTAGTACTCACATAAATACCGAAAGCCGAAAAACCGAACCGAACCAAATTAATTCGGTTTTTCGGTGTCAGTTTTTCAGTTCGGTTTCGGTGTTTTTTTTTCGGAATTTCGGTTTTTCGGTTCGGTATTCGGTGTCAGGGTAAGAAAAATTCGGTGCACCGAAAAACCGAAATTTTATTAACTAAATTTAAAATAATATTTTAATTTTATTAATTATATACTTGGTAACTTGTGTTTGTGAGTTGTGACTCCTATTGTTTTTTATTTGAATGAAGTTGAATATTAAGGCATTTTTAACTTTGTATTGTTTTAACTTTTAAATTTCAAGTGTTGAATTCTTGGTTTAAATTGTTGGCTACTATTACAAAGAGTGTTTGTTGAAACAAAAAATCGGAAAGAGAAAAAAAAACTTCTTTAGTTCTTTTTTGGAAACTTTAACTATTAAATATGTTAATTGATTATTTCGAGTTTTCAACTTTTATCTTTAGTTAAACGTTTTGATAATTTAATTTTCATTTTATTTTTTATTTGCTTGCACCGAAAAATCGTTTTAAAAACACCGAATTAAACCGAACCGAAATATTTTGGTTTGGTATTTGGTGCACATTTTTTCAAAACCGAACACCAAACCGAAATTTAAGAAAACCGAACCGAAGAACCGAATGCCCACCCCTAGTTGATAGGTTTTTAAATATTGTATAAAAGTTATTTATGTATTAATTTTATACGGTGTTTGGTTGCATTTTTTGTAATTCTACATAATTAATACCTACATAACTTATGAGGGAATCTATGTATAAGTTATGCAGGATAGAAGGTGGAATAAGTTATGTGGGTATTGGTTATACATGTATTAAAATGTTAAATTACACATTTATCCCTATTAATTTATTTTTAAATCTTTTTTTATTGAAAACTTTACATAACTATTCTATTTTCCTAACTATTTTTGTTTCTTATTTCTTTTTGTATACGAACAACTTTTTATTTGTTTTCATTTTGAAATCAAAATATAAATATTTTATTAATATTATGAATCGGAATATATAATTTTGACAACACTTATGCTAATGATATATTAGCACTATATATTACTAAATATATTCCACATATTTAATTATCATGTATTATTATTTTTTATTTAGAATGTGAATTTATAATAATTCATATAGTTGGTATACTAAAAATGTACTAACAATACATGCAACATATTGATAGAAATTTACATTATATAAAATAGGATAGTATTATGTACTTAATATTAATAATATTTTATTTTTATAAGCTTTAAACATTAAAAAATAGAGGAAAAAAACAAAATTCCTACTTAAGTATAGAGAAAATTCCTTTCTTTATTTTTTTAGAGAGAATTTATACTATTTGCTTGCTTATTTATTTGTAAATAATATATATTAATTTATATTAAATTCAATATTCAATAGTTAATAATTTATGTAATGTAATCTCTACATAACTAAATAATACCCACAAAACTAATACATGCATAACTAATACCTGCATAATTAAACCCTGCATAACTAAACCCTACATAACTAATACCTGCATAACTAATACCTGCATAACTAAACCCTGCATAACTAATACCTGCATAACTCTAACTAGTAACCAAACGGCCCCTTTAGAGTGAGGTTTCAAGAAGAGAAAAAGGGCTAAGTTCAAGCGTTCTTCAAGAATTGTGGTTTTCACCAAGAACAATCGTTCTTTCCAAGTATGTGAGGCTTTCCATAGTGAAGGACTTGTTCGTCCTCACGCCAAACATGAAATTCTTTTGTTAATTCGCCCATATAATCGGTTATATAAGTATTCTTGAAGAGTTCTTCAGTTTTAAGCTTCATTCTTTATCAATGGAGGTTTTGAGTTCTTGAGGTGAGGGTTTTGCGAATGAGTGGTGATTCTTGATAGAATTTGAGTGAGATTTTAATAGTTTCGTGTTGGGTTTGTGAATCAAAGAGAGTTTGGAAGAAATCAATCGATTCTAGATGAGTTAGGACTCGGAATTGAGTAAGAAAATTCGTCAAAATTCTGGGCAGGGGTGTGGCGTGGCACGCCATGAAGGCGCCAAAGCTGGACTTTTGAAGTTTGGGGCCTGGTGCCTCACGCCAGCAGTGCGCCCCAAACTTTCCTTTGAAGTTTAGGGCCTGACGCCCCACGCCAGTAGTACGCCAGGGGTCGCCATGGCCCATTTCTTCTCTGTTTATTTGGATGTATTCCTTTAAGTTGTGGCTATGCTTCCCCACTCTATATTAGCTCCTATAGGCTCAATTTACCATTGAAAATTCATGAATTATCCTACTCATATATCATAATTTACATTCCAAACTAAAGTAAGTTTCAGAGGAAAGTTCAAGAGGTCTTTTGAGTCGTTTTGAGAATTCTTTTTTAATTAACAATGGTTTTGAACTAAGTCTTGAGAAAGTAAATATGAGAATGAGAAGAGTTGTATTCATGATTGAAACAAAATAGTATAAGGGAACTAAGTATTCCCAAATGTAACACTTTTACATTTAAAAAAGAGAAAAATTGATTTCTAAATGAGTTATGAGTACAGAGATACTTTAGAGCAATTACCTCTTTTAAGAGGATCTTTTGAGTAATTACCTCAAATTGAGAAAAGAGAATGTTTTAAAACATTGAGCATGAGTATATATATTTATTGGGAGTAGTATTGAGCACCGATATGGGGGAGAGTTCAGACAACTCACAGCCCCCATAAACCATATATGCCAACATGGGTAAAGGATCCATACTTTTTAGATGATTTCCTTAGTGCCTTCGGGCAGAGCTTAGTGGATCCACTTAGTTGAGGTGTCCTATACCCCGGCAAGGCATAGGACAGTTCCGACAGCGTGGGTGAGATGTTGTATCATCACGTAGGTCATAGTGATGGTTGTCGGTTAGAGAAACTCCCAAATAGAGTAAAGGGTACTTCATTATATTTTCACATACAATTTTCTTTGAGTTATTATATTATACTTTGTGAAGCTTAAAATGATATTATCTCTAATCATGCTTTACGTTGAGTTGAGTTTAGTTGCGTTGAGTTGAGCATTTCTTTCAGCCTTGTAAGTTCAGTATATGCTTTTCTTGCATTCTTTCGGTAAGAGTTTAAATGAGTTTTCCATCATGATCTATATTATATTTCAGTTGAGTTACTACCAGAGTTTCAGTTCAGTTATTTGGTTATTCAGCTATATTGCATGCTCGTACATTCAATGTACTGGCGTTATTCGACTTGCATCTTTTAATGATGCAGGTACTTAGGATCATCAACAGGAGTTCCGTTGAAATCACTTCATCCGCTTGTCAGCTTTTGAGTAAGGCCTCCTTGGTTCCGGAGGACTCCAGTTATATAAGTTGTCAGTAGTAGCTCTTTGAGGTGTCGTGGGTCTTGTCCCGATATCCTTCCTAAATAGTAGATGCTTCATAGATAGATAGAGTTGAGAAGTCTTTCAGTATTTACTTCTCTTGAGTCATTTTACAAACTATAAGTATTTCTATTGAGTATTGTCCAGACTTTATGAGTTGAGTATTTGAGTTTATCAGATGTAACGCAATTTTAAGCCTATTATTGCTTGAGTTAGTTTTCCGCTTGTAGTCAGCCATGATGAGGGTTCGCTTGGGGACCAGCAATGGTTCTTGAGTGCCGACCACGTCCAGGGTGTAGGCTCGGGTCATGACAATTAGCATCTCATTAATCAAGAAAAGTTGTAAAAATAGCATACCATAAAATGAGAAAAGGGAATATAGGAAATAAATTCTACATCAAAAAATATTAAAATTCATATAATAAAATATCAAGGTAACAGAAAAATCATATATCATGAAAAAATATATGCACATAATTTTCTGTTAATAGTGTATACTTTTGTTATTAGGTCAAACTAGTATACATACCCACGCATTGCGCGGATATTTTAAAATATAATAATTTTTAAATTTAGAAATAACTAATACGAATTATTATTGAGTAACAAAATTGCAAGTATAATCATATATAATGTTTTAAATTTATATATACAATTAATGCTAACAAAATTTTACCCTAATTTATTTACAATGAGTGTAAGTTCTTCAAAGATACACATTATTCTAACAACTTCCCATTCTTCTAGTATAATGAAGATTAATAGTGTATATGGCATGTTTTCAATTGATATTTGTGCTAATTAATTAAATTATAAATTCATAGATCAACTAAAATCTTGGATTAAAATTTTTGTCTCTACTTTTAGCTAAAATCTAAATATAATTTACATATTGCAACTTCTTTAGCACACTCCTTTCTCGTTCAATCCTGCAAAATAAGATGATTTTCATTTAATCTAATACAACTTCATAAAATAAGAATGTACAAAATACTGAATTTGAGTGATCAATTAAATAAAAGATATTGTAATCAAATTAATATATATCACATAAAAATAAATTATCAAATTAATATTATACCACATAAAAATAAATTATTTTCAATGCAAAGAAAAAATTGAAAGATGAAAAAAAAAGATTATCTTCCACTCCTTTGATTTACTATAAGTCTCTTCTTTTATTTTATGGATTTTTAGATTTGTTTAACCTTTCTAAATATGTTATAAATTTTATTCTATAGTAAATACGTAAAACAATTGCAGATAATTTTAGAATTTAGTATTAAAAAACTTTTAAACTAATTTTATATAAATAATTAATATATTATTTTTAATATTAATTAGATAAAGTTTATAAGTTATAAGCACCACCAACATGCTATTATGAGTATAACGTGAAAATATATATGACAATTCATTTTAAATCAATTCTAAATCAAAATTTTGAAAACAATAATATCAATTATTATCTTAGATTTAAATACATGTGGAGAAATTTTATAAGATAGAATGAAAAATTAGAAAAGATAAGAATAAAGTTGAAAAAATTAAAAAATAAAAAGAAAATAGCATTTTGCAAGTGATCATCCATTTTATGAAAATCTTCTCAATATGTTAGATTGCTAAAGAAATCATAACTACACCACAAATTGAGATCAGTATATTTTAATTTTAAAATTATTTATCAATATAAAATTTTAAAAAAAATCATTTGATGTTAAGATTAATAAGAATAGTTACAAATCATCTTATCACTAAAAGAGAATGTTGTTGAGATTAATAAAGATAGTTATAACCCTTCGGGGTGGCCCAGTGGTTTGGGCTTGGGACTTCCATGTTGGAGGTCTCAAGTTCGAAACCCCTTGCCAGCGAAAGCAAGGGGTTTGCCTTCTGGGTCGAGCTCTCCCTCGTCGCGCCAGGCTTGCCTAGTGTGGGTTACTTCTCCTATTGGTTTGCGAGCTATTGCATATGAGTCATAAAAAAAAAATAAAGATAGTTACAAATCATCTTATCTCTATATAACAAAAAAAAGGAAGTTAAAATTATTATTTTTATTGATAAGTTTAAAAGGTTTAAAAAATTAACAAATTAATTAATAAGTAAAGTTTACATGAAGTGGGAGATAAATGAGAGAGTAGACTTAGTGCATTTAGTTGCTTTGTAATTTCTTAGTATTTTTGAATTAATAAAATTATTTTTTTAGAAAGTCTGCAAATTATTAATAATATATAACTATTCATTTTTGTTTTTGACAGTTTTATGTGATGGATTTCTACATAATTATTTATCAAATTAAAATTAAAATTTTTTTGGAGATAATTTTTTTTTTAAAATACAGAAAATTTGAGAATTATTTTGATGATGACATGTGGCACTATTTTGCAGAATATGAATTTATAATATTTTCAATTTATTCTTTTTGAAAAATGATAATTCGAAAACATTTCTGGTTTGCAAATAAATTTCAATTTATGTTTATTTTTACGAATCTAATTTTAATTATTTTATTTATTCATTTTTGGTTAATAAGTCTTTAGAGCTTGTGCATAAGCGGGAATATAATGGAAAATTTTAAAACTACTTGTTTAAATTCTAATTGTAATTTAAAAAATTAATTTGAGCGAAAAATATGATAATATTTAATTAATTACTCAATTTTATATTAATGTTTTATTTAAATAAAGAATTTAAAGTTTTTAAAATTTTTAATTTTAAAACATATCATTTAATTTTTTAATTTTTTATATATCACTTTAATAATAAGTAATTCATTAATAAAGTATTATTTTTAAATTTTATTTTCAAATTTAATTTGTCTGCTACACAATTTTAATATTGTGTTACGTCATACATTTTTACTTCCTAAACAAATTATATATATATATTAATAATAATATTTTGAAATTATTTGATTGTTCTAAATGTATTAATAATATTTTTGTATAAAATTTCTGTCATCTTTTGCATGTATTTTATTTTCGTTTGTGATACGCTAATTAGTTTTTCTTTTTATTATGTCATTTATAACTTAAAATATCATATTTAAATTTATGAATTGAGTTCTTATGAAGTATATAAACAATCTTTTTTTTAATTATTATTTTGTACACCTTTCAGCAATATTTTAAAGAAATAATTAAATTAGCACTTTTTATTTTAATATCCAATGATGAGTTTTATCTTAATTATTAATTTATATGAAAGTTTGATTCTTTTTTTTTTTTTTTAAAAAACAAATGGTTTTGCTGCGTGAAATTCTTCCATTATTTTAATGAAGGATATTTTACACAAATCTTTAAAAAACTACATATAATGCATTAATTTTTATACTTTTTTGAAACACAAAATATACGGATATTTAAAATAATAGCATTCTAAAATCTTAGTGAGTATTTTTTTTTTTGCCATATAACTTGCAAAATCCTGATGGTTGTTGCAACTTGAAAAATTGAACACACAATATATTAGTAAATGAGTAGTATTTATAAAGCATACTTTAAACACCAAAAAACAAATTAAGTAGAGAATCTAAAGATAATTGTTGAAACTCGACAAAGACAATTGTTGGAACTCGATAAACTAATCTACATATCATAAAAATATTTTTCACGAAACAAACTTTAAAAAAAATAATTAGTAAACCAATCCTAATATAATCCAACATAGAACTTTAAAAGCAATAGATGAAAGAATAACTTTTCAAAAATGATTTTCTACCTTCTTATCTTGAAGAATCAATTCAATAAAAAATAAGAAAAGTGAATGTTTGCAATGGCGTACCTTCCATCGATGTATAACCCCAACTCTTCATTCCTTATCATTGATGAGTTCATATTGAGTAGGCATATTTTATCGGAAGATATATGCATTTAAAAAATAATTGATACTCATCTATTTGAATTGTAAATCTACCCTAGATAACTATTTATTCAAAAGATTTGAGTATATTACATATTAATAGAACGGTATAATCTTTTTGAGTAGTTGCCTTGAATTCAAATTCCCCTTAATATGCAGCAAATTCCACCAAAGAAGGAAACAATATATAGATACAATGGATGTACGGTACTTAATGTGTTGCTTGACTTTTTCTAATGAACCTTTGTATTCCTCCACCAATTTTGAAAAAATATTATCCTAGAAATTATTAGAATTTAAATTTAAATTTTGGAATAAACTTGTCAATTGACAGTTTTTGTATGCGATTATGTCAATGGACAGTTTTCTTTTAAAAAAGAATTAAATTTCTGCATCTTTTTGTAAGTTGGCAGTTTTTAATAATTTTTCTTCTATTTGATTAATTGATTTTTCATAAATTAAAAATTTGAAAATAATTGTGGCGCTGACACGTGGCGCTTTTTACTTCTCCTATTATATATAGATAGATTTGGGATTAGGTCTTTAGTTGATTACTTGGTTATACGTATGAACATAAATCAGAGAAGATTTACGTATCTAACAAAAATGGTAACATAAAGGAAAGAATCGGACATATCTACTTAACACGAACAAACAACCGAAAGAGGAAGAGAACCTCACCTGCAGTGTTGACACTTAGTGAAAACACTAGCATTATTGATAATGCCATATTCAGCGCATACAAAGTAGAAATAATGGGCAGGTTAAATTCGATAAAAAATAATGTGCTTCATGTGTTTTCTTATATCAGCAAACACAGTCAATAAAAATAGGAGTGGTATGAAAGGACACTTTAATTTTGTTGAAAACATTTAAATACCTTGACAAGCAGGCATGACGATCAGAACGTACTTTGCTAGCCTCTTCAGTCAAATATTTTCATGGATGAAGCAATCATGTCATACGTCAAAAGAAAAAATCGAAACTCAAAATTGGATGATCACTAACACCTACGTACCTAGTTGTAGATTCTGATCAATTTAGACAGTTTTTTATCTCAATCAAACTGTAATATTTACAGTTACTACAGTATAAAAAAAATAGTACTGATAAATAAACTTCTAACAAGATGGATTGAAAGATAAATGAAAAGCTAGGAGGATAATACTTTTGATTCAAAGAGCCTTTGAAAGTCAGAAAAGTAACAGATTAAGATCAAAAGAGATAAACAAAAGAAGAAATTGAAAGCTGATGATATTGAAAAAGTCGAAAATAACTGAAAGTAGAATTGGATAAATATTAAAATAAAAACATACTAGAAATGAAAACACATCCAACCGAGAAGATAAAAAAAATAACCTTGAAAATGAACAATCTAGTAGAATGAACACTAATGAAGATTGGTGGAGGGAGAAAAGAGTTTTTTTGGAATGAGAGAGATGGAGATTGAAGAGAAATTTATATGAAAAGTAACAGATTGAGATCAAAAGAGATAAACTAAAAAAAGAAATTGAAAGCCGGTGATATTGAAAAAGTAAAAAACAACTGAAAGGAGAATTGGACAAATATTAAATAAAATCATTCCAGAAATAAAAACACATCCAACTGAAAAGATGAGAGAGAAGCCTTAAAAATGAACAATCTAGTAGAATGAACACTAATGAAGATTGGTGGAGGAAGGAAAGAGTTTTTTTTTTGGAATGAGATAGATGAAGATTGAAGAGAAACTTATTTGATAAGTATCTTCTTCAGACCCAACCATACTCATGTTAACATTTTCATGTCTTCCACAATAGTTGTCCTAAAGTATACTATAAATAGGTATTTATATTTTATAATGAGCAGTTAAAAAGAAGCAAACTTTACTCTGTTTAAGTAATTTGATTAACTCAAGTTTAGAATTTTAACTGCTTATACACGCCAACAAGGTCGATAGAAATTGAATTTTTTTTCTTATTAGCTAAACAAGACTTTGGTTGATTGTTTCTCTTTTCCTTTTCAAACTGAATTTCTCAATGATTGTTACACATCTTGTAAATGATTTATTTTCTAGCTAGCCGATCTAATCCAAAATTTTAATCGTAGAATCTTTGGTATAGAATTATGGCTATCAATTAGGGATTCAGTGTCAACTCTTATATAGTAAAGATTGCAAAATGAGACTATTCATGAAATACTTATTCTTTTTCATCAACAAATTATTTATTGCTTATTTTAGAACATATATTTGGTTTACTTACTACCTGCTCTAATTCTACTCTTTTTGCTTGAGGAAATTAGTGTCTAATTCATTAACCCTATTGATTCAAAATTAATTACGAATGGTCTTCACAAACAGTCTCTTTGTTAACGATTTTCTTTTTTAGTACTCTTATCTTTCATATAAAATTAGATACTTTTTAGGTGACTCAACAGGAGAAACGCAGAGCATCAATGTTTCATTTGGGATTTGTAGACCTTCTAAAAGTCCTAATTTCATTGTCCCATGTGTTTTGTACCTCAACGGAGTTCTTCAATACAATTTCGAAGCTAAATGTGATTCCAATGTAGATGCAATTCCTAATTTACGATATGATAAAATTCAAATGAGTGTAAAGTGTTGTGCAAATTGTTTATCTACGGGTATATGTGCTTTAGTAAATAAGCAACAATAAAAGTAAATATGAAGTTCAAGAAAGAGATTTCAAATTAGCATAAAACTCTAAGCAAATAAAACTCCGTATTCCAAATCCAAACAAATGAATTTTGCTTGCAAAAATGGAAGCATAAAATCCCTCAACCCATTGTGTTCACAACATCATCAGAAAAAGAATCATATTTCGAAGGAATCTAAAATATAGAGAAGCAATCCATTAAAACACATGGATACGACACGTCACTAAAAGATAAAAGAAAAAAAAACCGATGAAAAGTTCAAAAAACTCACCTTAAAAGATAGATGGAATTTTGAAATAGGGAAGGAGTAGCAAAAGACGATTGTGAAGAGACCTGCAGTTGGCAAACACTATTATCAATTCTTAGTACAACATTAACATTTATTTCAGCCATGAATTGAAAAGTTGAAAGAGATGTGGAGAAAATTTAAACAAAAACAGAAAGAAAAAACATATCTAAAATTAATTGTAACACCCAACTGACAAGACGAAAAAAACTGAAACAATATTCTTATCCTTCTTCTTCTTCTTTAAAATATATAAACAATAATCACTACAAATATTAATTGAGGGTGGGAGTCTAGTAAATATGAAAATAGACGATGATTCTATTTTAAAGATTATTTTGACTATTATCATTTTTTATTTTGTTAGTTATTACCTTTCTCAAATAGTAATTATAATACTTTTTTCTATATTATTAATTATTTTTCTCAAATAATAATTATAATATTTTTTTATATTATTGATTATCTATTAAAATTTATTTGTAAAATCATTAAAACTTTTACTTTTGCTTGTTTTCTTAGTAATAAAATTTTAAAAAATGAATATAAATGAGATGTACGCCTCGTGGATTCATGAGACTTACATCACATGCCTTGAGGCTTACCTTCACCCCATACTTTATAAAATGTTTCACCTCATGCCCCGTCTTTTAAAACACGGCTAAAATACACCTAATCTATATATCTAATAAAACTAAATGTAGACAAGGTGATGTAGCACCTCTCTATGACCTTCATTCATATTTATCTTTTTTTCTTCTTTTTCTGAATTTTTTCCTTCATTTTTTTTATCAAACAATAATACATCTATATATATAATAAAGCTAGATATAGACAAGGTGATGTGGCACCTCTCTATGGCCTCCATTCCTATTTATTTTTTTCTCCTTTTTTGGGCATTTTTTAATTTTTCTCCCCATTTTTAATTTAGTTATTATTTATATATAATTAATGTTTTGTTGTAAATATATTATATAAATGTGGATGTCCGTAACTTCAAGGTGCAATTTCACCATTATGTGTAATAATACTCACACCTCTACCATCTCCTCATTTATCTTCTACACCCTTTGATCTTCCCCACATTCTCAAGAATTAATATCATGTTTATTGCTATCTCTTTGTATGCCTCTTTATAACAATATAAATAGAGGTCTTGAGATTGTGTTATGCACTTGAAAATTTGGGAAACACTTGAATATACTTGGAAGAATAAGAAAACTCTCTCTTGTCTTTCTACATTTCTTGTCTATTTTCTCACTTATGTTGTTACTCTTTTTAGTTTTGTTTTACTACATGTTTTCATTCTTGAAAAGTTACATCTAATTGTATTTACCTTCACAAAAATAAATGTATTGATACTTGTATGCCTATCTTAAGAATCTCAAATCATATTGCAAAAGTATCTTTTGATATATTTTATCTTCTTTATATGTTTCATTCATAATATTTATTTTTAGATTAATTTCATTCCAATATTCATTGATCTCTTTGTATAATAATCAAACATTGAGGGTTGACGTATATCATATTCGTTCTAAGGAATAAAATTCTTCAAATAAATCAAAAATACCATGTAGTGACACAAAGGGAAGTTCAATTGTTATGCATTTTTAGCTTTAGTATAGTATATAATTATAGAAGTAATATTTAAATTTTGTTATATATTTTTTCCTCGTTATATAGTATTAGATCTTTGTTTAAAAAATCTCTGTTGTGATGTCCTTTTTGTTCTTGCGAATACAATTCACTCACATATAATCGAAATGATAGTCTTACAAATTAATGCATTGGACATTTCAATCAAGCTTAATATTTTAATGAATAATTAAATTCTTAAAAATTAGATGATATGATCACAAAAATAATCCAAAAGAAAAATACTTGAAATATCTACCTAAAATTTTTTTATCGTTTGCCTACAAATAATTTCCTTAGTTCAATATACTACATTTTCACTGAAACACTAAAAGCGTTCAAGAAAATTAATTAACAGAAATAAAAAATATACATAAGAAAAAGAAAAAAACAAATAAATCACCACAAATATATGACACTCACATTTCAACTAATTAAATATCTACAAGAATCATAGTTCGATACAACTTCAATTTTAATTTGAAATTTTCATGGTCAAAATTAATTTTCTAATAAAGTAAAAATTATTTCAGAAAGAAGACGGGTGATATAGTTTTATTACTCCACGCGAAGCGCGAATAAGTTCACTAGTTTAATAAATAAATAAATTATCATATTTACTATACCAAATTATATTTCATGAGTTACAAAAAACTCTATCTGTTTGTGTTCTCTACTTAAATAACATGTCTCCTCAACTTTCTTCTATCAATCAAATTTTTCATGATTTAATCCATCTATAAATAACAGTCCTCTATGGAGTTGTTAGCTACGTATTTTCATTTTCTCCTTTTTTTTAATCAATATATCTTCTTCCTTTTAAATATTTTCCTTCATTTGATTCATCATCATGTGGTTAATAATCAAAAGAGATGACATAGAAAAAGTGATATGACAATTTATGATCACTTTGATGAAGATTTTAGATATATTCTTCAAAATTTCTTCTTATGTCATAATAGCCATTATGAAAAGAAAGTTTGATCGCAGTGTAAGATTCACAGAAGAGAAATGATCACATTAATTTGATTCAAATTCGTCAAAAAATGAAGTTCAATGACGGCGGCGAAGATCATCAAGAGAGATAGTCAAATTAGTTTAATAAAGTAGAAGTTTAAATGATATATATACTTTTTGTTGCTTATTTTTGTACATTTAAATAGTTATTTCTCCAAATACAAGATGCAATTACAAAATTTTACACTTTGTGTATCAAAAATAACAAAAAATGGTCTTCAATTGACAAAGGGAGTCATTGGTCAAATTTTATTTAATTTTTAAATTAAATTTAATGTAATAAATTTGTCAATTATAATATTTCATTTCTTTAGGTCTCATTATTGCCATTTATTTCATTTTCTTATGCCTCTCTTTAATTTATCAATTATACTTTTTATTTTGTTGTAAATCTTTTCTCTTATTTTCTAATTAAAGGATTAAAAGAATAGCAATAGTACCATTTATTTTTTTTCCTCAATTTCTTTGGCATTTTACTCTTTTTTTAATTAATATTTTGTCTTTTGTTTTTGTTATTCTTTTTGCTCTTTACTCAGTTTTTGGTTAGTAAATTACTATAAAGTTCACTTATTATTATTTTTAATGAAAGAAACAGCAATGGTTATGTCCAATAATTACAACCTTCTCATATTTCATATTTATGGAATGCTATAACCTTTTCATATTCTGCCTTGGAGAGTTCAAACAAAAATTCACATAACTAAAAGATAATTAATTAATTAATTATTATATATTACTAATAAAAGTTAACAAAATTATGATTTTATGAGGCGTGCAAAGATAAATAAAAGGTTATTCCAAAAATTATTCAATTGTTTTTTTTATCAATTATCCTTTAATAAATATTGTAAACAATTTTTATTGATTTCTCTTTCAATATTTCTAATGTATTTATCAAAAGTTTCATTTAGTTGCTGAATTATATTATAAATTAATAATAGTTACTAATTTTTATCGTTTAATTTTTTTTTTTTTTTAAATATTATATTATGGAGATTGGAGAAATAAAGTAATTGTCTAATGTGTGTATATAAATTTTAAAATATTTTTATCAATTATCCTTTAATAAATATTTTATGTAACTGGGCCTAGTTGATATAATGAAGAGAAAATACATACTTACCCCATCAAACTTATATCTATTTTTCAAGTAGACACCTAAAGTTTGCGAGGTCCTATTACCCACGCAACTATTTTTAACCATTATAAATATACCATTTTAACCCATTTTCACAGAGGCTGTGATATCACGTTTGAGAAGCGCGTGAATGACTAAAATTCAGCTCCAAACCAGTGCAAAATTGACGCGTGGCATTGCCAATTTGAACCGTCAATTATTGCATCTTCTTTGTTTTAAGGAAGAGAGCAGCAAAGTTGAAGAACTCCCAAATCCTGAGCAAAAAGACTTTAGCGGAGTTGAAATATTTGTTGGAGATGCTCTCACTGCTCCACCGCCGCCCCCATCGGCCAAGGGCGAGGAGAAAAATCATATACCGCCGCTGTCGCAGAGGAAACCAAATCGTCGTCGATGAAATTCTTCCCCAGTGGCGAACCAAAAAACGATTTCTTTGATGGACTTATACTTTGTTATCCAGTTACAATTGAATCGCTCAGTCATAATTCATCTGAAACAACAAAAAAAGTTACTCATAATTTAAATAGCAAAATTTGATGGATTTACAACTCTAGACGTCAAAATGTCTAAAGATATAAACAAAATTGAAGCCAGTAGAGAGTGACCAATTTTTTGCAGTATATGATTAGATACAAAATGTGTTGAATAAGCTTTTTGAATCAACACCCATGACCAATTGATATTCCAAAAATAGATACAAAATGTGTTGAATAAGCTTTTTGAATCAACACCCATGGCCAATTGATAATCCAAAAATAGATACAAAATGTGTTGAATAAGCTTTTCGAATCAACACCCATGACAAATTGATAATCCAAACATCAGCTTTATTCATTGATTTGCTTTAATTTGCAATTAATTGTTTCTTGTTCATGGTGAAATTTGTAAAAGAAGAAAAAGTTCCACAATAATTTGAGTGAAAAGAAGGAGAGAGGGGAGAGTGAAATGGGTGGTTCGATTAGATTCGAAGGCTAATATGTGAACGGTCCGGGTATTACCCGATTCTTTATTAATGGACAGCAATAGAATAAAATAATATTATTTTATTTGAGAGTGGATACAGGCGCAAGATTTGAGATTAGCATTGTTGTCAAAATGGTGTATTTATAATAGGTCTACTTGAAAAATAGGTATTAGTTTAACAGGATAATTATGTATTTTCTCTATAATGAAGCTGCTCTCATTAATGAATCATGACCATCAGTCATCACATACTAATTTATTTTTCTCCCTCGAAGCATCGTTAACATTGTAAAACATTCCCTCCGACTTCAACTTTCCAGAAATTTCGATATTGTCTTCCTTCTCCACTCTGCAACTTCTGCTCCAGCCTCTTCAATGGTGTTCTATTATATCTTTTACTTTCATTCTTAATTATGCGAAGCCATCTCTATTGGGTTGACATGTTTTGTTTAATCACAATTTCAGGAAGAACAAGCTTCAAGTAGTAATAGTGAAGCATCATCATCGCAACCTCAACTACAACCTTCATTAGATGATTGTTTGAAGCTACTAAGAGGAGAAAGGGATGAACAGAGGTTAGCGGGTCTACTTCTTGTTACCAAATTTTGCAATAAAGATGACCATACAGCCATTCGCAAGGTTTATGATGCCCTAGGACCTCAATTCCTACACCGACTTCTTCGAACTGGTAAACACTCTTTTTCTTCACCCAATTTTTTGCATTTTCCACTTGTCTCACTGTATGGGGTTTTCCATACTCAAAAATTGCAGTCCTTTTGCCGGCCAAGTTTAGAATGCAAGGTTGCTTCCACTTGATTCTCAAGTTTGTATTTAGGGTTCATTGTCCTTATTTGCCTTAAAAGATAAATTACTTACCTGTGTGCCATGAAATGACCCCAATTAGAGGGTTCAAATTGTGGGCTTCAGTTAGTTTGGGATTGAGTTGTAGTTTATTGATTGGTTGGAATTTTAATCTGAAATTGGTTCTTTATAGGAATGGGGAAAGGAAGTGATGTCGATGGAGATAATTGTGATGCCTACTTGCAATTGTCAATCACAGTTCTTGCAGCATTTTGTAGAGTTCCCCAGATTGCAGCTTCTGAAGAAATGATTAATAAGATTCCTCTCATTCTAGAAACGATATCCAGAGAGTATGTTTTCTACTGAATCATTTCGTTGGCAATTTCAGTTCTGTAGTTTATGATGTTGTTATTAATTGGTCAGAGATTCTTTTAGTAAATACATAGTTGGTTTTTGTCATCTCTGATGTAGTTTTTTATTGTGCCGGAGAGCTCAGCGATCCAGTGAGATGTTTCTGTGCAGTGCATTTGCTCGATTACAAGTACATTTGACTTCTCCATTCTCCTTCAAAATGTGTAACATTTAGCATTTTGTTTACTCTTCCAGAGAAGGATCACCTATCATTGAAGACTGCTATGAATATTTGTTTTTGGTCTTAACGGCGAGTGAAGAAGGAGTTCAAACCTTGTACAAATCTGGTGGCTTGAATGTGCTAGCTTCGCAAATGATGATTCTACCCGATGGTATTTAGTTTGATCATCGGAGACATGTTACTTTTCTATGGATCACAGTGGCACCTTTAGCCTACAAGCTTTCCATTGTCTCTACATAGATTCGACCTGATTTTGTTTCTGAATTTGATCCTTCTTTATTTTTGAATTGTTTTCAGGTTCTCATATGATTGAACTTGCTCTAAGACTTGTGCAAATCATTGTCATTAAGCTACCCTCAGAAAATGTTTATTCTGAGCATCCAACTGACCTGTCAATGGTGGTGAGTCTACCAGAACTGAGTCCCTCTGATAAAGTCTTTTGGTGCAGTTGTTGGATGCTCAATTTACAGCATCCTGTGCGTTTTCATGTATCTCTGTCTACACAAATTTTTGTGCACTAAATTTGTATGCTATATATGTTTGTGGTAGGTGTGTGCAGTGGCAAAGCAGTTTGCTGTACTACAGAATGCACTGAAATTTGAAGCGCTTCACCTCCTATCAACTATCCTGTCCAACAGATATTCTGTATGTTAGTTACTTTATATTAAGCAAATGTATCTGTACTTCTGGTGTAATCTGGTCATGTATCCTTACTGGCACACTAGCAACTATATTAAATTTTTTCAAAATCTACTGTTTTATGATTATCCTTGTTTTGGATAGCTGATAGACTGATTCATTTGTCGTTATCAGTACCATATTTACTAGCAGTCCCTTCTCGATCGGGCAACTTCTCTAGCTTTGTTCTTTATTATGTCTAGAGATATTCATAATATTTGTATTTATCATACATATTAAAAAAGCTTTTGAAATGAATGTCTTAGAAATGCTTGTATATCCTTAGGAATTGTAAAAAAATACAGTCGAAAAAGCCAATCAAAATGTATGGTTGTATATGTAGAGTGAAAATTGATAAATAAACCTATTGATGTAGCACAGTCCTACTTATCGGGATATGCTCTTAGTGATCTTTTACAATATATAGTTGACCATTTGAAGAAGGCTTGATACATTTTATCTTGCATTCAGTCATAAGTTCCGTGTTTTCCTTGAACCCCATGTATGCTCCTTTTTCATGTCTCTATTGTTTGGAATCTGACTGATCTTTTACACACAATTTACAGGCACCTGTATATGATGCTCTTCGCTTATTGAAAAATGATGTTTGGTCAACAAATTTGCGGATTGGTATTGTGGCTATCTTGCAAAATCGAGTTGGTATGTTAACATTTATGTATAAATATATTTCTTTGTCCTTTTTGCATAAATTCGTCAACTTTAAATATAGTACGATTTTTTTTCATTTTTCCCTGTGAATCTCTATGTGAGTGAATGTAGAGGCCTAGCATATCTATAAGATGAGTGCCGTAGAAATGCTAATGTTGAGATAAATTGTACTCATAGAGATTAGTGAAGATCATAATTATCATATCAGACAGAGGGTGCAAGTAGTCACTAGTCACATAGAGGATAAATGAGAGTAGGTCGCATGAGATGATTTGGCCATGTCTTAAGTAGTGCATTTTCCATAGGTGTAACACTGTGATGATTGAAGTTTCTAAGACGGGATGAGTTAGATCCAAAATCATGTGGATTAAAATTTCGTCAAAAGACCTACAATCTCTTGGAATTAATATGGGTTTAGGTAATAATTTTTTTTTGAGAAAGTTAACTGGTATTATAAATAAAGAAGTACACTAATTGTGAACTCCTGTAGTAATTACATCAAAAGTATAGAGGGTTTGTCAAAAAGAATCTAAACACATATCTCCCTCCTAAACTATCCAAGAATAGGGTGATGTCCCCCGGATCCTTGGGAATAGTATGGATACACCAAAAGTAAAATGTCACTAAGCAGTTCATTTTAATGCTTTGGAAAGGGATGCTCTTGTTCTCAAAACATCTCTGATTTCTCTCCCTCCATATTATCCACCAAGGCAGGGACGATCTTCCATCCACCTTGTGTCCTGACTGATTTCCATCTCTATTCCAACATGCTGGGACTTCTACAGTATTTCTAGGCATGGTCCATGTAATACCTCTCAAGTTAATGAAATACTTCCATAGTTTCTTAGTCACTTTACAATGCAAAATAAGATGGTTTATTGTCTCTGTCTCAAATTTGCAAAAAAAAACATCTGGAGCATAACTCCCTTCCACTTTTCATTAAGTTGTCCTGGGTCAGAACATATTGTCTTGCAACAAGCCTTGTGAAACAAACCACCTTATGTGGTATCTTCCCTTTCCCGATCATCTTCCAAGGCCACAACCCCTTGGTTTTTGTTGAAGTGTCTAGTAATATGTAGGCTGATTTCACCTTGAACTTGCCATCTTTATCCAGCTTCCATATCAATTTGTCTTCCTCACAAGTCAGGTTCTTGGCTTGTTCCAAGGTAGTGTAGAATCGAGTCATTCTCTCCACTTCCCAATCATTGAGGAACCTTCTGAAAGTCAGGTTCCATCCTTGTTCATTTCTAATTTCTAGAATTGTAGCCATTTTCTGCTGATTGTGAATATAAATGTTTGGGAACTGTTGTCTCAAAGGTGTTTGTCCCATCCATATATCATTCCACAACAAGGTTTTCCTCCCATTTCCCAAATTAATCACAGTGTTACTCCACATTCTTGGCCACTGATTTCTAATAGTTCTCCATAGACCCACACCATAAGGAGTATTAACCTCCTTAGTAGTCCATGGTCCTTCCTTTCCATATCTTGCAATGATAATGTCCTTCCATAAACTCTGATCATCTGTTGCTAGTCTCCAGAACCACATAAGGCTCTTATTGTGGGCTTTCAAATTCTTAATTCCCAAACCTCTCTTTTTTGTTGGATATAACAACATCCAACTTAACCAAATGAAATTTCTTTCCCCCTTCGCCATTACCTTGACAGAGAAAATTTCTTTTGATTGTGTTGTGTCCAGGCATTGGAAAGAGGGACATCCTATAGGTTGGCATGGCCTCAGGAACACTGTTGATAAGTGTGACTCTACCACCCAAGGATAAGTATTGACTTCTCCAATTAACCAACTTCTTTTTACATTTTTCCACCACAGAGTTCCAGATGCTCAAAGATTTACTCTTAGCTCCCAAAGGCATGCCAAGATAGGTGGTGGGAAGTTCCCCTATCTTGCCACCTAAAATGTTTGCCAGAGGGCTGATCTCTCGTACTTCATTCACAGGATAGATAAAGCTCTTTCCCCAATTGATATGGAGTCCAGATATTGCTTCAAACAAAATGAAAATAACCCTTAGGTGTTTCAGCTGTTCACTCTCTGCATCACAAAACACTAATGTGTCATCAGCATATTGTAGGTGGGAGATAGACACACCTAGTGAATCCCCCTCATTCACTTTGAAGCCCCTAATTCTGTTATTAACGTGAGCAATCTTCAGTATATCACTTAGACCTTCCATAGCTAGGATGAATAGAAAAGGAGAAAGGGGAACTCCTTGTCTCAATCCTCTCTCAGAGGAAAAGAAGCCAGATGGTGAGCCATTGATCAAAACAAAGAACTTCATTGTGGTCATACAAAACCTCATCCATTTTATCCAGGGGTTGCCAAACCCCATCCTCCTGAGTGTGCTCCACACCACAGATATTCCCAGTTTAAGTGATCATAAGCTTTCTCTATGTCTAGCTTGCAAAGAATTTCTGGGTCTTTTGATATGGTTCTCACATCTACACATTCATTGGCCACCAAAATGGCATCCATAATTTGTCTACCCTTTATGAAGGCCATTTTTTGATCATTTACTAACTTTGGCATAACCCTCTTGAGTCTTTCTGTTAGGATCTTTGAGATGATTTTGTAGAAGCTCCCAATTAGGCTAATTGGCCTGAAATCTTTCAATTCAGATGCTCCCACTTTCCTAGGAATCAGGGCTATAAAAGTGGCATTAAAACTTTTTTCAAAATAGCCCTGATCATGGAAATTCTGGATGGCAGCTACTACTTCCTCCTTAATCACTTCCTAGCACTGTATGTAGAAGGCCATTGAGAAACCATCAGGGCCTGGTGCTTTATCCCCTGCACATGAGAACACACTGTTTTTGATTTCTAAAGTCGCCTGAGCTACTTTTAATTGGCTTTCTTGCTTGGTTTTTGGATCGAAACTAGCCATGCTTTGGTTAAAGTGTATAGATCCTCTCTTTATTGATTATGACTAAATTAAATCCATCAAAAAAGGGATTTGATTGTAGTCTGCTCAGTAGAAGCAAAGATGATTCAATAGAATATATGATCTAAAACCAAAATTTTGAATAGGCTTTGAATTACTATATAGTAAAAGAGGCTAGGGAAGCAGCTGTTCGTCAACATGCCTGCTTCCCTAGCCAGGGGCAATATTGAAATTTTACTATATACTCTGCTCAAACAATATTGTACATGACTGCTTTGCCATTGTACTTTCTCTTTATAGGACATAAAAGCCAGCCCATATTTTATTTTTTGCTTTACTTCAGCCGAAAAGTAGGCTCATTTTCCATGCATGTGGGCCCCTTTGTATCTCTCCATTTCGCTCTTTTCTAATTTTCTTTTCATTACCCAAATGCCTCTTAATAAATGGACCCCACCTAGGCAATTTTCATTTCCATTCTCTTTATTTATGCCTCATGACTTCTTCTTTAATTTTTTTCACTTTGTTTATTTCGTGGCAAATTAACTTTTTGTAATTTAATTACTCAATTTCTTATATTTTAGCTACAAAATATATTAGAGGTATAATTTTAAAAAAAATGAAATTTTTAAAAAAGATTTAATTGACTCTTGAAATTTTATCAGTGTCACATGAATATGAATAGATAAAATAACATATATTATTAAAAATTACATAAAAGATATTATAAATCACAATAATTAGCAATTGAAAATATTTTGGGTTGCTCTCTAATTCCATATGTACCATTTATATTAAAACAAAAGAAGTAACATATATTATTTGAAAATGACGTCAAAAGTTCTAAAATTCACAATAAACTAACAACTGAAAATATTTATGAGTATTCACGTGAATTGAAACGTGAGTAACATACATTATTTAAAAATGATGCAAAAATCACAACAAATTAATAGCTTTAAATATATTTTTTTAAAAACAAATAAAAAAGTTATTTGATTCTTCAAATTTCATTTATATCACATAAATTGAGACAAAAATAATGACATATATTGGGCCCGTGCTGGCACGGGCACCAATATCTAGTGTGTTATATAATCATAATAGATTTCTCCAAGTTTCAACACACACCTCATGTTAGTAATTGTATCAAGTATAATTTTTATTATGGAATTTTTATTTCAGGTAATTGGGTCAAGATATATAATTACTGGATAATATTATTTTTTATGGTCTTTTAACTAGATAGAGGAGAATAATTTTGTTGTCATGTTTGCTATTTTCTCACTTGAATTATTTGAGGGTAAATAATTGTCATCTTAATAAATTGATCATTCACAAAATGTCAATTTTCAATTTAAAAAATATAGACCATCTACCTTTAAAATCGAAAAGATGGTAAACAATAGTAAAATCGAATAAACTATCTACATTTACACATAAAAATTGCAAGTTGTAGTTTTAATATGTATGTAATTTTATGAATTGTTCAAAATACAAATAATTAGAAAACCACACACACACACACACACACACACACACACACACATATATATATATATCAACAAATAATACATTCAATTAAGATCACAAACGTCATGTGGTGATATATTTGCCTTTTCAATTAGTAAATGTTAAACAACTCACATTTCAAAAATTGTATTAATTTGAATTGAATTTATTTAGCAACAAAAAACTCTCTCTAAATAATAAAATTTGTAAGCTAATTTATTTAAATAAATTTACTAGTACAAATATAAAACATAAAATCAACAAAATAAACAAAATGACTAAAATGATTTGAGGGATATTTTTATCTTTACTATTAAATCGTATGTATTACTAATACCACCAAATGGAAGGTATTAGTAATAGTCCAGAGGCGGACCCACCTTGAGGTAGTGGGTGCACGTGCACCCATTAACTTCGAAAAAATTTATATGTATATACACATATTTTCTTAAATAAGGATCATATAATTAAATGTGCACCCTAAAGCTCATAAACTGAGTTGGTGTAGTGGTCCAACTCTCTTTATTGCGCTTCTTCGCAACTCGTGTGTCCCAAGATCAATTCTAGATGTTGCAGTTTCTTTTTGTCAATTTTTTTTTCAAAAAAAGACATTAAAAACCTCTAGCAAGATTCGAACTAGCAATCTCAAACTGTACACTAAGGGTCAAGACCATCCAATCATAGAGTGAACTATGTTATGTTTTGTTTAATTTATATTTATATATACACTCGATTTTATAGTTGTTTGACAATATTTTCCGATGAAGTATCGGTACTTCGACTAACCCGCATCCGCTTTTAGTAGTGCCCCCGGTCATCTTCAAATCATGAATTCACCTATGAGTAATACATCCTATAATACTATGTAAGGTGTATAACTAATCCATAGATTAGTTATACATTCGGCCTCAACCTACGGGTCCGTAGGAACTTCTACGGACCGTCCTGGTCGGTGTAGAACACGTAATGGGACTCAACATCTTGCCACATTCCACGAGACCCTCCCTTCAGGCCGTAGAACTTTCTACAGTCCGTAGGAACAACCCGTAGAACCAATGTTTACCAAAATCCTTCTAAGTTAGATCACTTCCTACGGAAGCCTTTCTACGGCCTGTAGAGGTTCTCATGGTTCGTCCTGTCCATTTGTAGATCATCATCAGATACTTGACATTCTCCAAAAACTCACCCAGTTCCTACGACAGCCTTCCTACGGCACGTACGACTACCTACGGTCCGTAGGTCGACTCGTAGAAACAGGCACCAGCCCACTTTTCTGCAACTTTTCTTTCCAAACTCAACTTTCAATTTCTGAGGTGTTACAATGAACTTCTCCAATAAATAGCACCTTAATGCAGTAGATGTTGATATTTTGCAACTGCTATTGGATTTTTCCAAAAATATCTCCTTAAAGTTAGTTATCTAATTATCTAATATAAAGATCTGAAACAGAAATTTAACTGTTTGAGCAGAGAGTATCTACATCTCCAATTTAAGCACTGAGAATATCGTAAGTAAATTTACAAGTATTTAAGCTTTAATACAGTAATAACGTTGAAACAAAAACAATGATAGCTTACCTTTGAGCTATTTGAAAGTAAGTAGAATAATGTTCCTTTTTGCTCAACACCATCAGTGTTGACTCAAGATTTCTTGTGCTGAGGACTCAATTCTCATGATCTCGTCCACTGAAAGACTTCAAAAGAAACATATTTAGGCAGGAGTGCAAGTGTAAATTCACCATATCGTCTCTGTCAATTCGATTGCAAGAACCTATTGGAAAAGCATGCTACAACATTTGTAATTGGTTCGGTGACGACAATCACCAAAATCAAGTACATGACTCACTCAAATTTCTTGCAGTATTGAAAAGATTAGAACCTCAATTTCTGCAAAATCAAGAAGATTAACCGAAAACTTTTAACGCCACTTCTTTTCTTTAATTGTCCTATAAGTTTCAGTTCTTCTAATAAAGCATAAAAAAAGTTTTTTTTCCTAAACTCCCCATTAACATGGATGTTGGAATGAAAGAGTTGCTAAATATAGAAAGTGACATCCTTTTAAATGGGCTAAAATAGAAAGTAAAATACGTAAATTTAAACAGAGGAAGTATTGTATATCTGAGATTGATAGCATAATACTCAACTTATAAACAGACAAGTAACAAACAGCAAAAAAATTCTCAAGATTACTACAGAGTACAGAGTAACAAAATGCAAAAAGTTTGAAACAAACTACTATCTATTCTGGAGAAAAATTATTCAAAAAAATATTGTTGGCGCATAGCTGAAGATAGCTCTCAATTAACTTACTAATGAGTCGCCCGAATGCAATTCCCATCACCAGTGTCTGTTCTACGCACAGGTGACTGATATCACTATTTATATCAAGAGTAAATCAATTATTTCTGTAATCTAGGCATGCCCATGTATGTCTACTATAAGGACACATTAAAAACGTACATGAAATAAAGAAATGAATAGCAATTTAGCACTGCTTACCCTTTGCAGGTAAGTAGGTAATTAACTCCTTAGTGTATGGTGGTCTAATTATCTTCAGTTATACCTCCTCCTTTGTTAAAAAATCTTTCACAAAGAGCCTGTAACAAGAACATGACCAAATTGAATTCAAAATCATCAACAAAAGAAAGTTGTTTATTCCAATCACACAAGAGACTTGCTGCACACCAACTGAAAACAGCGATAAGTTGTCTTTCTTAAAAGAAAGTGTATATTTCACTTACTTCCTTGCTACTTCCTTATACTAATTTTTGTTTTTCTAGACAGATTTTATACCACCCAAAAGAAAAGGAATTATAAATTAGAATGAAGATGGCAAAAACAGAAGAACTCCTAAAATCAAAACTATGCTTCATAGGTATAACAGCCCTCCCAAATCAAAAATAAACAGTGCGAAAAGAGAAGAAATTCTACTGAGATCATTAGAAAAGCATCAAACCTTGCAAGAAGTGATGTCTCACCACCCGACCAATAAAACAGCATCTAACCTTGTAAGAAGTGATGCCTCGCCACCCGACCATTCGCTTTGCCTCTGGAATTCGTCAAGAATCGTGTGTACCACATATCATTTCCATACTTACAGAGATATAATTTGGTTCCTCACCATTGGCACAGACGATTGATTGTAACATGACTATAGAGGACATAGAATCAGCCTTTATAAAGAAATAAGATGAGGAAACATTTCAATTTTGATAAATAGTCATCCTAGATCCAGAGGAGTTACATAAAGCATAAAGATAATTACTAAGCCTACTACACCACGTATAAGCACCAAAGAGTGCAACTAATTTGCATAAAAATGCCAATTTAAGTAAGGTCTACTGAAAACCCAATAAGAATATTTTTCTCATATGTTTGAGTTTCTTCTCCAGGCGTATACTTTGATGATTTATAAACATCAATTTCACTCTGAAGGACCCATTTTTCATACTCAAAATACCATTCTAGGAAATCAAAGCAAGAAACAAAGATACACCTAAGTATTGATATAAATAAAGGTGATGAAATTTTCTGATTTTCATGACTTACCTCTCAGTATGAGGCACCCATCAAGCAACTTCTATGTAGTTCTTTTCATGTATACCCGGAACCTTCCAATTGTTTGGTCCATCCCTGAAATCAAAGTTCAATTGATATCTTAAATAATACAATTAAACTTTTAACTCCTTAATGAAAATAAAAGGCAGACACTTCAACATCTCAATGATCAATTGCAATATTGAGGCTCCGTTGGTGTTTTTAAAACCCAAAAAAGAGCAAAAATGAGTTACACGGAAATTGATAAAAACATAAGAAAAAATTGCTAACGAAAACGAAAGAGGAAGAAGAACCGGCTGAAAGTGAAAAGAATAAACAGAAAAACAGAAGAAACACAGTAATAGATAGGGGTGAGATATGAACAACTGGAATAAGTTTGAGGTGGGTATCGTGAACATGTTTTAAGCTAACTGCATGTCGAGTGCTTAGTGGACCTCGTTCCTCACTTGTTTGAAAGAGGTTCAGATTGGTTTCAACACTACATACGATATTCCATTCCGACTTTCACCAACTCTTTGCTTGCTTATACACAGAGCATGCCCACTCACCGCACACTAGCATTACCTTGTCATAATGTAGAAGCAAGCACAGCTCTAAACTGACCACACTTGTTTAGGAGCTTTGCAGAAAACCTGAAGACAATAAAACGGAAATGGTGGTTACAATGTTTTTGTAGAGAAGTTGAAAGTAGCAAAAAAAATGGAGATTTTAATTAACATAAGTTATGTTGCCTATTCTCAACACCAAAGATGTGAATTCTGAGAATAGTTTCTGGTATCAAGTTTATTACAATTGCATTTACTCTTGACGTAAAAAAATCAACTGAAGCTTTGAAGTAAAAAAAAAAGTTACCAACAACTCTTGTTCATACAGTATACAAGCTTGAGAACATACTTTGTATATACCAAGTTGTAGAAGAGAGTTGTTTGCAGTCTAAACAGCAGAGACAAAGATAAGCAGACTAATTTCCTGTTTATACAACATATGCCTCAGAGAGCTACTTTAGCTTTATCCCTGGTCACAGTGCGGCCATTGTTGAATTCTCATTTGAAGATTCACTTTTCTTTTGGTGATCATGTCTTCAAGGTCCACAATATCAACAAATTTCTATCTCGTTGATATATAGATATTTTGATATCACATAAATATTCTACTGTGAATGCTTTGTAACAGAAGGTTATGTAAGAAAGGTAACACAAATAGAGAGTGAAGAGTTGCATTTACTTGTTTGGCTTGCATTTGATGTTTGTAGGGTAGCATTTGGGATTGCCAAGGCTTTATTTCAGCACAACAAGAGCTGACTTAGTGGTAAAAAAGAGTGTAAACCAAAGAGAACAGGAAAAGCATAACAGTAAACAATTTCCAAAAACAACCTTAAAAGGAAAACCAGAAGCAAAGGAGAAACAAATGTAAGAGAAGAAAATGAAAATGGGGGACTTGAGCAAACTTGACAAAGTATTGACTATTGATATGAAGGAAGAGAAGTGCGAAACAGGTGTCATAAAAAATACGCGTGTACTAATGTCAATTTAGAACAGAATCTTTCCTATATTGGTTTTTTAAGGGGTTTCAAAATGAAATTACCAACATAACCCTAGATGACAAAGGACCTGTAGACCCGTACTTATTATAGAGTTATATATATATATATATATTCTTACGGCAGTAGCATATCATGCAAGTTAACCTTTCAGAATGAAGAAGGAACTGATCAATCTTTTCAGATGTTCTTTCTTTCTCTCTCTTACTTCATGGTTGAGGGAGGGGTTTGGACAGTAGAAGGTTGGTGAGAGATGTCTCCATGCTTGCATACGAATGGATAATACATAGAAAAGCATACAGTTGATAACCCTACTTATATGGATAATACAAGCATACAGTTAATAAAACCTACTTCTAGAAAAGAAGATTCAAAAGGGAACTGCCAAAGAAACTACACTAAAATCACAAATACTAACTTATGAATAAGTCAGACGAAAAATCAAGAAGCAAAATTAAGTACAAAAATCAAAGTAAATGAGCTTAAATCAAATAAACCAACATAGGTCGAGGTCTGACTTTGAGGATACTACCCAGACAACTCATGCAGCCAATGACAATTTTACATTCATTGGCTACACTCCACTTCCCCTCCTGTTGCCCATTAAGTGTTTTGCTCTTCACTTTGTCAATTATCAGACTCAAAAATTCACACAGCTATACAAGATTAGATTATTCTCACTCTTTTGCCTTAGCAAATGTAGCTCACCTTCTGTTGCCACAGATTGTTGCATTATCTGTGAAAAATCACATGAGTAAGCACATACTGGTGACAGAAGTACATTCTGATCCAAGATTTCAGCCTAAAGACAAACTTTTGCTCAAAGAACGCATACAGAAAGCAACAAGAGAAAGCCTATAAATATTAGCAATGCAATTTATATCTGAAAGGACTTTCCAGAGCTCCAGACCATGATAAACCTGCCAAACTATATTAAGAATTAAAGCAGTTCTAGTTTGTTTAATAATTTTCTTATAAATTTTGAAGGCAAAGGGATCAACAGCCAGAAGATTAGAATCCAATGCCTTAGTTTGCTTTACTTTTGGTGTAAACAGGATGTGGTAGGGGATACGGTAGACATAGTTGACTTCATAGGTAACTTGTAAAGTTTTTTGTTGAGTAGTCCTCACTGAGGAAAGTTCACACACCATGTGTGAATTGTAAAATGTTCCTCATCATCTTTTGTTGAGTTTTTTGTGAATACAAAGTTACGTTTATTCAATTTTTTTTCTTAGATAATTTGAAGTTTATTCGTATAGATTCTTAAAATGCAAAATGAAGTAGTTGATCATATATTTATAATCAATTTCTTTTTCTCATTGACATGGTAGCCAATTCGAGTAATTTTTCTTGAGATGTTGATAAATAAAATTTTATTAGTTTTGGTTTTAAAAAGTTTTCAATTGAGTCAGTTATTACAGAAATTGTTGATATTATATATACGTAAAGTAGATATTATCGAAACTAAACATTGTATTATTTATTTAACAGTTTTGTCAGTAACACTGATTTATGTTATGAACCAACTGTTGTATTAGTTATGCAGAATTGTATTTTGGGATTAACTGGACTAAAAAGCCATCCCTCAATGTTTAGGGTCGAATGTGCTTTATGAATAGGCCTTACTATCAGAAGGTTAAGTTTCGTTTTCATTTGTTTTGTTGTCCCTTCCATTTGACATTGCTCTATATTTTTAGAGAAAAAATAGTTGTTGAATTGTTGTAGACTTGTAGCTGGGGAGCATATCACTGATATTTTTGTTCATGAACTGTTGTGTCAAACTCTCCAGTCGCCTTCTCAATGGTATCTGAGCTTAATCGCGTCAATATTGACTATCCCATGCTTCCTAAGTTGGGCATTTCCTAGTTCAGTGAAATTGTGCATGGTTTTGGTCAATATTAAGTTGCTTTGAGGTCCTTCGGTGTTTTGTGCTCTTTTTTTTTTTTTTTTTTTTTTTTGTAATTCTCCTTTCTCCTCATTTCTATGCAGCACCTTCACATAAACTTCATGCTCTTGTTCTGGCTGAGTGTGTCATATCTATTGTTGGTGAACGGTGGCTTATTGGGGAGATGAACTTAACTGGTTCTCAGGTTTCCCTGCCTGCTGACAGGTAAAGCAGAATTTCATGGTGTTGAATTTGTCTTTCTCTTGCTTTAACTTGCCTCCTCCTTGGTTTTTCTTTGAGTTGGGACGTGGAAAGCACTAAGTGTCTGCATCTTTTAGGTGCATTCTGCTTATTTTGGAGTCGTCAAGGGTTGAAATTGCTGTTCTTCTAAATGACCTGGCATACTTAAAATATGAAGCCTCCAACGCATCATCAAATAGAGAGAACATTCTTGTGAAGCAGAGGAATCTTGGTGTAGCCTTCTCTTTGGTTGAAAAAATAATTAAACTTATTTCTAGTTTTGGTGGAGAAGGTATGTGACAATATTTGCGGTACAAAAATATTTCTTATATTTCCTGATACTTTTCAGAAAAATATTACTGAAAAGATCAACATGGTACATGATTTATGCTGTAATAGTTAAAATTTAAAAAAATAAAGTCATCTCCACTTGCACTACCCTTTATCGTTAATATTTGTCAATAGGAAGCCTGATCCTGGGACAGAGGGTGTGTTTCATTTGCATGTTATGCTTGCTGTTATTTCTTGATTAGTAAAGAGAGATGTTAGGAGGTGACTTATGAGCTGATTATTTAATGAAAAAATCATTTGCAGAATCAACTGCCAATGCTATTATCAGTGAGAGCACTTTCACAAAAATCATTTCTGGGCTCAATGAGACAATTGGTGTTGTTTTGGACTATCTAAGAGATGCTAAGGTACTATTGTCCATCAGTACATAGGAGAATATTTATAGCAAGTCAGCTCATGCAATAATGATTCTTCGCAGGAACATGGACAGATGAAGGGGGATGATCTTCTAGCAGCAGTGCGAGTAATCGGAAGGTATGAATCTCACCTTTCCTTCTGTGTGCATGTTGCAAAAAGAAGTAGAAAAAGTCGGTCTGCATAAAAAATAGTCCCTGAGAAAACTGTTGGTTTTGGCACTGTAATTAATATCAACCATACCTATCCTTATAGGTGATATTCTTAGAGAAAAATTAAACCTTCCAATTAGGGATGGCAATGGGGCGGGGCGGGTTGAGCTTAACCTGCATAATTTTTTACCCGTCCCACTCCGCCCCGCATAACAACTTTTTTCATTTTCAACTCGCCCCGCATAAACCCACCCCGCATGAACCCGCCCCGCATAAATTTTTGAATATTTGCCCTTTTTAATTAAGTTTGATGCTAAAAATAAAATTCATAAAAATAAAGTTGTATTAATTTAATAGATCATATCTTAATATTTTATTTTTTAAAGGTCAATTGGGAAGAATGTAAGAAACCATATTAATTTTTATTGAACCGGTTTCATTTACTATCTTGAATATTTTAGTAACTTTAAAGAAATTATCTTAATAAATAATGCTTTGTCACTCTTATAACATGTAAAAAGTTAAAATTAAGTTTGAACCCGCATAAAACCGCATATACCCGCCCCGCATTAGTTTTTAAAAAACCCACTTCAACCCGCCCCGCATAACCTTAAAACCGCCCCGCCCCACATAGCCTTAAAACCGCCCCGCCTCGCATCCGCCCCGCCCCTCCCCATTGTCATCCCTACTTCCAATGAACATATTTAGCAAAATCTGTGCTAGATAGCTTTCTAGTTTTTCGTTCTTCAAATTGGGATCAATTGCTGCTTCTGCTTGTGTTTGACGGCCTTCTTGTTCTTGTTCTCTTCAATGCTTTTCTGCTATTTACTTGCATTTACTTGTTTCTCTTTTCTTAGGATTTATTGGGTCATAATCATATCTGCTGACAAGCTTTTTTTCCCTATTTCATTGTTCATTCAAATAGGAAATTCTTTCACTTCTTATTCAACTTCTTGTTGTAAATGGATGCAATTGCATATCTGTACATTGCGGATGACTTGAACTCTACAAGTCCTTGTTTCATCTGCTAGCCGGAGAGTTGTAGATATTTCCTGCCATCTTGAAATTTGTGAGGCAGTTGAAGTTTAACTGGTTCCAATAAAGGCCTGGTGCCATATTAGTGTAATGGATATTGAATTCGTCACTATTCAAAAATTGGGGAAGTGATGGCACCTATCTCAACCCCCACCGATAGGTAAGCCAACCTAGTCACAATCCCAAAACGAAGAATCAAACATGCGAAAGTAATATTTAAAACCAAAAACCAGTGTTTTAAAAAACGTTTTTGGGGCGAGTCTCGGAGCGTACCAAAAACGCTACGGGGCGCAAATTGAAGACATAGCTCCATAGGGTGTTAGTCCTAGAATTTGAGGCGCAAGCTTCGAGCGTAAAAGGCGTAAATATGTACGCTCCGGACGTTAATTTTTTATTTTTTTTTTATTTTTGAACCTTTTTTTGCTTTAAATCATATTTTTTATCATTGGTGTAATGGTATTTCTCAAATACTAGTTATAATACTTTTTTCTATATTATTGATTATTAATACCTTCCTCAAATTATAATCATAATATTTTTTTCTATATTATTGGTTATTTATTAAATTTTATTTGTAAAATTATTGAAAGTTTTACTTTTGCTTATTTTCTTAGTAATAAAATTATAAAATTGGATATACATGAGACTATGCCCCGTAGATCCATGGGACTTAAGCCCGTGTCTCGGGGCTTACGCCTCGCCCTGTACTACATAAAATGCCTTGCCTCACGCCCCCGCCTTTTAAAACACTGGTCATAACATGATCTTTTTCATAAAAACTCATAACAAGGTGGAAAATCCATCCAAACTCTTCCCAAAACTTGGTGTCACTAGTACAAACCTTTAAGAATCTGAATACAACTCTATAAAGCTCTAAAACATCTGAAAAGAAACGACATAAAATGAAAAGATAGAGGAGACACAGGAAGACTGCGGATCAGCCAAGCAGCTACCTTGGGATCTTAATAATATGCTCCGGACAGCTACCAAATCACCAGCCTGAAGTACTCGACTTTTCACAACAAGGTGTAGAAAGAAAACAAGCGTGAGTACGAATTTACGCGTACTCAACAACATCGTCGAGTGATCCAAACTTGAAGTGATGTCGAGGGTTGGTCCAAACTGCTATGCTCTAATACTTATCATAATTACTACTCAGTTCAACTACAATAGACATGGACTAGCAGCTAATGCCAACGAAAACATAAACAAGTCAAGTCAAGATATCTCAAAACCACAGTCAAAACAAGATAAGCATAGTAAAGTCACCTTGACAATAATTCAATCATTTTCCACACCATAACAATACAAATCAGATAGAAATGATGCGATGAATGCATATTCTCTTAACTGATGAGAAACTTGTAGATACCCACTACCTAAGTTGCTCGAACTCAGGTGTGGGTGTCCGATACGGGTGCGGATCTAGAGGTCGGATCCTCTATGATCTAAATTTTAAGATTCGGGGATACGGATTCATGTATGGATACTGGTGCGGAGATTCGGCAAAAAATATTTCAAATATTTTAAAATAGAGTTATAAAACCTAAATTATGAGATATTATGTGGAAAAAATTGAGGAGAAATATTGATCAAGAGGAGACACCTAAAGGGAGATAAAAGGAAAGGAGTGACAATAGAAATTTATATATACAAGGTATTTCATTTTCTTCAATTTCAGATTAGTTTTATTTTGAATTTTGATTATAGAAATCATTTAATATGTCTACAATCTATAGTTTCTCCTTGAATTTGGTCAAAGTACCTAAAACTAGTTGACTAGATCGGGTACGGATCCCACGGCCGCGTCATGTCGACACAGGTGCGGCACCAAAAGTGAAGAGTCCATACAATAATGAGCGTACAAGGGGAAATTGAACTTGTCCTTGAAAATCATGTTATACAATAATGAGCTTAGATCTGAAATTTCATCGAAAATGGAGCTCAAGTTGACCTTCAAATTATCAAAATTCGATTTCATAACTTTGGCCAAAAATTCTCGATTTCCCCAATTTAAAGCAATGATTTAAAGGTGAAATCATCTATATACTATCGTGGAATGCGTAAATAAAGGCTTAGAAACACTCTCAACGAAGAAAATCTTGAAAATCCCCTTTTGAATCGCCCAAAAATGTGATTCGAAGCTCTTAAAATCGAGTTATGAAGATAGTGTTTGAAAACGGACATTTAATTTTGTCTGGGTAATTTTCCCTTTTACGATCGCAGTGGCTTCCTCACGAAAGCGAGGCTGATCCCACCCAACCATCGCGGTCGCGATGGCTACTTCGCGAATGCGAAGAACAACCCGGACCCAACTTAACCCTTCGTGATTGCGGTCCCCTTCGCGATGACCAATATAGCTCCTTCTTCGCAAAATCAAAGAAGAAAACACCTGCACCAACAAAACTGAAAAGCCAGCAATTGCATGAAGATTCAAATTCCCGAACAGACACTCTAGATTCGTTCGGAACCGTGTAAAAACAAACCTAATCTGCTACTTGATTGGAAACGATGTTCCAGACTTGATTGAACCATCAAATCACTGATTCAAGGTCACCTTAACTGAATGTTGATCGAGGTCAACTCTTCACTTCTATATTTTCAAACTTCCATCCAATGATCCGAACTCGCCTGAATGCCTCGGGACCAAACCAAAGGTCCAACTAGCTCAAAAATCACCCTTCAAAACTAACGGAACTGTCAGAATTTCGTTCCAAGCTCATCTTCCTCAAATGTTGACTTTGGTCAACCATTTCAACTTTCCAAAATAAAAACCCATCCAAATCACGTCCAAACACCTCGGGAACCAAGACACCCACCATCGCAAGCAACAAATACCATAATGAACCTATGGGGAGGGGGTAAAACAGGTGAAGCACGCTAAAATCATCATCAATGAAACTAACAAAATAATGAAATGGCAAAGGGTCAAATACACCCTTGTACTATCATAAATAGTTTTAAATACACTCCTTGTTATACTTCAGTCTAAATATACCCCTTTCATTATACTTTTGGTCCAAATATACCTTTCCCACTATATGTTGGCACAAATTTACCTTAATTTTGATGGAGGGATACATGTCAAGGTCAGAATCAATTACCAAACCCCAATTTTAAATATTTGATTCCTTTAGAAACACACCTGTTTAATCCGACCCTACCCATTTTCTTTTCTTTCATCTTCTTCTCTTTTGTAGCCGGAAAAATGGTATGTCCGACGATAACCATCAGAAAATCAGCCAAGCAAGCTTGTTTTGCTGAAGTCATTTTTGCCTTTGACGTATTTCAAATACTACTTCCATTTGAAAATTGTTAACTAATTTTTCTTTAAGAATGCCTATTTTTCATTACTCATTTGTGATTATGATTCTTTGGTAGGCATTACAATGGCACATGCTTGGTTGGTTAAACAACAGCAAGTAGGGGGATTCTTTGTTCTTTGAAATAGTAAACTAGCTAGTAACATCAACTCGAAAATGTCCTATACATGGCTGTCAAGTTGCTGAAACTTGATCTAGCATCAACTCCAAAAAAGAATAATTTGGAATTGTAGCAAAAAAAAAAAGTGGACATCTCCAATTTTCCCACTACTGCACAATGAACTAGTAGCAAATAAAAATCTAAAAATTATGAGATGCTAATATATATGTAAGACACCGAGCCGAACAGATGATTAAACCCGCAGTTATTAGCTATGGCACTGTTTCAGTTCGTCACAGCAAGTGTTTCACAACTGGGATTTCTGAGATCGAAACAATATCCAGAGTCCAGGCTTTTCACTCCATTGGCAACAAGATCTCATTTAAACTACAATTTTTGGTGTATCATGGCTGGCATTTTAGAAAAGGAGACGGAGGATTGCTGGACATACCATTTTTCCGGCCACAAAAGAGAAGAAGAAGATGAAAAATGGGTTGGGTTAAAGGGGTGAATTTCTAAAGAAATCGGGTATTTAAAATTGGGGGTAGGTCTTTTGATTCTAGGCTTAACGTGTTCTCCGTCAAAATGAAGGCTAAATTTGTGCCAATATATAATGGGAGGGGTATATTTGAACTGAAAGTATAACATAAGGGGTATATTTAGACCGAAAGTATAACTAGGGGTATATTTAAACTATTTTTTTGATAGTACCGGGTTATGTTTGACCCTTTTCCTATAATGAAATCCTAAGGTTGAATTGACTCTACTAGGACCTCAATATCAGAATGAATTAATGAAAAAATAGACTTTGCACGACTTGCAACACTACGTGGAAAGGTAGTGCGATTGTGTTTCCCAAGTTGACACGACTCACAAGTTAATGTGGATAAGACTAGACAAACTTGACACCATCTTCTGTAGCATGAATAAATTCGGATTTCCCAAATGGTTGTGAATTAAGTCCGGAGGATATGGGGGATCTGTAACTGGACATGTTGTGGAGGAATTAGGAGAGGTAAGGTAGTAGAGGCCTTGTATATCCCGCGCCAATCGTCTGTTTCTTCATAACAAAAGAATCATCAAGAAGTATTATAGATTCCTATTCCTATTCTAATAGATATTATTTCATGAGGGAAATTTTTTATAAGTAGTGAATGTCTTTTGTTCTTTCAGCTATCTTGCAGAAGCACCAGATGCATGTAAAGATAAGGTCATACAACTCGTAGGTTATATGATTTCAATTGAAGGGGAAGATGAATTGAGGTTTGACATTTCTGTTACTGTTTTTCCATTAGCAAATATTTCTCTCAATCTCTTGGAAATGCAGCTGACATGGTTTCAAATGGCAGTCCTTTTTATTCCATCTGTTTTTTACTTCCAATGCTGTGTCAAATAACTCTCAAGACTAGAGGATGTAAAATTTTAGCTTCCTCAGGTGCATTTAGAGAAGTGAGTCTCACTTTCATTCTAATTTCTGAAATCAATACAAGCATATTCAGTCTCTATGAACCAATATTTTGTATGATAGCTGGCAAGCCATTTATATGTCCCCTTTTCGTCTCTTGATTTTCCGAGGGAATGTATTTAATTTGCAGGTTGTTGGTTGCCTCATTGCTTTGATTGACCAAAACAATTTTACATCTGAGGATTATGGTTCTATATTCTTGGCTTGCGATACACTTTTGAATCTTCTTCTAAAGGTAGTTTTCATGCTGTGCTGCAGTACCTTAATTGATGAATTAGTTATATTTGTATGATATCATCGACAATCATGCCTTCTCATGAACAGCGGGAACAAATTAAATTTCCCTCAGATGATCCCAGTTTTATCAGACTTTTAGTAGCTTTGTCACATTGGACAGGTAATATCTCTAACTCAGATTTTTGCACTTGCCGAGCCTGATCTCCTTATTTCAACTGTTGAAATTTCCTGGTTTCTATTCTTTCATATTTCCTATCTGTAGCATCATCCAAAAAGATGAGCTGAGCAATTGATACCCATCAGCTTTTAGCGAAGAGGTGTTAACCTTTAAATGGCCCTGTCCCTAGCTGCAGTAGATTCTGCACAAATTATAGATTAGATAAAAGAATGCTCAAAGTCTCTCAAAATTGGTAATGTTAAGATGCTGCTTGAAGTCAGTTAATTACTTACCGCTGCTTAGTATCATTTGAAACCGATGTACTTTCATGTTGAATTTGTTAAAAGCGGGAAAAGGGTCTCTTTGACATAACACAAAGTTGCAAGTATGTTATATTTGCATTATATGCACAAATAGGCACATAGTTCCAAATATGTTTTGAGTGCCAACATAAATAGCATTTTAATTTGTTTAGATTCAAGTAATTTTCCAATGGGACCAAATCTGCCCTTCATCTCTTCTCTCACAAATCAAATATGCATATCTGAAACCACAAAACTGCAAGAAAAGAGGATTGAGAAACTCCAGCAGTCGAATACCACCAGAGAAAGGTAGCTAGAGGTCCAATTTATTTTACCATAACATGCACCACTCACTCTAAAATCCATTAGACCTCAACCTGCTTGTCCAGTTGGGAAATTTTGAGTTCCTCCTTTTCTTTTTTATAAAGGAACAACCCACTCTAAGGGCACATTTCAAGGGACACCAATCTAAACAAGTTAATCTCCCAGATTTTGGCAGCAGAATATTTGAGAACTGCTAAAACTGAAAGTACCTTTTCTTTCTTTTCTTTTTTTCATAATTTTTTTTTTTGATGACAAGGGAAACTCGCAGCCGCTACCCTTTGGGTGCACACAGGGTAAGACCCCCGCTCCTATGCAATAGCTCGCAAACTACATAGGAGAGGTAACCCGCACTAGGCAAGCCCGGTGCGACGAGCTCGACCCAGAAGGCAAACCCCTTTCTTTCGCTGGCAAGGGGTTTCGAACTTGAGACCTCCAACATGGAAGTCCCAAGCCCAAACCATTGGGCCACCCCGAAGGGTTTTTCATAATTTTAAATACACAATAGTTCACTTCTTTTTTTATCAGGAAGTCACTTCTCACTTCTGTACAGATTTTGTTTTCCCAAAATGATACTAAACCAAACAATTGATATTAAAACTAACATAGCAAGCTAAATAACCATTTTAATCTAATTCAACAGTTGGGTCAGGTCTTTGGGGCATAAGTCATGACCAAGTAATAAAATGCCTTACTCTGGTGTAGAAAGATTATGCTCTGTAGTTTACTAGAAAGCTGACTTTACAGTTAATTGGTGTATGTTTTGCTTGTCCAAATCAACAGTTTGGTCAGGTTTTTGGCACACAAGTCATTGTTGATTCTCACATCAGTGGGCATTAGGGTCCTTGGTCTTCTTATTGGTCTTGGGCAATCCTCTCTTCATGAGCTAGCTTTTTGGTTGAGTTAGGTCCAAGATTCATTTCTTTATCATGGTATCAGGGCTAGGCCCAGCCCGATTCATTATTTCATTCGAGGTTGAGCCCCCATCTTATATTGTCTGCGCTCTAGATGTCCAGTCCTAGGCTTGCGGGGGAGTATTGAGTCCCACATTGGTGGGCATTAGGGTCCTTGGTCTCCTTATATGGTCTTGGACAATCCTCTGAGCTAACTTTTAGGGTTGGGTTACGCCCAAGATTCATTTCTTTATCAGTCATGACCAAGTAATGAAAACTGAAAAGCCCTACTCAAGTGTAGAAAGATTATGTTTCCCTTGTCATCAAAAAAAGTGTAGAAAGATTATGCTTTGTAGTCAGCTCGAAAGCTGGATTTACAATTAATTGGTGTGTTCTTGTCCAGAAAAAGGTAAATTGTGTGCCAACTGCCAAGAAGTAAATTAATCATTAGGGGATCCTAATTCGTATCAACAGATAGATGACACAAATTAATCTGTTTTTAACAAAACCAATGAAAATATCTACTATCTAGAGCACTAATGTTTGTGTGGACTTCAAAACACAAGTACAGTATCCCTCATTACCAGATCAAAGATAAACAATGATGACATGGGGAAGTCTTAAATAGGAAACAAAAATTCTTAAATTAGCTTTTATAAAAGAATGTAACCAAAAGATAAATGTCTTAAGAGCTAGAGCAGAAAAGTGGAACCTTGATCTCTCCAGAAGAAGATCTTTTCTTCTCCTTCTGCCATCCAACAGCTATAGATGACTCTGGACCTAATGACAGTTGTATCTGAAAATAAAAGTATCAAGGAGGCCCGTAGGGGATCATCATAGTTCCTTACTCCTAATCTCCTACTTCCTCAAACTAGGAAAAGGTTTCTGTTTAACGGTGGTTCATTGCTGCTTCCATCAAAGGAACTTCTAATGCTTCGAAGTCTTAAATCTCAGCTATCCAGCTGTCCCTACAATATGTGAGATTGTGAAGCTCTTTTTTGTTGATCACACATGAGCACAAGAAGTAAATATCAAAGGCAAGGGAGGTAGAGCTTGTTGAAATTTATTTTCCATTTTTCCTGTTTCCGTGTGATGCATGTGTTCAACATTACGGGGAGGATTTGTAGATTCTGAGCTGGGTAGACTGTAGAGGGATTCTAGATAAGTAGAGTAAAGGATGACGATGACGAGGATTGAGTAAAGGTACCAGAATGTGGTGTTCTATAGAGGAAAGAGGACGAGGGGTATGAGTTGCTTAGTGGGACTATATCTTCGAGCTTGGAGGATCCCCTTGAGTGAGTAAGAGTTGTCCTAAGTGTAATCATTGTTTTGGAGAACACGAAACAGAAAAAAGAAACAAAGGCATTCTTTGCTTAAAGAAAGAAGCGAAGCGCAAAGTTTTCAGAAGAACATCAAAATGATGCACAAACAAAATAGAATATCGTAATAAACAACTCAACAAAAATAATACCTGTTAGCAAATCCTTCAATTTAAAAAGTAAAGAGCCAATAATAATGATGTCGTTATTCCCAGCCCCTTTAGTGTGATAAAGAGAATTGTCACTTTAAGAAATAAACAGTGATAATGAGTTATTTTGTAGGGATGTCAGAGAAACCTTGGCTTCATAATCTTCTGGGTGAATTTTTGACTTTATTTACCAATAATTTTTTTTTTTTTTTTGATGACAAAGGAAACCCGCAGCCGCTACCCTTTGGGTGCGCACAGGGTAAAATCCCCGCTCCTATGCAATAGCTCGCAAACCACATAGGAGAGGTAACCCGCACTAGGCAAGCTCAGTGCGACGAGCTCGACCCAGAAGGCAAACCCCTTGCTTTCGCTGGCAAGGGGTTTCGAACTTGAGACCTCCAACATGGAAGTTCCAAGCCCAAACCACTGGGCCACCCCGAAGGGTTATTTACCAATAATTCCAGAGCGTGTTGATGGCAATCTGAAATATATTTATGTTAAAATAAATGAAGACCCGTACTTGAGTAACATATTGTTCCTCCATGTCATCACTAAATTTTTAGTTATTTGTGACCACCAAGAATATGGCACATTTATGTATCTATAAATTACTGATCCTAACAAATTGCACTAGAGGTGGTAGATGCTCGATTTCTGTCTCTTGAGACATACTGTCTCAACCATCTTCCACTTGGTTTTTGGTTGCTTTCCAAAGGTTGCTTAAATTTATATATTTGCATTCCAGAGGGTATGGATGATGCATCTATTATCATGATGGCATCAAGCATCTGTTCACTTATACTCGATTTGACATCAGAGGAAGCTCTTTTAAATCATCCAAACTTCACTAGTGGCGATATTGGTAATCTGTCAAAGCTCATTAAACGAAGCTTTGTGATGTGTGGTCAGGTAATTCACTGGCTTATGCTTCAACTGTTCTATTGTTGCCTAAATTGACTGGTAGCTTTTTCATAGTTTGGGATTACTCATAAGCAATCTCATCATCCGACCTTCCTCACCCTCCCCTTCCCCCCATTTAAAATGGACATGAGAAAATAAACATGCCAAAGAAATGATCTTTAGCTGTGGTTTTTGATACTCCAGTTGACAAATTATTGTTCTGGCTGCATTCAGGACTTGATATCTGATGATGCTAAAGCTGAAGTAGATCTTTTTCCGATAATTACCTCAGGTTCGTAGTTCTCTTATATTAAGGGCTCGTTTGACCATACGATATGAAATCATTATTTGAAATCATGATATGAAATCATGAGATGAAGTTGAAGTTTTGTTTGGACATGCAATTTGGACTTTTTATGTTGTATGTTTTCTCATAAACATAAAAATCCCATAAGTTGTAAAACTATTAAAATTGTCCCAATTCTTTATACAATCTTACCAAATAAACAAAAGTTTATAAAATCGCATAATACACTATCACAAAGCTATTCTAAAAAAATTCAATATTTATTGATCAAACTTTAATTCAATAAAAAAATAAAATTGAACATAAGTTGTAGTATACTAGTCTTTAATATAATCCTCCCACATAATATGGATAATCTTCTCATATTGGACTTGTATATCTCGATCATATGACCGAGAAGACGAACTAACATTGTTACTTTGAGCCATTTGTCGGTCAATTTGGTTGGTTAATAAATTTGATAAAATATTAATGAATTTGGTGATTATAAATGGTAACGTAAGAATTGATTTGAAATAATAATAGATTTTATGTTGGTGAGAATAATTGTTACTCCCTCCGTCCCATAATAACTGATCATTTCCAATTTACACGTTATTTAAGAAATTATAAATAAGATGATCAATTTGACAAATTTACCCTTTATCCATATTGATGGATATCAAGATAATTTATGTTGACATAGGGCATACAAAAGATATCATTGGAACTTATGTACATTTATGATATTAATTATAGGGGTAAAATGGGAAAAATTTAATTAATTTTATCTTGATCAAGTAATTTGGGACAAGTATTTTTAGAAAGGTGATCAGTTAATAGGGAGTATATGAGATATACATGGTTTAAAAGGTAATGATATGAATTATAAATTTTATTTACATATGAAATAAATGGTTAGTAGATATAAATGTTGGATTATTTTTACAAAATATAAATTTGTGGGTCAATTTTTGTATTTGAAAAATCTCAAACCATGATTTGAAATTCTCAAATCATGCTTTTTGGAGAATAAGGAATTTCATCTCATGATATGATATCATGAGATGAAATCAGCTTGAGCATGTCCAAATGCTGATTTCATCTCATGATTTCATATCGCGATATGAAATTGCATGTTTGAATGCCTACTAAGAATATAAGGCCTCATTTGCTTTACTTCATGAAGGTCTAAATGTTAATAAATCAAATCTCGGTCATCAAGTCTGATTGTATTTTGGGTCTAAATCCTGTCTATTCAAGGATTTTACAAAGATGTCAGTTCACCACCACTCCATCCACTTTTATAGCTAATGCCGTTGTTACGGCCGCTCACCATTATCAACTATCACCATCCACAACCAAGGGCAGATTTTTACGGAGGGGCACGGGTTCATGTGAACCCAATGTGGGAACCCAGGCACAAGAGTGCACCTTGGCCCGTTGGTGACAGTGTGCACCATTGCATACCAGGTCTTGGGATCGAATCCTTCTGGCCATATTGTTTTTTTACTGTGTTTTTTCTGATTCTCTTTTTCTTTCCTTTTCTTTATTTTCTTTTTTGGTACCTTTGCTGTTGTAACCATGTTTCCTGTTTCTCTGTTATTCCCTCCTTTTTTGGTTACTTAGCTATTTCTTCTTTTTTGTATCTACTTTCTTTTATGTTTCTCTTTTTTTGCCTTTTCTTTTCTCTTTTTGTCATTTCTCTCTTTTTTTTTTGGTTCATTCTTCAAGTTTCAATTTTTTCTCTTCCTTTTTGGTTCCTGATTTACTGATCTTTTTTATGTTTCTTTTTTTGTCATTTCTTTCTTTTCATTTTTACTTCATTCTTTCCATTTCAGAAGTCCCTTAAAAATCAAAAAGAAAAGAAAAACTCCTCTGGACTTCTCTCTCCACATCTGTTTTAAGCAACAATTTTACGAATCATGAGCACACTACTCCTAGTTTCTTATCATATCTTTCTTTTATCTTCTCCTTCAGTATTTTTTCTTAATTTGTGAAGTGAATTTTTTTGGATAATAATGCTATTAATGATCACTTTTAAAATATGAAAATTTGTTAAGACCAATTATAAATTGAATGACACCTTTTTTGTGATGACAAAATTTTATGGAATCGGACCAAATGATAGTGTAAAGTGCAGTCATCCTCTAAAAATCCTAGATACGTCTTTGTCCTCCACCACTATGCAACCGATCACCCATAGTCAGTCGTCACCACAACTAGCTACTATTTACGATTATCATCACTACCACCATTACTAGTTCCATATATTGCTATCATTAACTATCAATATATATATCGTCAATCACCTTCCCCATTCACCACCACCATTAGCTATAACTATTATCTACCACAATTATCAATTGCCACCAACAACTACCACCGTCGTCTACTACTGCTATCCATCATCACCACTAGCTACTAGCCATGACGACCATCATCCTCAATTGACACCCACAACCATCACCGCAGGCCATCTCCATCATCGCCCTTCCATATAGGTTTTAAATTTTTTTGTTGATATAGTTAATATTAGATTAATTTAGTATTTTATTAAATTTTATATTTATTAATTTTAAAATGAAGACCAGTTTTACATACTTGAATGTTGAAAAGATATTCAGATCTTAATACATCTTAAAAATAAGAGGTATATTCAAATCCAAACATCTAAATCTTAATTCATATTTTATTATTTAGATGTCTGAATTTTAGTAAAAATAAAATAAAATAAGGCCTAATATTTCAATGTTTTACTTTCTTTTTTCGTAGCTTTGAAAAAGGTTGCTTATTCTATTTGTGTTGTCTAAATTTGGTGTAGCATATTCATCATGGGCTGATCGGTTTCCTAGCATTAAACAAGCTGTGGAGAGTTCAGGGCCTTTTGGATTTCGACGTGTTTCATAGGACTCTTGTGTGTGACTATTGGAAATTGTGGCACTGATCAATTGAGTTGTAGTACACACCTTGGATGAAGGGTATTGTCTTTCTGCAATCACTCACGGCATTTCGTTCCTGCATTCTGGGCTTCCCAGTGCTCCAGGAATCTGGAGAAGTTACAGTTATATATATGTTTTAACGGTGTGAGTTTTTTGCAGTAAAAAGACATTAGTGTTGGCATCTTGTGAGGGGGAATAGAGTTTTAACATTTTGGATGGAGTGATGATGAAGAGTGAATCCAAGGTTTTCCTGACATGTATATGACAAGTTACAAGTCTTTTCTGTTGCTTGCCGGATATGGCTCATCACATAGTATTGAAAGTAAATTAGTTTGTTACTACTATTTCCTTCTACATTATCGGAAAAGGACCAAAAATATCCTTGGACTATTCGAAAAGGTCTAAATAGACCCCTCAGTCCACTTTTTTGGTTTATTTTTATCCTTAAAACTAACACTCTTTTCTTTTTTTAATTATTATTATTATTTATTATGTGGCATCTTCCTATTGGATAGAATTAAATCTCTACCCATTGGATTTTCTTCTACCCGCTCCGCCCATATCCATAGCCCCATGGTCCAAATCCAAACAAAAATGGGAAAAGGGTATGATATACCCCTCAAAACTGTCATTTAAAGTTGATATATCCCTCGTTTTGGAAGTGACTCATATATACCCTTACCGTTATATAAATAGCATAAATATACCCTTTCTGTTACGAAAGGAGCTTACAAATACCCTTCATCTAACGGAAGTGAAAAAGAATAATTTTTTCGGCTATGTTGTAATTTAGTTTTTGTATTTGTAAAAAAAAAATTGAGGCATCTATAATAAATTTTACAAGAAAATTAGTGAAACATAAATAAATTTGACCATCAAAATAATAAATTTAAATTAGTCGTTGAAATAAAAAAGTAAAAAAAAAAGTGTGATGAGGATTAAATATACTCCATATGGATTATACTTTTTTTAAAAATAAATTAAAATTAAAATTTTCACTTCAGTTAGAGAAAAAGGGTATATGTGAGCCATTTGTATAACAGTAGGGATATATATGAGTGACTTTCATAACGATGGGTATATCAGCTCTAAATGACATAGTTGAGGGGTATATTAGGTGCTTTTCCCATTAAAAATAAAAGATAGATCCATCTCTCTTTCTCCCTTAATCCTAAATTCCTAATAGCTTCTTTTAGGTATGAAAATTGTCTTACCAAATTATTATATTTTTGCATGAAATACAATATACTACACTTGACACCAATGACCACCCACACATGCCCTACTACATGATTAATCAATTGACTAAGAAAATATTAGCTTACAATTGTATCTGGGCGTTCTGATATTTTACTTTTTCCATGTACCACTGATCATCAAGAACACCATAACATCGTGTTAAAAATTTAGAGAGACACGAATTGCGGCATGTGGTTTTTAAGAAAGAAACACATACTCTTTATTACTCCCTCCGTCCAATAATAGTTATCCACTATTGACTTGGCACATCCCTTAAGAAACAATAAATAATAGTTAAGAAACAATAAAGAGAAGGGTGATTTTACTATATTACCCTTTGAATATAATAAATACAATGTATTGAAAAATGTAAAAGAGAGATGACTATAATTAATGATAAGGGTAAATTGGAAATTAAGTGTAAAATTATCCATTGATTTCATAAAGTGGACAAGTATTGTTGGACGGAGGGAGTATATTATCCTTTGACTTTATTAAATTTGATACCTTGAGAAATGTGTTAGATGATAAATAATATTTGATAACAAGGGTAAAATAGAAACAAAAGGTAAATTATCTATTGATTTTCTAAATTGGACAAGTATTGTTGGATAATTATTTTTAATATAGTGAACAACTATTGTTGAACAGAGGAAGTATTTAATAGCAAGGATAAAATAGATACAAAAGATAAATTATCTGTTGATTTTCTAAATTGGACAAATATTGCTGGACAACTATTTTTAGTATAGTGGATAACTATTGTTGGACGGAGGGAGTAAGTTTCTTGATTCTTAACTTTGTTCCGAAATAGCTTTAGTGAGAAAGAGAGATGATCTATCTTTTATTTTTAATGGGGTTTTTAATTGGATTTGGGTTAGGAGCTATGGATAAAGGCTGGAGTGGGTAGAGAAAAATTTAATGGGTTGAAATTTAATTTTATCCGATAGAAAGATGTCACATAATAAATAATAATAATAATAATAATAATTAAAAAAGAAAAAGGTCATAGTTTTAAGGGTAAAAATAAATTCAAAAAATAAATTATGGGATATTTTTAGCTCAATAGATTAAAGTGTATATTTAAACATATATGTGTCTTTTAATTACATTTCTCTATCACATATCTCAAAGAAAGAAAGGTGATTGGGTGAGACACTTCATACCATGTGCCAAAAGGAACATTTAGTGAACCTTCCAAATTACTTCATTTTCAACCACTATTAGGAAAACAAGTATAATGTGCTCGTTTGCCCCATGTGACCATAATCTATCTACTATTATCTCCCTTCCATCGTTTTTCTTATTTATTTTTTCTCGTCCATTTTTAAAAAAAGGGTAGTTTCTTTCATAATTTTTTAATTTCAACTTTTATTTTATTTGTTTAAGATCACAAGATTAATATATATTTTATATGTCTTTAATTTAAGATCATAACTTCTTTTTTTTCATATCATATCAATCAAACCAACAAGTTAAAATGCAGGGGTAGTACATTATTTACTTTTTGGTCCCTGGCCAAGAAAATATAGTCTCGAAATACGCAATTTGTTTTATCCTTTTCAACTTTAACTGTTTTTTTGGAGGGTTGTTACTATATTGTGTTCAGCAGTGATATATATATATGTATAATACATATTTTAATGTATATTACTGTAACTTCCTGTGATGAATTTTTTTTTTTTAAAATGTATTCAAAATAACATCATTAGAAATTATATTATTGTGTTCAGCAGTGATATATATATATATATGTATAATACATATTTTAATGTATATTACTGTAACTTCCTGTGATGAATTTTTTTTTTTTAAAATGTATTCAAAATAACATCATTAGAAATTATATTAAATATTTTTTTCTATATAAGACATCAAACAATCACTAATTATTCATTTGATTCCACAAATCAATCTTAATCAATTTTATTTATGAGAGTGAAGATGAAAAAAAAAAAAAACAACATAGCACACAATTATTAGAAAAGCAGTAACATCGTAACAAGAAATTACACAACGTGTCTCCCAAAGTGTGTAATTTTGATATTTTATCCCCCATAAGAAAAGTCTTTAAAGACTAGTCTTTCTTCTTTTTTTATGTGTAAAACAAATATACTTTTGTCCCTCTACACCTCAAATGTATTTAAACAATTTTCTATGTTCAATTGTCTCTCAATATTTATTTATTTATTTTTCATTTTTCTCTATCTTTATTTTTCTTTCATTTATTATTTTTTGCTTTCTTTTCTTTTTTCTTAACTTCTATTTTTATCTTTTATTTCATTCTTCTCTTTCTTTATTTTTTTTTCTCTTAAAAAATCTTCTTCTTTTTTTCCTTTTTTTTAACTCATTACTTTTTGCTATTGAACCGAAAGTTCAGTAATCCGCAAAGAGAATTTTTTTCCTTCTTTTTTTGACATGTAAGAAAACTTAAGGATTTTATTTTCAAGTTAATTAACAAGTTTGCAATAAGAATCAATCACATATCTAATGTAGAAAAAATGATGTATGTTAACATCTAATTGATAAAGTGTCTATGGAGAAAAAATACCGTAGTTTTGGAGTAGTGTTGTCCATGAGGCATAAGTTATTTTTTTAAGCCCTGAGCTATGTGTTGCCTCAAAGGCAAGAGTTAGAGAGTATCTTTGTAACATACTGACCTTTCGAAATGTCTAAATTAACCAGTACTTTTGTGGCAAGACGAAGAGTGATTAATAAATTAAGAATGATGTGGTATGACTTAATTGAATTGTTCAATGATAGTATTTTAAGTTTTGAAGTCAAGCGAGTCAAAAAATAAAAGTTCCCAAAAGTAATTGCAAGTTCCCTTTTAAAGATTTCTTTGAATGCTGGGTCAAATATCCCGAAGATTTTTCAATTTATAAAGAGTTAGAGGGCCCACAACCTATCAAATTGAAGGCCTACGAGTCTAGTTTGTAATGCATCAAATCGTTCGTCCATACAACCTCAGAATAGAGAGATATTCGCATTTTCGCGAGATGATGCAAGTAGACGCGTCAAGTGGGCCCAAGTCAAATGTCATCTTCTTGATTTTTTCTGGAATAATGTTCTTGAACAAGAAATCCAGCAGCTTTAGTCAAAAAATCACCCTTAATTATCAATTTTTTCGGCCTATGTCCTTGACGAAAGTTTTTCTAAGCATTGAGCTCGTCATCGTGGAATAATTTATTCCGTCGATTTTATAGTGTATCTCCATTGGGGTTTGGGCCTCAGTGGTTTTGCTGTGTTTTGAGGGTTCGAGTTTATTCCAAGTTTAAGATCAAGATAAGACCCTTTTTCATTGATTCTAGCTTCAATAAGCCACAAATAGTAATATACGGTGAAATAAGTATCAATTGTCAAATTGTCGTGGTAACTTGTATTTGTGTGTTGATTGTAATCATGTCATGTTGTAGTATAGCGAAGGGGTTTGGACAGAAATCAATTTACTACTTGAAATAGTCAAAAAAAGGTATGTTAAGGTTATTCCCTTTTTTGGGCGTATTTCCTTAAAGCTTAGGAGCAATACAATAGGGTTGTTACAGTTAATGTACTCGTAGCCATAATTGTTGGTGGTTGGCTGCTCAATGGTTATATTCCTCCTTGTCGGAATTCTTATTTAGTTAGTAGCGGTCCTATATTGGGCACGACTTAGAGACTATTTGTATAGGTTGCTTATAGCTTAACTCCTTGCCTTTAGGCTATTGAATTGTTGTTGTTTCCCTTGGGCTATTGTGATTAGCTGCAGGAATGTGATTGTTGCTCTCAATTGCACATGCAAGTGTACGTGGTCGCAGAAGTAATAAATGGCTCTTTCAGAACCGGATTGTTGAACCCAAAGGACTTATGATCAATTTATATTCAACTCAACTAATTTCACAAATTAAAGAAAGTGTTTTCACGAAAATTTTATTTTCTATACTACGATTGCAATTAATTAAAACTTAAAGTAACTAACAATGACAACTTCAATTTCTGTGTTTCGAACAATAAAGGGACAATTCCAGGGCTGCAACATACTTAAGGCTTCATATATCGCATCTCTCTCATGAATAAATTACGGTTATCAAATTACTGATTTACAGGTTGATGTTATGATCATGATCTCTCGACCTCTAACTGCCTACCCCAGTTGAATGTCTAACTACATCGTTGAGCGAGGATAGACAGAACCAACTGGTGAGCATTTATATTTCATCCTAATTCATAATCAAGCACGGTGTATGTCCGAGCGTCACTCCTAATCACAAATCTTAACAAGTGCTGTGCAAGAAAGATCGCGCTCCTTATATTCTTTGGTCTATCTACCTATTGTCTCTCGAGTTCAAGAATAGACAATATATTTATCTCAATGGTGGCCAATCATGAAATACTAAAATAAGAATACAAGAGTAATTTATGTGATAACCAAATTAATCCGTAGAAATCAATGTTCAACAATTACCCATGGCTACAACTCCAGAACAAAGGCTTTTAGCCACTCATAATAATCAAAAACACAAATAAGATTGTTTTCATGCAATTCAAGACTAAAGAAAAAGTAGAAGATTGAAACCTAAGATGAATTGTTTATCCCTTGCTCTTGCACGCGAAAAAGAAGAAGTAACCTTATAAAATAACCCTAAGGTCTTATTTATAAAGTTTAGGAAATAATTCCCTTCTCTAATCGAATCTGGAAACCTAAAAAGACTGAAATTCGTCGGGAAGGTCGGCGGCAGGGCTCCTAAAACACGCCATGAGGAACCTGGGCACGCCAGACCCTTTAACTGGGGATGCTACTACATGATCCGGAGAACTACCACAAGGATCAATCACCACATGGGCTGAATTGAAAAATGCTTTTCTTGAGAGATTTTATCTACCCTCCTAAATGTTAAGGTTGAGAGATGAAATAAATAATTTTGAGCAATTGCCAGGAGAAGCTATCCATGAAGTATGACTAAGGTTCAAGAAAAAAATGACGGAATGCTTGAATCATGGATTATCCGAACAAGTTCTACTCCAAATTTTCTATCGGTCATTGGATGAGGTCAACCAAGTGGTGACCAACTTATCGGGAGGATCTTTTATGAATTTGACTTATGCTCAAGCCACCATATGTTTGAATCAAATGACAAAAATTAACATGGCATACACGTGATCGAGTGAAAGGAGGTAGTATTGCTACCTCAATATTGACTAATGAAACTAGAAGGAAAGTAGAGAAAAGAGACGAACACATGGCTAAGATGATGGCGACCACGATCTCTTAGAAAATCATATGTTGGGCGCCGAAACCAAAAATGTGTATGCAATTGGAGCACAAAGTGGAGTTTTGTTTGAAGAATGGGACACTTATGCCTCATTTGATGAAGAAGTGAGATACATGGCTAACCAATGGTCGAGTTATCGACCGGGGTATGAAGGGACTAACCAAGGCCCTTGGCGACCTCAAGAGGAGAATCAAGGCTGGAGAAACTAGGACGGTCAGTCGAGAGATATGGAAAGGCAGTGGCGAGAGCATGAGCAAATCAGAGAAGACGATAGGTACAATCATTAAAATGCAAACCAATATGTACCTCCTCAAAAGGCCGATGCTCCTCAAACTCAACCTAGTGTGAGTGACCCTGCTAGTTCCAAAATTGAGGAGATGTTGAAGAGAGTTTCAAAACAAGTGTAGTCCATAGAAAATGGAGTCAAAGAACTAAAAGGTGATATATCAAGTTTGACTTAGACCACAAGCTCTCACTCCACGCTTGATCAATCATTTAGAGACTCAAATGAATCATCTTCCAGCAATACTCAACCCTAGAGCCAAGGGCACACTCCCAAGTGATACTCCCCCAAACTCGAAGAATGATAGCCATTGCATGACAATTATCACAAAGAGCGGGAAGGTACTTAGAGGACCTAGCCCCACAGTGGACATCATAATTGTTTATTTGGATATCGTTACAATTAAATTTGTCACGAGGTTAAGAACACATGGATCTTCACTAGTAAATTAGAGATTACACAAATAGATGTTTATTAAATAATCTTATAAAGAATAATAATGTAATTTAATAAATGAAAGAAACGGTAAAATTCAGATTTCGCTACTTCAATTTCTATCCTAGATATAGCTTCAAGTTATTAATTAGTTCCCAAATCAAAGGTGTTGGTGTGTATTCTTAAGAGTATTACCTTAATCAATAATGTAATGAAAGAGAAAATTTAGAGTGTAAGAATCTCTGTATATTGCTTAGCATTGTCAAAAATTCAACCTTTTAGAAATGAATGAAACATCTATTTATAAGCAATAAATGAAATACATCAATTGATGAAATCACTCCGCTTGGACTATATAGTATATAATCCAATGAAAATACTCTATTTAGAGCTACCGTTACGTGCTCCAATGGGTAAATTTGTCGTGATTCACGAAATCTAGTATAGACCTAGCCAACATGCCTGACCTTTCTTCCCTTTTATACGTCTTTGGGCCACAAGTCATTTCTGTCCTCTTCCACGAGTTTCCGCCGTTATTTGCTATAGACCTTTGGATATATAATGATTTCGATTACTTTTTCGGTAACTTCTCGAAGGAAGCTATCTTTTTATGATGTCATTCTAGTGCCCTCCATCCTAAGCATCCACCTATTAATGGTTATTTTTTTCTATGCATAAATTTATGAATTAAGTTTTATATTTAAAAAAAATTAAAATCATAATTTAGAAGAAATTGGAATAATTTGAAATTAAAATTAAAATTAAAATTATATGCATATATTATAAATCAAAGGTTAATTTAAAATCAAAACTTGAAAGTGTAGCAAAACACCTACTAATTGAGTGAGGAATAGTCAACGAGAATATGATGAATTATTAGAGGCGGCTACTTATAAGAAATACTATACTCAATTTTCACTTGCAAAGGGTATAGTGTATGTTTTTATTTAGGAAATATTGTCAACCATTTTGTGTGAGCTCCACTTCCTTCCCACACCAACTCCCTACCAGAAGACTTTGCTACCACCTTCCTCCCTTCCTTCCAATATATAATATACTGATTCATCAATCAATCTAGAGAGTAAAGGTGGAAGTTGATTGAAAATGGGTTGGGGGAAAATGTTCTTCACAGTAGTGATTACATTTTCAGCAGCATTAATCACATACAACATTCTTATCTCAGCAAATGCTTCTTTCAAGCAAGAATTTCCTGGCCCATCTTTTGCAAAAATGTTTTCTCAAGACCCAATTATCAAGATGCCATTGGACAGATCAAATAACAACAATAAGAAGAAGAGAATGTTTCATACTGCTGTTACATCTTCTGATTCTGTTTATAACACTTGGCAGTGTAGGATTATGTATTACTGGTTCAAAAAGTTTAAAGATGAACCTAATTCTCAGATGGGTGGCTTTACAAGGATCTTACATTCTGGAAAATCAGATAGATTCATGGATGAGATTCCTACTTTTGTTGCTCAACCACTTCCTTCTGGAATGGATCAGGTTAAAATAATCAATTATTACAACTTGTACAAATTCGTATTCCTTTTCTCACATCTCAGTTGTCAATTTCAGGGTTATATTGTCCTCAATAGACCATGGGCTTTTGTTCAATGGCTTCAACAAGCACAAATTGAAGAAGACTACATATTGATGTCAGAACCAGATCATGTTATTGTCAAGCCCATCCCCAACCTATCTAAAGATGGACTTGGAGCTGCATTCCCATTCTTTTACATTGAGCCCAAAAAGTACGAGACTGTACTCAGAAAGTTTTTCCCTCAAGAAAACGGACCAATAACTGATATTGATCCAATAGGAAATTCCCCTGTCATTGTTAGCAAGGTACTTCATTATTTAAAAAAAAAAAAGTTTGTTACTTAATTCTTCCTGTTGCTTTTCTAAATGAAAAAATTCCCTTTAGGAAGCTTTAAAGAAGATAGCTCCGACATGGATGAATGTTTCTTTGGCTATGAAAAAGGATCCTGAAGCAGATAAAGCCTTTGGTTGGGTGCTTGAGATGTAATCAGCCTGCCCTAGCTAGTTACTGAAAAATAATAATGCATAATCACAAATTGCCTCAACTTTATTAATTCATATGCAGGTATGCCTATGCAGTTGCATCTGCTTTGCATAATGTCGGTAACGTATTGCACAAGGAATTCATGATTCAGGTATCATCATTTATTCCATTGATAGTTTACATTATTGCCTTTTCCACTCCAAGCCAACACAGAAATAAAGAAGATATGTTGTTGCCCATTTGATCACTATGTTTTTCCTGAAATGGTATTTGATAATTATCACATCTTTAAATCCTCTGGAATTCTTATACACATTTGAAAAAACCTCTGAATGACGGAACTTCCTTATGTTAGAAGTGCTCAATACCCAAACAAATTATTCAGATATGGTGTGTGGGTTATTTTTCTTTGATCCGGTAAAAGTGCAAGTTTTATTACTGAAAAACCACCCAGAAGATGCTTACGATGTATAGCAAAAGGAATCACTGGTGTCAAGTACTAATGCATTTCCAGATGCTATGCTCAGTAACTACCTTGTATAGAATACTAACCTAACTACTAATACAGATAGACTACTATTTCCGAAAAGTGCTAAGGAATGTGGAATATTGTCAAGGAAAAGCCAAGTGAATGTATTCTGGGATTCATGGATCAGTATACACCATTTCCATCTGATTTGAGTGCCTATCTAAGAGTTTCCTAAGTATATTGTGCATTAGGGACTTGCTTATAGTACTGAGATTTTTCTGGATATAAACATAGGCCAATTTGAAGAGGTTTCCTGAGAAAAGGCTTTCATAGCATCCAGGTTCTGGAATAAGACTTTTGTTTATTCTATACACGATGAAACCAAAGATTTGATGTTTATATTTCATGTGCTGAAGACTTCCTCTGGTGAGATGCTTCATCTCCCTTTAGCAATAGAGACAAAAATTGTTGCAGAAGTATGAATTTTGGTAAAACATTAAACCTTCTCTTTTAAAATACTTTTTTGTTGCTTCACTAAAAAACTCTTAGGGCTCGTTTGGTACGAAGGATAAGGGACAACTAATCCCGGAATTAATTTTCTGATGAGCTTATCTCATGTTTGGTTGAGATAAAATCGCACGATAACTTTCCTGGGATTAGTTATCCCAGGATTGTAGTGTTATTTTTATCCTACATTGAGGGTGGGATAACTAATTCCGGGATAATTAATCCTGGGATAACTTGTTCCCCAGCCAAATGAGCCCTTTTAGTCTATAAATTTTGGTTCTATGTCTGAAATTTGTGTAAAGGCAGGAGTTGTAATTTGAATGGCAATGCAATTCTTGTAAAAAGTAACAATTTCCTGTAGCTTTTGCCTTTTCCTCTTAGTTTTATACGATCTTTAGAAGTTTGCACTGCTCTGAGCAAACTGAAATAGCATAGCTCTCCTCGTTTACTCTCAAACCTTCATCTGTTCCATATATGCATCTGCTGATACAGTAAGATTTATCTCAGATAGACCCGATTTCATTCCTTTAACCTTTTCATTGGCGTGGTTAGCAGCATTGCTTTTTCTGCTTTCCATATACCAAAGTTGCTAAGACTTCCTGCTTAATGTGGTTCTATTTGTTTCATGGGGAGCACATCTGAAAATTTATATCGTTATTTGGTTGTGAGGTGAAGTTTCATTGTATTATTTCTTCCTTGTGTACCTGAAACCTAATTTTCCATGTATTGTTGAATGTTTTCAGCCTCCTTGGGATACAGAAATAGGCAAGGCGTTCATAATTCATTACACATATGGATGTGACTATGATCTGAAGGTAATAGCCACTTCCTACGACTATGAGAATACCAAGTTACATGTAATAAACATAATGATGATTGATGGGAAGAACATGCATTTCAGGGAAAGATGACCTATGGAAAAATTGGAGAGTGGAGATTCGACAAAAGATCATATGATAATACCTGGCCACCGAAGAACCTTTCTCTGCCTCCACCTGGTGTTCCAGAGAGCGTGGTATGGTTATCCTGTCTTAGTCAGTCTCCATCTTAAGCTTTAATTACCAGGTCATAACAGGAAGGGATTCAGGAATCAGAGGGGATTTTTTTTCTTATTATCAAATTATACATCTAATAATTAAAATCAATCCTATTGCTCAAATATATTTTAAAAATAAAGCTCATAATTACTTGACTGATAAACGTCCATTTCTATTTTGTTTTGCTTTCTCTATTGTTTTTGACACTGGCATTGCTATCTTTTTACTCGATGGATGATTTTCTTTAGAAATAATGACGATAGACGTGAAAAGGTACAAAAGAGTCTTATCATCTTCTACTAAAATCTTTACTAGTAGCATGTACAATTTTCCAAATTCTATACTCTGGTGAGATATTTGCAAAAAGTTTGAAGTATCAGAAGAGATTATCAACTATAGCCCTCAAATTACGGAAATAGTGAACAGGGATGATTTCCTTCATCTTCATTTGTATCACGCTCTTGGTAAGAAATTGAATGCTTTCTTCACTTGATCAGAAGTTGAAGCCTCGAATGTGTATCTGATTGAATTATTCCAAAAAGAAATTCTAACTTAATGAACCAGCCCCACAAATATCAACTTTCCCTTTTAGATTCACCTAATCTATTTTTTTTTCTTTTTCTTTTATGTGTCTAAGTAAAACAGTTGATCTAGTCGATAGCTTATATATTGGTTAATGGTAACTGTGTACAATTAAGTAACTTGCCCTTAACTGGAAGTGAGCTTATTTCGATAGAACTTTTAACAGCAAATTAGAGTGGGTGGGACGAAAAGGTATTTGACCTGAAACAAGGCTTATTTAAGCAAACAATAGTTAGTACATATTTTATTTGTGAAATATACTTCATCTCTGTGCGTTCAGAGTGCAAATGTCCCTAATAATTTTCTTCTGATCTATAAATGAACTTAAATGACATATATTTTTCTTCTCCATAATGGTGCCTTGCAATTCACATTAAATGTTGAGAGATCTATTTTGATGTTGTGGCATGCATGAAGTGCCTGTGGTCAATGACAGATCTTATTTTGACCTTTCGTCCTATTTCTCTAGTTGAGTATGTATGTATTTGTTTTTGGCAGGTTACTCTGGTAAAAATGGTGAATGAAGCTACAGCCAACATTCCGAATTGGGGTTCTTAGAACGGTGTTGTGATTGATGCTGTTTCACTCACGCAAGATGTATGATGGGTTCGTAATTTGTAGTTTCTATACCCATGTTGCACACGAGAAAATCTTGTTTCCTCCCAATGACCATTGTTAAAATATTTGAAACTTTTCTTGTATGCAGTTCCATCTGTCCTTTATCCTATAGGTTCCAAACCTCAGTGTATAGTTGCAAATCTATTCATATGCAGTAGGCTGTCATGTTGAAACTATGAGTTTACTATTTGGAGCCCTTCCCATTGCTAGTGACAATGATGGGGGATCTCAAGTTTTTCGTTATTTGTTGCTTTCAGTTAGACATGATCGTATGCATAGAGCAACAATCTGGATAACTTCAAGGTTTTGCTTGTTATCAATTTACTAGGCTGCAGTTAAAGTGAGTTATAAACTTCCTCTGTACTCATTCTGTTCTGTTCAGGTCTGAGTGAAACCATCTCTATGCTGACCATCACAGCATTGATTCTCGTGCTTCGCAAATCTTAGTTCTGTTTTGGAAAAATACTTTGCTGGGGTATATGCATTTATTAGCAGAGTTGCAAGTAAGATTTGTTTGGTGCTATAACTTAAATCAAGAAACCAAAAGACCGAGTAAGGAAAAACTGCAGATATAGATGTTAACGTAAAAACAAAACATTTATTTACATACATATGAATGTACGAGATTATAAACATTGGTGCTGGCCTTTCACAAGAATATTAGCACCTACTTCTGCAGAGGCCAAATAATTACATCCATATACTTCAATTGGCTCCCAGATTATGAACGAACGAACAAGTATCAAGCTCTGTCAGTTTAAATACAGCCGGCAATTCTTTGAATTACAGTAGCAGGAGATTTTTTTGCCTTCATCTTCATGGTTAAAGTTGTAATCATATGTAATCTCTTCTCCAGGATAAATGTCTCTCTCAGCAAAAAATACTACCTGCATATTGATCAACGCTTAGTATTTGAAATTCTAGTTTTAATTAAATATTCTGATAGAGACAACTATGAAATATAACAAAATATAAGTGAAAAAAAGTAGAGTGGAATGTATCTACCTTCTTCTCATTCCTTACAGAAATGATTCTGGCAACGCAGTTTGGCTGGTAAAATGAATTAGCAAAAGAAGAAAAGCTGAGTCCATCATACTTGATCAATCAAACTGACATCAATCTTTTATATCTTTTTCTCTTATAAAAAACATAAATTACATCAAAATTATTAAAGCAGAGATGACGAAAGAAACAAAAATGTCAAACAGCAAGCACTTCATCCAAATAGTTATACGAAAGAGCAACATAATTGAGCAGGGAGAATAACTGGACAAAATTTCTATGGAAGACGCATACCAGGCATGAATGGTTCACAAATCGGGCAATCCCTCCCTTCTGGGTTGCATCAACTATATGCTCTCGATCAATCCTAAAGAAATAACAAGCACTCTTATACTGCAATTTATTTCCTGACAGGTACTCAATTTCTCTTTTGTCAGCCACACGGAGCCCCAATATCTCACCCACATATTCAACAACCTAGAGGTAAAAAGTGAAAGTAAAGTTAAATTTGATGATGAGAAACTTACAAATTCAGAGGAAGAGAATAGAGACAGATGAGACCATTTCGCCTTGTAAAATAAACCTAGATGTGTAAAGACCAAGAGCATGAATGCCAGATTTATACACAACCAAACTCTTCCATCCTTTGGAGTGCTTATAGCGAGCATATTCCTTCTGCAAAAATAAAAGTAACAAAGAAGTAAGAACATCAGTAGCATAGACTGAAATCAAAGAACAAGAATTAAAAAAGCTATATACTTGACTTTTCAGTTGGAACACTATAGGTTTGACAATTGTCAAGCAACCTCACTGTTCCACAGTCATACCCGATAATCATATTCAACATCTTTAGGTGGAAGCCTCAGCATCTTCTTTCTTGATGACTTTTGTCCAGTTATGTGAATCCAGGCATTTAGTTGCTCCTGGGCAACAAGGCATCCACCTCCAGACTCAGAATACTGATGAAAATTATACCACACTCCTTCCTTTTTGCGGCCCTTGTATCCCTGAAGGTCAAACAAATCTTAGGATATCTTTATCCAGGAGTCAAGTATATCTAAACTGTTATTAAGAAACAACAAACCTCTGTTCGAGCACAGGTTGAACCTCCTCCTCCAGGATGAATACCTACAGTACCAACCAGATTATTGTTAGAAATGTCCCTAGAGAAATTAGAGAACCTGGTTATTAAAATCATACCTTCAAGTGTCAACTCATTAAGGCCCTGTTTGTGAAACTCCTTGGACAATGGCTTCTGTGGAGTTGGCAGAGAATCATCTGCAATATTACCAGTTTCTACAAGGCAATCATACCTTCTCTTCTCTGGAGAGTAGAATAAATGAGCCCCTTGTTCACTGTCATGGCAATGCGCTCTTTTGGATTGCTCTAATGATTGGCCAGGATCCAATTCACTAGATGTCAAGAGATGACTTTTAGATTTTTTGGTAGTTCCAACACAATTAGCATTACAACTTCTGAATTTCTTGAGATATGGAGATTTGTTAATGCGTCGATGTTTTTCTTTTGCACTTGCCTTCCTGAATTTTACAGAAGTCAATTTTGCAGTGGAGTTTCCAGAGGAGCTACACTTTTCCAAGAAGTCGCAAATTTTTCTTAGAGAAACAAATTTGACTGGTTTTGATGGATTCGCATTAGAAATTACTCCATATTTCTGCCCCACTATAGGTCTTACATCTCTTCTATACGCCTTCTCATGCATCTCAGGAAACATAGAGGTATCTACCAAACTGCACTTAGCTGCAGTGTCAACACCTAGATAATATCCCTCATCTGCCTGCCTAACAGGTGTTGCAGTGTCCAATTTCAGTCTCTTTCTTCTTGGTAATTCACAAGCTACAAAGGTATCATCATCACTGACCTTTAAAAGATCTGACTGAGTACCAATAGCTTTTGCATCATGGCAATTAACTTCACTATTGCAAGAAAGAGTATTCAATGAATGCATTCTGAATCTCCTTTCTCTGAAACTTGGTTTTATGGAATACATACATTTTTCTGCACTGCCATTTTCAGATAGAGGGGCATCTTTTTTATCATTGCACGGACATTGCAGACCAGATCCACAAGTGCCCTCTGAATAGCCACAAGCAGAATAGACGG
>JAGDQO010000490.1:0-87604 GCA_018342035.1 Solanum appendiculatum | reverse complement strand
TCAATTTAGGCTCACCTAATGGGTTAATGAATTGTGATGAATTAACTTGGGTTGATTCAAGTCGGTCCATATTCAAAATTACTCTAACCTAAATTCATTATAACTTAGGAGGGTTAAATAAGTTTGGGCTAATTTTTGTAGGTCTAATTAGCAACTATACTTTTTTCCTATAGGCTTATAAACATCATATACCCAAAAATATTATTGCAACAAGAGTTTTTGACAAACATCAATACACTAATAAATTGTTAATATAAAAAAAATACTAAATAAAATACTTGTAAAGATTATGAAAAATTAATAGTTCAAGATAAATTTTTTTTGGTGTTTTCTTGAGAAAGAAGAGGAAGAAAGTCAATAGCAAGAGAGAGGCAAAGCTGCTCGCAAAGAGAGAGAGTTGACACGTTATTATTTTATGGCTTATTAAAGATATCTAATCTTGTTAAGATTGACGGAATCTAAATGACTTAGATTCAGACTTAAAAAACAAACGCCCTTAATAGACTAGATTTGAATGATTAAGATTCAGACTTCCATTAAGTGCAAATAAATGAAGCCTCAATGACCTAAGATTAAACCTCCATGTGCAAACAAATGAGTCCCTAATCTATACTTGTTCATGGATAAGAATAATAGCAGATTGTGTTGGAGCTGTTTTAGGCAAGCAATTACCTAGTTTGATATGGACTTAATTTTTGTTATCACCAATATGGGGAATCTCCATCCTTATTTTTAGCTATGTATTCATAGCAACAGTTTTCTTATTTTTAGTTTTTAGTTGAATAATTTGTTATATACTTAATTAGTTATAGTTCATATAATTAACTCTTATAGGTCTTATATTTAAGAAATTAACCCTAAAAATTTATTCTTCCAAATAACATTAGACTCGACTAATATGTACGTGTTCCTTGATGGAAGAAAACACGTACATATGTACATGGATTTTACTGAGAGTTCCTAGCATTTAACGATCGAGCAGAAAAATATGCCTTTAATATGCTTACTTCAACTTGAAAAACCACAAAGTAAAGGTACCCAAATGAGTGTTGTTGAAGCAAATGACAAATCAATTAATTGTTGAATACTTTTAAGATGGTCCCTTCATGTACATATATATAACACAACACAAGAAATGGCCACAATTTTGTACACTTTTCTTATAATATATAATGAATTGATCTATGAGCTATATATCAAATGAAATCTCTTTTAATATATATAGTTTCCAACAATTCAAATGGTTTGTCATTCCAACATTCCTACAAGAAGATACTATGACTTTTTTACTGAAGTATACCAGAGTAGCAATTTGGTCCAGAGGAAAAAAATACTAGGCTGTTATGTGTTCCACAACATGACATGTTAAATTTTTGTTTGGAAAAATTACATAATTAGATAAACATGTCATATGTATTTACAATACACCACAATAGTTTGATTTTCTAACCTTTTTTTAATTGCAAATTTTTCGATGTTGAAATATCATTTAAAATTTTTATAATCTTGTCTTTGAAATTTGTAAATTTGAGTTCAAAAATAAAAATCTACAATCCGAAAGCTAAATCAGCTAAGGAGAGAAATCAATTCTACATTATTATTAACTCTAAAAAAATTGTATTGCAAATAAATGACTAACATCTTATTAATTTGCATTTGGCTTTATGTCAGTTAAGAATAATACTACACTATAAATAAGTATTATGTCAAATAAAAAAAATAACTATAAATTATTATTATTATTTTTATGTTTATGTGGATATATTTAAATGGTCTTATTATAATTTATCTTTATGAAAATCATGTTTATTCCTTCCAAATATATGTGTATTGCACTTCTTTAAGAAAAGAATAGGAAATAAGTAGAATAAGAATTCATATTAAAGAACATGTTGCAAAAATCTTCGGAGAAGCTTTTCTTAAAAACATTGTCGAAGCGTAAGCATTCCCCTTAATGTCACATAACCCTTACAACATACTTACAGGCACCAAAAAATTATTCCGTGACTATTTTCTTTTATCCATCACACCAAACGTTCCCTTAGGGTCGTATACTCCTTAACTATGCGGGGAAATCCTATTTCCAAATTTGTCTCTAATAAATTGACGTGTGCTTTTTTCAAAAATATTATATAACTATATAGGGCACAAAATCAATTATCTCACTTTCATGGTCTAATGTGTCACTAAATGTGTTAGTGAAATACACCTAACTTCTCCCATAGAGGGTCAAGATCATCTATGAAGAGTTAAAACAAAATTTAATTTTGCAAGTATGAATTTAATGGAGGTGGTTGGGACTGCAATGGTGGTAGTGGAGATGGCGGTGCGGAGATGACAGTGGTTGTGATGGTTGATGATGTGTTGATAATAGTTGGAGGCAATGCTAGTTGATTGTTAGTAGGGATTGACCGTAGTGACGGTATGAACTGCAAGCATATGTCTTAGATTTAGTGTTGTGGTGGTGGCAATGATAACGGTGGTGGTGACAATGGATATAATTATAATGATGGAAGTGATAGGTATGGAAGGCACTGACAGTAATGGTTGCTAGCGATGTTGGTTGTTTGTAGTGGTTGTGATGACATATGTGGTTGGTGGTTGACGATGGTGATGGTGGTTGACAACGGTAATGGTGATGGTGATGACAGATGTGGTTCGTGATTGACGAACGGTAATGGTGATTGGCAATGATGGTAGTGTTTGTGATGACACAGTTAGTCTGTGGTAATGACATGTGATTGTAGATAGAGTGATGGTGAATATCATCCCATACAAAAATACCTCTTAATAATACTAAAACTTTGTTCAATATCTTAATGATTAAGACCTATTCATATCAACTAAATCTGAACGAAAACAAATATACTTGATGATCTTATAAGATTAAACTTCCATTAAATGCAAACAAATGTGTTAGATCGAGAAAGATTTTGATGATTGACAAATAGAGGAACAAATGAAAGGAACAGGTTGCGCCGACGTGTTCCTTTAAGACCGAGTCCAACTGGGATAAGGATAACGTTAACCACGCGAAGCAGAAGTTATAAGGCGGTCGATGGGTTGCTTTTTCGACAAGAAACTAGTGCAAAAAGTTTCCTTTTATAAAGGATTCCTACAAAGAAGAGGAAGCGCATAAAGTTTACTTTTATAAAGAATTCCTACGAGGAGTAGGAACTACTATAAAGTAACCGAGTTCCAATTGAAGAAGGAAATATCCTTGATCTATAAATAGGCCAAGGTTTTCTCCAAAGAAACTTGCGCACTTAAACAGAGAATTACAAGCAGAATACAATCAAATAGAGGAAGTTCATATTTGAGCGATTTCTTATTACAAGGTGCATCCAACGTAAGGAAACAAGATTGAAGAACTTGATCCATATATAGGCTTTTGTTTTATAGATCTTAAGTCAATTTTGCGTGTATTACGAGTTGTATCTTTAATTCTGTTTAGATCCAGTGAGGTATAAACTGGAGTAGGAATAGAGTCTTCAAGTTGGGGTGACTTAAAGACTTGGGAACATAAACCTTGGGGGTTTTGTGTTGGAGTTTAGGAATCAGAGTTAGTTCCTAGGATTGCAAGAGTTGTAATCTGAATTCATAACTTGAAGTGGGGTCGATGATCTAGTTGGTTGTTGGCGTCTAGGAATTAGAGTTTATAATTCCTTAGGTTACTTAGGTTTGTAATATGTTGTTGAGGCATAGAGTTTAATGAAGTTGAGTTAAATCCTACAGAGGTGTAGGTCGTGGTTTTTTACCCTAGGGGTTTTCTGCGATAAAATATTGTGTCATTACTTTATTTGCTTTGCATAACGTAACTGCTATAATCTGCAAAGGAACAGATAGAATATACATGTTCCTTTGGCAAATCTGGGGGTCAGAATTCCAACAATTGGTATCAGAGCAGGTTATCTTAGTAGAGTCTAATAACTCAAGATAAGATCACCATGAATTCAGCACCTCCTCTTGGACACATTGAAGGTCAACACATCAACAAGTCACCACTATTCAATGGACATTACTACGCATGGTGGAAGGCAATAATGGAGGATTTTCTACAAGTTCAGGATTATGAATTATGGATTAGAGTTACTAATGGTCCTCTTATTCCTATGATGAAGGATGTTGAAGGGAAAGACATTCCAAAGCCCAAGGCTCAATATGGAGAAGCTGATTACAAAATGCTTAGTAAGAATGTTAAAGCCAAGTGTATCCTTGTATGTGGACTCGGACCTGACGAGTTCAATCGCATCTCTAGAAGTACTACAACGAAGCACATTTGGGATACACTGGTCAGTGCGCATGAAGGAACTCCTCAAGTAAGAAAATTTAGAATTGCTAAACTATGTACTGAATATGAAGCCTTTAAGATGGAGAGTGGTGAATCACTTCAGGATATGATTACTAAATTCACTACTATTGTGAATGAACTAGTGTCTTTGGGAAAAATATACACTACTGAGGAAAAGGTTGACAAAGTACTAAGGACTCTGCCTTAAGTCGTGGGAGATCAAGGTCACTGCAATCAGAGAAGCAAAGGATTTGACAACCATGAGTTTGGATGAACTTGTAGGGAATCTAAAGACCTACGAGATGAATGTTGATAACACAAAAACGAGTGAAGGAAGGAAAGATATGATTTTTTTCTTTCAAGGCAACTGAGAGTGATGAATTTGATCTGGATGATAAGGACATAGCCGCAATCAGTAAAAAGCTCAAAAGCTCTTCAAGAAAGGTGGAAACTATGAGAAAAAACTAACCCCAGGCAAAGAAAAGGAATCTAGAAAGGCTATGTATGCTGCTTGGGGAACAGGTTCAGACAACTCAAACATAGATGATACAGAAGATGTTGCTTTGATGGCCATGGAGGACTCTGAACCAGACTCTGAATCAGATACTGTGAAAAGGGAGGTAAATCTTCTTGACCTTAAAGATAAGCTAAAACATTTTTCAAAGAAAAAATTATCTTCCCTTATTATAACTCTCATATATAATCTTCAAGATTTGAATAAAAACAGAGATTAGTTATTGGCTACCTTGACCAATTTAAAATTTGAATATATTGATCTTGAAAAAATTAACTATGGTCTCAAGGAAGAAAATCAATTCCTAAAGGAACATGTACAACAACTTGATTCCTACACTTTGGCTCTCAAATCTGAAATTTTGAAACAAAATGTTATTGGGAATGGAAAAGGCAAAATTAGTGGTGACCAAATTAGTTGTGACCAAGATCTAAAGTAAAAGATGAACTATTTTTTGAAAGGGAAAAATCTAGAAGAATAAAACTTGACCTAGCTAGAACTAAGTATGAGCTTGAGAGAGCAAACAAATGGACCCAGTCCTCAATGATTATGACTCAGCTCAGTAGTAGAACATATAACGCTAAAGCTGGAATAGGTTTTGTTAAAAAAGCTCCAAAGAAAATCTCTTATTTGTGCTCACATTGTGGTAATAATGGTCACTCAAGGGGTGCCAATCCAATAGCTATAGTTGACATGAATAACAACTTCAAATCTTCCTTAAAAGGAAAACCAACCCTGTTAAAAGAAAGGAATCACGTCATAGGAATAGGTTGGGGATAAAGAAAAAATCTGAAAATGTTTTACCAATATGGATCAATAGAGATCTCATTCATCCATTTTATCAAAGCAAAAGACTCAAGCTAGTCTGGGTTCCTAAATCTAACCTTTAAATTTGCAGGAAAAGTGAGAGAAAGCAAGCAACATTCGTATATGAACACCTGTTGCTCCAGACACATGATTGAAACTAGAAGAAATTCCTCTCACTTGCAGAATAAAAGGATGGAATAGTAGCTTTTGAAAAAAAAGGTCAAATCAAAGAAGTTGAAAAAAATGGGCAAGTCTAAAGAACACAAAATTGAAAGAGATGCATCATGTTGAAGGAATGAACCAAAAGCCACTCAGTATATCACAACTTTGTAATAAGAGAAACACGCCTGCAAGATGATGATGACTTGTCAAAGATCTCTGAATCAATTATGAAGAAAAATGTGAAAGAAACAGGTCCAACCTATGCAGTATTTGACTATCATGAACATGAAAAATCATATGAGGTGCACTCAAATGATCATAGTGTGGAAATTGTGAGTCCATCAATTAAGAAGGATGATCAACCTAGGATAACACTTTTAAAGGAACGAGTTGAAACTTGGGGATGATTAAGATCACATGAGTATCCCTCAGTGGTTAATGAACATTGCGCATACTGCCTCTAATTTTGAATTTTATGCTCAGTCTTGTACATTAAGTTGTATGTCTCTATACCGCTTTTAAAGTCAAGCAACTCATGCACTATAACATTGTTTTACATCTATCGCAGGAGATAAACTTAGTAAAATTGGAGCAAAATTCAGCATTATCCAGAGATCTAAGGTATGTGTACTACAATTGTTCATGATTAAATATAAAATCAATGAACTTGAACTTGTTCCTTCCACTTGTCCTAAAAGATATATTCATGTTCTATGCTTTATTGTCGGCGTTCTCTAAAAAGGCACAAAGATCCCATCAAATCATGATTTCTTGTGATAAAATATGTCATGTGACTAACCAGATCTCTATCCAAGATAAAACTCTTCATCTCAAAGGACTCTCAATACTACCAAACAACTATCTCATTAAAGTCCTATTTAAAGCCTTCTCCTAGTTTGTCTCCACAACTCGAACCCTTCTCTTTCATAAACTTCTTAATCGAGAAATCATCTTTTTCTAAAAATTATGAAATTAGTGTTCTTCAAGAAAGAGGTTTGTGCCTGATGAATATTATAATTTATGTTTCTTAATGACACTCTTGGAGATTCTCAGTTTAATGGTCTATGTGATGTTGCGATTGGGATAGCTTCCGTGAATGACACCTCTACTTTGGTACCTTATGAATTAAAGGTTATTGTGTAGAAAGTAGGTAGTGCTGGTGTAGAAAGTAGGTAGTGCTGGTTCTTAGGGGGAATCTGTATTGGGTGCATCTAAAGATACTGAGGAAGTCATGGAGGATGCACCTTGTGAGGGGGAACACTTTGGGGACCCTACAGTTTAACAAAGTTCAGTTGTTAGGCTCAACTTGGGTGCATATAGTGAGGGGGAATCTATGGCAGACCCCTCTGTCGAACATAGTTCTTCTATTGGGCTCCATATAAACAGGGATCTAGGGTTGATGTAAAACATTATTATAATTGGTACTGCATATGATAATATCACATCTAGGGAACATATTGGGAGAACATGATCCTCTATAAAGAATGATGCTGCAGAAAATTTATTCCTCTTATTAGTCTTATTGAAATTATAGATGAAGAGATTATGGCCGCTGGAAGTTAAAAAAAAAGGGACAAAGGTAGATCTCTTTCAAAAAAAATATTAAAGAAGCAAGTCAAGAAACATGTTCCTCCCAATATTATGTCAAGTCAAAACTGATCAATAAAACTACTGATAGTAAAATGAATGTTCATAGACCACCTTCCTCTAAATCTCTTGGAGAAGAAGACACTCTTGATTTTCGTACAACTAGAGTTGTGAACTTTGGAAAGCGGACAGTACTCTAAGGCAAGGTAATTACTGATTTTGGGGGTTAGATAAGGGTGAACTATTATTTCTCCTGAGGGTACAAGGTTGGTCGAATCAGCTCCTTCTACGTGATACAAAACTGAAAATAGGCTGAAATTAAAGTCATCTGTGTCACTCACCAGAATGCCATGAACCAGCTGCGTATGAACTATGATCTTGAACATGTAGACCTGCTAAAGGAAAACGCAAAGCTCAAGGCCAATCTTGCATAAATAAAGGTTGCCCTTGAAACTGAGATGGCTACTAATTCTTTTAATCTAAAAGGTCTTTTTGAGCTGCTAAAAAAGAATTATGATTTCTCCTCTCATGTTTGATCTTTTGCTACTGCCTAGCCACTTTAGCCTTTAACTTTCCAATTTTTTCCATCACAAATGCTTGATTTTATCTTTTAATTTGGATTACATTTGTGGTGCACATGCTTTTTGATTAATGCTAATGTTGAGTTTGAGTTTCTGGTTCATGTCTATCTCTTATGTTTATACAAATGCTTTGCTATAGCTAACTGAGTTCTTACTTTTTAAGTATTTGTGTAGGTGATAACCTTAGTGGTCATGAGTGTCGAATTTACTTCTCTTAGCGTAGTGTATGCCTTCACAGTGTTTATGATGCCAAAAGAGGGAAGAAGCATACTTGTGTAATATTTATAACCCAATTGGTCTGACCTAATCCTTTAATGTTGTTTGCTTTGTCTATTGTGCTTTAAGAAACTGACGTAACACAGATTGAGCTATGCACACAAGAAGCAAAGGTTTGTCATCATCAAAAAACAGAAATTTGTTATATCGAGAAAGATTTTTATGATTGACAAATAGAGGAACAGATGAAAGGAACAGGTTGCGCCGACGTGTTCCCTTTAGACCGAGTCTAACTGGAATTAGGATAACGTTAACCACGCGAAGCAGAAGTTATAAGGCGGTCGATGGGTTGCTTTTTCGACAAGAAACTAGTGCAAAAAGTTTCCTTTTATAAAGGATTCCTACAAAGAAGAGGAAGCACATAAAGTTTACTTTTATAAAGAATTCCTACAAGGAGTAGGAACTACTATAAAGTAACCGAGTTCCAATTGAAGAAGGAAATATCCTTGATCTATAAATAGGCCAAGGTTTTCTCCAAAGAAACTTGCGCACTTAAACAGAGAATTACAAGCAGAATACAATCAAATAGAGGAAGTTCATATTTGAGCGATTTCTTATTACAAGGTGCATCCAACGTAAGGAAACAAGATTGAAGAACTTGATCCATATATAGGCTTTTGTTTTATAGATCTTAAGTCAATTTTGCGTGTATTACGAGTTGTATCTTTAATTCTGTTTAGATCCAGTGAGGTATAAACTGGAGTAGGAATAGAGTCTTCAAGCTGGGGTGACTTAAAGACTTGGGAACATAAACCTTGGGGGGTTTGTGTTGGAGTTTAGGAATCAGAGTTAGTTCCTAGGATTGCAAGAGTTGTAATCTGAATTCATAACTTGAAGTGGGGTCGATGATCTAGTTGGTTGTTGGCGTCTAGGAATTAGAGTTTATAATTCCTTAGGTTACTTAGGTTTGTAATATGTTGTTGAGGCATAGAGTTTAATGAAGTTGAGTTAAATCCTACAGAGGTGTAGGTCGTGGTTTTTTACCCTAGGGGCTTTCTGCGATAAAATATTGTGTAATTACTTTATTTGCTTTGCATAACGTAACTGTTGTAATCTGCAAAGGAACATATAGAATATACATGTTCCTTAGGCAAATCTGGGGTCAGAATTCCAACAAAATGAATAATACTATAGGTCAATAATATACTTGTTTATGAATAAGAATAATAGTAGATTGTGTTGGAGCTGTTTTTAGGCAAACAAATTTAATTCTGTTATCACCAATATGGGGAATCAATCCTTACTTCTAGCTATTTATTCATAGCAAGAGTTTTCTTATTTTTAGTTTTTTATTGCACAATTTGAAATATACTTAATTAGTGATATATATAGGCACAACATCAATTATCGCACTTTCATGGTCTAGTGTGTGTGTTAGCGAAATACACCTAACTTCTCCCATAGGGGGGTCAAGATCATCTATATATGAAGAGCTAAAACAAAATTTAATTTTGCAAGTATGAATTTAATGAAGGTGGTTGGCATACAATAGGAATTGACCTCAATGGTGGTAGTGGAGGTGGCGGTAGACGACAATGGTGGTAATGATTGATGATGTGTTGATGATAGTTGGAGGCGATGCTAGTTGATTGTTAGTAGGGATGGGTTGTAGTGAAGGTATGACCTGCAAGCATATGTCTTAGATTTAGAGTTGTGGTGGTGAAGGTGGTGGCAACGACAATGGTGATGGTGACAATGAATATAATTATAATGATGGAGGTGATAGGTATGACAGCAACTAATAGTAATGATTGCTAGCGATGTTGGTTGCCTGTAGTGGTTGTGATGACATACATATGTGATTGGTGGTTGACAATGGTGATGGTGGTTGGTGATGGTGATGATAGATGTGGTTAGTGGTTGACGAACGGTAATGGTGGTTGATAAAGGTGGTGGTGACTAGTGATGGTGATGATAGATGTGGTTAGTGGTTGACGAACGGTAATGGTGGTTGGCAATAATGGTAGTGGTTGTGATGACAGAGATGATTAGTTGTAATGACCGGTGATTGTAGATAGGATGATGGTGAATATCATCCCACACAAGAATACCTCTTAATAATATTAAACTTTGTTCAAGATCTTAATGATTAAAACTTATTCATATCGATCAACAAAATCTGAATGAAAACAAATGCACTTAATAATCTTATAAGATCAAACCTCCATTATAAGTGCAAACAAATGAGCCCTACTATAGATCACTAATAGTCTAATATACTTTTTATAAATAAGAATAATAGCAGATTGTGTTGGAGCCTTTTTAGCCAAGAAAAATTTAATTCTGCTATCACCAATATGGGGAATCTCGATCCTTATTTCTATCTATTTATTCATCGCAACAATTTTCTTATTTTTAGTTTTGAGCTGCACAATTCGAAATATACTTAATAAGTAATATATAGTTCATATATAATTAACTCTTATAGGTCTGTTACTTATGAATTTTTTCCTAAAAAGTTATTCTTCCGGATAACATTAGACTCGGCTCGTATGTACGTATTCCTTGACGGAAAAAAACACATACATATGTACTTGTGTTTTATTGAGAGTTCGTAGCATTTAACGATAGAGCAGAAAAATGCCTTTAATATGCTTTCTTCAACTTGCAAAATCACAAAGTAAAGGTACCCAAATGAGTGTTGTTGAAGCAAATGACAAATGTATTAATTGTTGATGCTTTTCAGATGGTCCCTTCATATACATATAACACAACACAAGAAATGGTCATAGTTTTGTACAATTTTCTTCAATTTGTCAATTGTCAAGACGAAGCAATCCCTTTTATTGTCTCTCTTGGTTGTTATTCATGTTGTTCCTAAAGATAGTTGCAAACTTGTATAGCCAATCCAACCATATATATAACTATTGATTAATTTTGTAATGCTACCTTTTATCATATGTGGCTTACGGTGCCTAGGTGACTGCACCTTAGCTTGTTATTGATGATACGGTTCCTTGCATATATGTTCTACAGTATACTTTGGAGAGATAGTAATAAAGTCTGCGTATACTTTACCCTCTCGAGATCCCACTTTGTGCGATTTGACTGAATTTATTATTGTTGTTGTACCTTTTATTAGGTGGAACTATATTGATTAATTTTGTAAGGCCGCATAGTGAAGGTATGTGGTACCTAAATTTTAGGTTCGAAAGGCCCATGGGATATTTAATAGAGAGGGAGAAGTAGTCTGAAATAAATTAAACTTGCTTTAAGGCATAAAAAGGACTTTAGCCACACATGTTTTAACTTTAAACGGCCATATCTCTCAATTTATAATGAATTAATTTATGAGCTATATATCAGATGAAAGCTCTTTTAATGTATTTTCCAATATTCAAATGGTTTGTAATTTCGATATTCCTACAAAAAGTTATGACTCTTTTTTTTATTGAGGTGTAGTAGATATACATCACTATCATATATGTTATTATATTATCTATACTTTCAAAATATTAGGTATCTTACCATTAATTAAGACTCCCATATATTGAGGAAGATACACCTATATATACACCTATATATATATATATATATATATATATATATAAGGGGGAGTTTATATTTTTCAATAAAATTATATTTTTCAATAAAATTTTCAATAAAATAGAGGAGTTTTAAACAAAAGTTGTAAATCCTACTAAGTACTCTCTCTTTCTTAATTCCGTTAATATATAAATAGTTTTTTCTATTAAGTCTAAGTAACTTCTCCCAAAGTTTTTTTTTATTTTTTTTTATTTTTTATATAATTGTTTAACTCTATTTCACTTCTTCCTTACAGCTTATATTAAATAGTTATCTTCTTTAACCACACCCTGGATAACAATGTCCTAACAGCATACTAGCTTCAACGGACATTCAACAATTCCTAGGACTTTACAGGTTAATCCATTGATACTATTTAAAACTGTTTAGAGAACCATATACTTTAAAGTTAAACAACTATAATTATCATTAATATATGAACATTAGTTTAATATAAACATGAACAAACAATATATATTACATATAGGGAGATAAGTTACATAAACTTAATAAACATAAACTACTTACATATTTCTGGAGAAAGAGATTTCCCGTTCGGGAGTCCCTGAAGGAAACTTCAAATGCTAAGAAATTTATACAAACTCGCAAAAAACTAAACACTTTTTTTTTTTTTTAATATAAACAAAACTTGAAGATTAATGCTATTTTTTGGTGGTTTTCTTTCTAACTTTCTCTTGCTCTTTTTTCTCTCTATCTTTCTCTCTATCAGATACTGAGGTATTTATAGTAGTGGCCTTCGAATCTCAAATTGATAAGGAAATGATATTAGCTTGCCGGGTGCGCTGTGGGGCCCCATCGTCACATGGCTATGTCACTTCTTCTTATCTCTTTGACTTTAACATCATTTCAGCCAGCTATCTCAATTATTTTCTTACTACGTCACTGCCTGCGTATGATTTTTTGTCTTTTGAGCAAATACGTCATTGCCTGCGTATGATTTCTTGTCTTTTGTGCAAATGCGTCATTCCTTGCGTATGATTTCTTGTCCATGTCTGTGTCCATGTCTGTCTTTCCAATTGTTGTATCTAATCTTTGTAGTATCTACATTGTGTCTAAATTGTGAAGGGCAATTGAATCAAAACTCATTCCTGAATTGTAACGACTCGTTAGGTCGTTTTGAGCAGTAGACTATTTTGACTCTTTCCGTAAAATTTTAAATGGAAATTTTGAAATATTGGTAACTACAATTATTTAGTTAACGGATATTTACTAAATAATTAATATAATTAGTAGTTAATGGGCCAAGTCCATAATTTATGTGATACCCTTTTATCACTTGGCCCATGTATTGAAATAAGTCAGAGGGGTTAATAATTCTTTTTTTTCATACAATAACTCATTACCGCCTCCACCACTTTCTGCACACGACCAAAGAAGAGACCGGCCACTAAAATCTACAGAAAACAATAACGCTTCTGCCAGGTAAAAGAAAAGAAATTTCCCTAAGCCTAAATATTATGTTGTATGTTTGTCGTAGATTGTTACAAGTTATATTGGGGTATGAGTTAGAATTAGTGGTGGCTAATGATTGGTAGGTAGGTTTTGGATTGAAAAAAAAAGAAGAAGAAGAAAAGAAATCAATTTTTGGAAGGTGTTGAGTGTTGACAATGCAACACGTGATAGGTTCTGATAGGGGAATGAAATAATTGTTAGTTAGGAAAAAAAAAATTAATCATTGACTAGGTAAGACTATTGCATAATTGGTTACTGTGTATTTTCGTTGTTAAGGTTACCGATTGTGAAACTATTGGTTTTAATTTTGGAGTCTTCTAATGGTTATTACTTCATAATTGAAGTTTTAATATATTGAGATAAGTAATTAAATATGAGGTGCATGATATTATATGAACACCATTAGATTTATGATATTTTGATAAATTAAGATTTAACCCTAGACTTGAGATTTAAGAAATTTATTATATATTTGGATGAGTTTTTAGGTATAGGATAAACATATGGTAATATGAGCGTCTACGTACTCGCTTACTTATGGATATTACATATTTGATAGATTCGGAACATTCTGAAGCTTTACAAAAGAGAAAGGCAAAATCTTGAGGATTTGTGACACGTCTTCGGCATTCAAGGTATGTTAAGACTTTCAGACTTCGTTGAAGGACATTTTCCTAATTAAAGATTAAAAATGGAATAGACAATGGGTAAGGGCGAAAGATGGGGGTCTCGTACCAATGGTGTGACGGGCATTGGTACGAGTACCGGTGTTATTAAAGGGAAAGTTTATTACTATAATATGATAGATTGTAATTTGAGAATGCCAAAGCATGTGGGCATTAGCTGATGTATTGTTGACTTAACTTCTTGGTGTATTGTGTTTCTTTATTGAACCCGTATATTTGTGATAGTTGAGGTGATTATATATGATACCTACCTTTGATTTATTGAGACGTTGCATTATCCCCCTTTATTGAAATAATATTGTATACATGCATTGACATGAGATTGAGTATAAGTTGGGCACGTGGAGATCGTCCGTGCTGGGGATTGTGAGATGTTATGATTATAAGTTGGGCACGTGGAGATCGTCCGTGCTGGGGATTGTTTATTTTATGATAGTGCGTTGAGATCGTCCGCACAGACACGTGGAGATCGTCCGTGTCGGTATATGGACCTCGCGAGTCCCCCATGGGTCATGAACTCTCGATGTATTTCCGAGGAGTATCATGTATATACGGTTGAGAGAGTACTTGGCATCCGAGACATATCATTCATGGTGTTGCATTGCATTGCATCTCATTACATCCTTATTTTTGCTGATTATGTGTCTTATTGGTGATTGGACATTGCGTGATATTTAACTATCCCTATTTGATGAAACTTGACTGATGTGTATAGTGTAGACTTGTAAACAAAAAAGATGATTTTCTTATATGAACTCCCGTCACTACTTCTTCGTTGTCGGTCTATGAGATATGCTGGGTACACGTGGTTTCGTACTCATACTACACTTGTTGCACCTTTTTGTGGTGCAGATCCAATTCCGGATACGAGTACATCTCGTGGAGATTTTTGAGTCCGAGCTTGGAGTATCTTGGAGTTGTGGTGAGCTGCTTGGCTGTTCCGTGGCCCACACCTCCCTCTATTTTATTATTTATTCTGTTTCTTTGTATTCAGGCAGGATCTTTCTTAAGTTAGGCTGGTCATTTCAGTTTCAGACTTGCACCGTAATTTAGAAGCTCTTGTACTTATGACACCAATTCTTGGGTGGTATTTTGTTTTCCGCGCTTTTCGTATTTATGAAGACTATGGTTGGAATATTCTACTCATTGTTGACTTTTCACCTTATTTACTTAGTTAAAAAGGTAAAACTAGTGGGTTGGCTTACCTATCGGTTGGGAACATAGGTGCCATCACGACATGTGAATTTGGGTCGTGACAAATTGGTATCAGAGCACTAGGTTCATCGGTCTCACGAGTACAAGAGCAATGTCTAGTAGAGTCTTGCGGATCGGTATGATGACGTCCATACCTATCTTCGAGAGGCTATAGGACATTTAGGAAAATTCTATTCTTTCATTCCTTATCGTGCACACTTGACTTTGCTAAAATTCTAATCTTGTTGTCTCATTCTCTCTCAGATGGTGAGGACTCGTACATCTGCAAGCGGTGATCAGGAGCCTATTCCTGCACCTGCTTCTAGGATCACTACCCGAGGTAGAGGCAGGGGGCGAGGTCGAGGTCGGGGTAGGGGCCGTATTGCAGCACCTGTGGAAGGCGAAGCACCGATAGCTACCCAGGGCCATGCCAGGGCCGTACCTCCTGATGTAGATGTTGTTCATGGGGATCTGCATGATCATGTTGAGGGGAATGGACCAGCTCAGGCTCCACCCGGTTTTATTGCCACCCCAGTGCTTCAAGATACCTTGGCTCGTATGCTAGGAATTCTAGAGGGGATGGCTCACGCGGGAACATTGCCTGTCACCTCTGATGCCTCACAGACTCGTATTGGAGGTCAGACTCCAGATCCGATGGTTACTCCAGGTTCTCAGACTCCAGGGACACAGCCAGCTGCTGCTGTAGCTCCCCGTTTAGATAGTATGGTATTGCCAGGTATTGCATCACATTTGGCTAATAGGCCTTCTATGACCATTGATGAGCAAAAGATGTTTGGAAGGTTCAAAATGATGAATCCTCCGACCTATACTGGCGACTTAACTGAGGATGCCTATGAATTCATAGTTAGTTGTCATGAGAGGCTGCATAATCTTGGATTAGTGGAGTCTCATGGAGTTGATTACACAGCGTTCCAGATGACTGGCCCTGCCAAGCAATGGTGGAGGGATTATATTAGTAGTAGGCCAGTTGGATCACCTCCATTATCATGGACTCAGTTTACTCAGGTGTTCCTAGATAAGTTTGTTCCACGCAGTGAGAGGGAGCGCAAGAGGGCCGAGTTTGAGGGTTTGCAGCAAGATGGTATTTCAGTCGCAGAGTATGAGGGTAAATTCCATGCCTTAGCTAGGCATGCTTCGATGATACTTCCCACAGAGGCTGAGAGAGTGAGAAGATTTGTTAAGGGGCTGATTATTCCGATTCGTCTAGGAGTTTCTCAGGTTGCTGCTTCTGGTGTTCCATTTCAGAAGGTGGTGGATACTGCCAAGGAGCTAGAGATGATTCGACGTGAGGGATTCGAGCAGCGTGAGGGCAAGAGGGCCCGTCATTCAGGTAATTTTGGTAGTACTATGCCTAAGAGTCGAGGTTACTCAGGGAGAGGTTATCACTCTCAGTCTAGCAGACCCATTCATGCCGCGATACCAGCATCTGAGATTGATTTTGCTGGGCATAGTTCTTCGAGTTCGGTACATACTTCGCAGGGTTCATCTTCCAGACCTGTAAGCCGTGGAGGGCATTCTGGTCATTCAGGTTCCTCTCATCAGCATATGTCTCGCAAAGGTTGTTTTGAGTGTGGTGATATTGGACACTTTGTGAGAGATTGTCCTAAGATTAGACGCGGTGGCTTGCATCAGGGTTCTCAGGCTTCGACTTTCAAGGGTACACAACCTCCGACTAGGGGGGGTTACAGAGTGGCAGAGGTGGTTCTTATTCAGGTAGAGGTGGGTCCTATTCTGGTCAAGGTGGTAGTCGTGGAGGTTCACAGTCTGAGGGCGGTCGTGCTCACTGTTATGCTTTTCCGGGTAGGCCAGAGGCAGAGGCTTCAGATGCTGTTATCACAGGTATTATTCCTGTTTGTCATCGATCAGCTACTGTATTATTTGATCCAGGCTCTACTTATTCTTATGTGTCCACATATTTTGCTTCGAATTTCAATATATTATGTGAGTCTCTTGATTTGCCGGTACACGTTTCTACTCCTGTTGGGGATTCCGTAGTGTTAGATCGAGTGTATCGAATGTGTATAGTTACTTTGATGGGATATGATACTCATGCGGATTTGAAGGTCTTAGATATGGTAGATTTTAATGTGATTCTTGGGATGGACTGGTTATCTACTTACCAGGCGATTTTGAATTGTCATGCCAAGACAGTTACATTAGCTATACCTGGGATTCCTATAGTAGAATGGAGAGGTTCTCTTAGTCACCCTCCAAAAGGGGTGATATCATTTCTTAAAGCTCGTCACTTGGTAGGGAGAGGATGTTTGGCTTACTTGGCACATATTAGAGATACTAGTGTTGAGACTCCTATGCTTGAGTCTATTCCTGTGGTGAGTGAATTTTTGGAGGTATTCCCGACCGACTTACCAGGTCTTCCACCTGATCGTGATATTGATTTTTGTATTGACGTAGAGACAGGCACTCAGCCTATTTCTATTCCTCCTTATCATATGGCACCGGCTGAATTGAAAGAGTTGAAGGAACAGTTGCAGGATTTGTTGAGCAAGGGGTTTATTAGACCGAGTGTATCTCCTTGGGGTGCTCCGGTGTTATTTGTGAAGAAGAAAGATGGATCTATGCGTATGTGTATTGACTATCGGCAGTTGAACAAGGTTACCATCAGAAATAAGTACCCGATACCTCGTATTGATGATTTATTTGATTAGCTTCAGGGTGCTTCAGTTTTCTCCAAAATTGACTTGAGATCCGGTTATCATCAGTTGAAGGTTAGGGCGGAAGATATCCCTAAGACAGCTTTCCGGACACATTATGGCCATTATGAATTTCTGGTGATGTCTTTTGGATTGACTAATGCCCCAGCAGCTTTTATGGACTTGATGAATGGGGTGTTTAGACCATACTTAGATTCATTTGTTATTGTCTTCATAGATGATATATTGATATACTCTCGTAGTAAGGAGGAACATGAGCAACATTTGAGGATTGTACTTGGAATTCTGAAGGAGAAGAAGCTCTATGCAAAGTTTTCAAAGTGTGAGTTTTGGCTTAGTTCGGTAGCATTCTTGGGACATGTAGTGTCTGAGGAGGTATCATGGTGGATCCTAAGAAGATTGAGGCAGTTCGAGATTGGGTCAGACCTGCTTCAGTTACTGAGATTCGAAGTTTCTTAGGCCTTGCAGGTTATTATCGACGATTTGTAGAGGGGTTCTCATCCATTGCATCCCCATTAACTAGATTAACCCAGAAGAAAGTGGCTTTTCAGTGGTCATATGAGTGCGAGATGAGTTTTCAAAAGCTTAAGACTTTATTGACTACTGCTCCGATTTTGACTCTACCTGTGGAGGGAAAGAATTTCATTGTATATTGTGATGCTTCTCGACTTGGTCTTGGTTGTGTATTGATGCAGAAGGGAAAAGTAATAGCTTATGCTTCGAGGCAGTTGAAGATTCACGAGAAGAACTACCCTACTCATGACTTGGAGTTGGCGGCTGTAGTGTTTGCATTGAAGATTTGGAGGCATTACCTCTATGGTGTACATTGTGAGGTGTTCACAGATCACCGTAGTCTACAATATATATTCAATCAGAGGGATCTCAATTTGAGGCAGAGGAGATGGTTGGAATTGCTCAAGGACTACGACATGACTATTCTTTATCATCCGGGCAAGGCAAATGTGGTAGCAGATGCCTTGAGTAGAAAGACGGTAAGTATGGGTAGCCTTGCCTTGTTACAGATTGGAGAGCGTCCTTTAGCTAGGCACATCCAGTCCTTGGCCAATAGCTTTGTGAGGCTTGATATTTCAGAATCTGGTAGAGTGTTGGCTTACGTGGAGGCTAGATCGTCCTTGTTGGAGCAGATTCAGACTCAACAGTTTGATGATGATGATTTATGTAAGATTCGAGACAAGGTGTCAAAAGGAGAAGCCAAGGATGCAGTTCTTGATAGTGAGGGAGTTTTGAGAATAAAAGGTCGTATTTGCGTTCCTCGAACAGGGGATTTGACTAGACTGATCATGGAGGAGGCCCATAGTTCAAGGTACTCTATTCATCCAGGGGCTACTAAGATGTATCGTGACTTGAAGCAGCATTATTGGTGGTGTCGTATGAAGAGGGACATAGTGGACTTTGTATCTCAGTGTTTGAATTGTCAGCAAGTGAAGTATGAACACCAAAAGCCTGGAGGTGTGACTCAGAGGATGCCCATACCTGAGTGGAAGTGGGAGCGTATTGCTATGGACTTTGTGGTAGGATTGCCTCGTACCTTGGGTAAGTTTGATGCTATATGGGTCATCGTGGATCGCTTGACTAAGTCTGCACACTTCATACCAGTTCAGACTACCTATAATTCAGAGAAGTTAGCCAAGATCTACATTCGAAAGATAGTTCGCTTACATGGGGTGCCCATTTCTATTATTTCAGATCGTGGCACACATTTTACATCTCATTTCTGGCGGTCTATGCAGAAAGAGTTGGGCACTCGAGTGGATCTTAGTACAGCCTTTCACCCTCAGACTGATGGTCAGTCTGAACGGACTATTCAAGTTCTTGAGGACATGTTGCGAGCGTGTGTGATCGACTTTGGTGGTCACTGGGATCAGTTTTTACCTTTAGAGGAGTTTGCTTACAATAATAGTTACCATTCGAGCATTGAGATGGCACCATTTGAGGCTTTGTATGGTAGGAGATGTAGATCTCCAATTGGTTGGTTTGATGCATTTGAGGTTAGATCGTGGGGTACAGATTTGTTGAGGGAGTCCTTGGGCAAGGTCAAGTTGATCCAAGATAAACTTCTCATGGCTCAGAGTAGGCAAAAGAGTTATGCAGATCGAAAGGTTCGTGATTTGGAGTTCATGGTTGGAGAAAGGGTGCTATTTAAGGTTTCACCCATGAAGGGTGTGATGAGATTCGGAAAAAAGGGCAAGTTGAGCCCAAGGTATATTGGTCCTTTCGAGATCATTGAGCGTATTGGTGAGGTAGCATATGAGTTGGCTTTGCCACCTGGTTTATCGGGTGTTCACCCTGTATTTCATATTTCGATGATGAAGAAATACCATCAGGGTGGTGCTCATGTGATTCAATGGGATTCGGTGTTACTTGATCAGAATTTGACTTTTAAGGAGGAGCCGGTAACCATTTTGGATAGGCAAATTCGAAAGTTGAGGTCAAAAGAGATTACTTCAATAAAGGTTCAATGGAAGCATCGTCCGGTGGAGGAGGCTACATGGGAGACCGAGGCAGACATGAGGATTAGATATCCTCAACTTTTTGAGCGTTCAGGTACTTCCTATTTTTTTTCTACCGTTCGAGGACGAACGTTTGTTTTAGTGGTAGATGATGTAACGACCCATTAGACCATTTTGAGCAATAGGACTATTTCGACTCTTTCTGTAAAATTCTAAATAAGAAGTTTGATCTATTTGTTTAACTATGAGTATTTAATTGATGGGGATTTATTAAATAATTAATTTAGTTGATAGTTAATGGGCCAAGTCTACAATTTATTTAATACCCTTTATCACTTGGCCCATAGCCCCATACAATTAAATTAAGTTAGTAGAATATAGTACTAAATTGTTCTGGAAAAGAAAAAAAAATAGGTCAAGGAGCATAAGACTCACTTGCGGAGAGATGTGGGAGCCGACTCGATAGTTACAGGTAAGAGTTTAATACAAACTTTCACGTTAGCTATAAACATTAATTGCTCAATTATATAATGTGAAAAAAATGGTATTTGTTGACGTGATTAACAGATTGAAAGTTGGCAGTGAATTAGGTAGCGATTTGTTTTTGGTTGTTTTTGGAAGTTTGAGGGGAACAATTTCTTGATTTTCCACTACTATAGTAGTACTTAAGATATGCCTAATTGTTGGGGACAATGGGTGGGTAAGTTGAGGTTCTGCAACTGTGTTCCAGTGAATTAGCATGCTCATTCGTAACTTGGTTTTTATTCTGGATTTTTATATAATTTTCACAAGTTTTGATATATTGAGATAAGTAATTAAATATTTGGTGTATTGTATTATATAAATACCATTAGATTTACGATTTTGGGTAAATTGAGACTTAACTCTAGACTTAAAATTTAGGAGTATGAGACTTAACATATTTAGTTGGCACCAATATTTATGAATTTAATTATAGATTAGGGTGAGTTTTGGGTCTAGGCTAGGTATATAGTAATATGCGTGTCAATGAATTCATTTGCTTATGAATATTACATATTTGATAGATTGGGAACATTTTGAAGCTTTACGAAAGGAAAAGGCAAAATCTTGAGGATTCGTGACACGTATTCGGCATTCAAGGTATGTTAAGACTTTCAGACTTCGTTGAATGACATTTTCCTAATTAAAGATTAAAAACGGAATAGACAATGGGTAAGGGCGAAAGATGGGGGTCTCGTACCAATGGTGTGACGGGCATTAGTACGAGTACCGGGGTTATAAAGGGAAAGTTTATTACTATAGAATGTGAATTGTAATTTGAGAATGCCAAAGCATGTGGGCATTAGCTGATGTATTGTTGACTTGACTTCTTTGGTGTATTGTGTTTCTTTATTGAACCCGTATATTTGTGATAGTTGAGGTGATTATATATGATACCTACATTTGATTTATTGAGACGTTGCATTATCCCCCTTTATTGAAATAATATTGTATACATGCATTGACATGAGATTGAGTATAAGTTGGGCACGTGGAGATCGTCCGTGCTGGGGATTGTGAGATGTTATGATTATAAGTTGGGCACGTGGAGATCGTCCGTGCTGGGGATTGTTTATTTTATGATAGTGCGTTGAGATCGTCCGCACAGACACGTGGAGATCGTTCGTGTCGGTATATGGACCTCGCGAGTCCCCCATGGGTCATGAACTCTCGATGTATTTTCGAGGAGTATCATGTATATACGGTTGAGAGAGTACTTGGCATCTGAGACATATCACTCATGGTGTTGCATTGCATTGCATCTCATTACATCCTCATTTTTGCTGATTATGTGTCTTATTGGTGATTGGACATTGCGTGATATTTAACTATCCCTATTTGATGAAACTTGATTGATGTGTATAGTGTAGACTTGTAAACAAAAAAGATGATTTTCTTATATGAACTCCCGTCACTACTTCTTCGTTGTCGGTCTATGAGATATGCTGGGTACACGTGGTTTCGTACTCATACTACACTTGTTGCACCTTTTTGTGGTGCAGATCCAATTCCGGATACGAGCACATCTCGTGGAGATTTTTGAGTCCGAACTTGGAGTATCTTGGAGTTGTGGTGAGCTGCTTGGCTGTTCCGTGGCCCACACCTCCCTCTATTTTATTATTTATTCTGTTGCTTTTGTATTCAGACAGGATCTTTCTTAAGTTAGGCTTGTCATTTCAGTTTCAGACTTGCACCGTATTTTAGAAGCTCTTGTACTTATGACACCAATTCTTGGGTGGTATTTTGTTTTCCGCTTTTCGTATTTATGAAGACTATGGTTGGAAATATTCTACTCATTGTTCACTTTTCACCTTATTTACTTAGTTAAAAAGGTAAAACTAGTGGGTTGGCTTACCTATCGGTTGGGAACATAGGTGCCATCACGACATGTGAATTTGGGTCGTGACAGTTTCACGCACTTTGCCATGTTGAATTCGAGTGCTTAATTGTTAAATTTTTGGATAGTTGAAGTGCCTACTTGTGCACTGGCAAAGTTTAAGGTCATAGTTGCCAATTGGTGCCAAGTTAAGGGTCATGTTTATGTGTTATACCAAAAAGAAAAGAGGAAGAAAAATAAAACAATAAAAATACGCAGAATCCAATCCTAATAATATGATATCATTATTCTACCAATGATTAACCCATCATTAATTTCTTATAAGCTCTTAATATTAGCCTCTATTTCCCAATAAAAATTCACTTTGACATTAATTAATACACATATACTAATTGGAGCCTCCCGCACAATAATATAATAACGACTGATCACACAATAATATAATTTGATAAACTCTTAAAAGTGCTTTTAAATATAAGCAGAAACAGTTTTTCTGTTGTTGGGAAGAAGCTAAAAATTTCTGTTTCTTAAAAAAGGTAGAAGCAAAAGCAGAAAATTATTTTTTTGAATACTAAAATATTCCTTACATATATGCATATTTACCAATATATCTCTCATTAATTAATTAATATATCTCATAAGTTTGATTGAGTTTCATTCAATAATTTTATTTTTTATTTTTATATGATAAACTTTTTATTTTATTTTATTTTATGTTTATATATTATTATTTATATTTTATATTTTATATTTTATATATTATTTTACGTATTATTAGAAATAGGTAACAACAATATTTTTGAAGGATTTAAAAAAAAGTAACAAATAAATATTTTAGCTCTCACAAAAAGTAACAAAAAAATATTATTTTCTTAATTTACGTATTATTTTATTTTGATTTAATTTTTTTTTAACTTTAGAGGATTATGACAAAAAAAAGGTAATAGCTAAAGATTGAATAAAAAATAAAATAGGTAACAAATAACAAAAAGATTCGTCTTCTCAATATTTTTCAACAATACTTTTATAAAATTTTAAGAAATAATTAAAAAATAATAATTAAAGATTTCAATTCCCCTAGAAAGGTAACAAATAAAAATTTTCCTTTTCGTACTTTACATATTATTTTTTCTAATTTGAATTTTTTTTAGCTTGAGAGGATTATAACATACAAAAGATAATAGCTAAAACAAATGGATAATTGTCCTTTTTCGTAATTTGACTCTCAAAAGCTCTTTTTTTAAAAAATTGGCCAAACACGAATTGCTTATCAAAAGCACTTTTCAAATGAATTTGCCAAACACAAATTAATTTTTTTCAAAAGCATATTTTAGAAAAGCTATTTAAGAAAAACACTTCTAGAAATAAGCATTTTTTAGTAGTAATGCCAAACAGGATCTTAATATGTATAAATGAGAAAACCACATTAAGACTCTATATCACAAGTTATAAATATAGTCTTTAATAATTATTAAAAATAACAATTTAATTACAAGTCTTTAACATATTAGGATTATTTTGTATAAATTAATTATTTATTTTTATGGTAATTACCGTATTAAGTAGCAAAAATAGGGGCTAATTATTTACTTGACTCATTAATTACCAACAATTAATAATATGAAAATTATCCATTCTAAATAATCATAGTTAAATGAATAGTTCAAATTCCCATTAAAAATTTACGAGAATAGTCAAAAAAAATCTAGTGTACCAAATGACATAACGGGTCTTTACAATGACTTAGAGCCTGTTTGACATTGCTATGGGAAGGCCAAAAGTACTTATTTGGATTACAAAAACACTTTATTAAATAAAAAAAAGGTGTTTTGGAAAATTAATAAAACTGCTTTTAAATAGAAGTAGAAGCAGTTTTTCTTTTGTTGGAAGAATCTAAATATTTCTGCTTCTTAAAAAAAGCAGAAGCAAAAGTAGAAAATTATTTTTTACAAGACCAAAATATCCCTTTCATATTTACATATTTATCCATATGTCCCTTATTAATTAATTAACATATCTCATAACTTTGGAAAAAGTTTCATTTAAAAATTTTATTTTTATATAATAATTTTTTATTATTTTACGTATATTATCATTACTTTATATTTGATATTTTTAATTATATTTAAATCGCCATATTAATATTTAATTTATTTTTTTATTTATCTTTGTATAATATTGATTGAAAAATTGAATATGTACATTTTAATTCAATAAAAATAAAAGTTTGACTAATTTTTTTATAATAACTATTTAAAATAATTTATATCTATAAAATAATCTTCATATTAAAAGTACATTGATACTTGTCATTTTTTGTAATTTGACACTTAAAAGCACTTTTTAAAAAAGATTAGCCAAATACAATTTGCTTATCAAAAACATTTTTCAAATAAATTAGCCAAACACAAATTGCTTTTTTTCAAAAGCACTTTTCTGAAAAGCTATTTTAAAAAAGTATTTCTAAAAATAAGCAAATTTTAGCAGTAATGACAAATAAGCTCTTAATATGTATAAATAAGAAAAGGAACTTTTACATAAATAATATATTTTATTTGATTAATTAGGCTTTTAAGTGTAACTTTATTTTTATTACCATATATGACATAATTTTAGCTTTAATAACCATTTGATATAAATCTGTATTGAAGTTGTATTAAGATTGTATATCAAGTGAAGTTCTGAAAAATTGTATTAAAGTTGTATCAAAACTGTATTAAATATAAACAATCGGTGGTTTGGTAGTGGTGATTACAAAAAAGAAGATGTGAAACTCTGAAAATCTATATTAAAGTTGTATTAAATTCGATGGTTATTATTAAAATTGTATTAAAGTCGAATTTGATATTATACATTACTATAAATTCGATTGTTATTATTTCAGAACAAATATAATATATTTCTAACTATGTAAACTAATTTAAATAGTACCGAAATGTTGAAAATTCACATATAATAATTCTAATATATTTGTATTAAAAATGTTTTAGTTATATATTAGGTGAAGTTCTGAAAAATTCTATCAAAGTTGTATCAAGAATGTATTAAATATAAACAATCGGTGGTCTGGTGGTGGTGATTTACCGAAAAAGAAGAGGTGAAGCTCTAAAAAATCTGTATTAAAGTTGTATAAATATAAACGATAGTTATAATACAATTCGAATTCAATATTATACATTGTTATAAATTCGATTGTTGTTATTCCAACAAACATAAAACATTTTTAACAAAGTAAAATTAATTTAAATTGTACCAAAATATTTGAAATTCATACATAATATTTATAACACATTTATATTAAAAGTATTTTAATTATATATTCACCACCTGCATTCAAACATGCTTATAATATGTATCATATATTGAATTCAAAATGTATTATAATTATTTTTTCCTCTTATTAACAATATTAAATATATTAGTATTGTATTAAAAATATATTAATTATATATTCACCATGTGCATTGAAAAATGCATATAATATGTATAATATATTGAATTCAAAATGTATTATAATTGTAATTTATATTTATTTCTTTTATTAATGACTTCAATTTTTTTTTCATATTTTAGTATCTTCAAAATAAATAAATTCTAGTCCCAATTATTTTTAAAAATTATTTGTAATAATACCAATTCAAAATCAAGTCTTAAATTAAAATAATTGAAATTATTTTTAAAAAAAGAAGAAGGTGAAAGTGAAAAAGACAGAAGAAAAAAGAAAAGAGAAGAAGCAGACCGACAGAAACAAAAAGAGAGAGAGAGAGGAGAGAGGAGAGAGAGAGAGAGTAGGAGATATATATTTTGCTATTTCTTATAACAAAAAAAAGGCTAATCTATGTAAAAATAAAAGATGTGTTATAACTTGTAAATAAGGATATATAATATATTATTTATGTAAATTGACCTTATAAACTCTTTAATAATTATTAAAAATAACAATTTAATTACAAGTCTTAACATAGTAGGATTATTTTGTATAAAATTAATTATTTATTTTTATGGTAATTACCGTATTAAGAAGAAAATATAGGGGTTAGTTTTTTTTTTTTTTTTTAAAAAAAGAATAACTAATAATTAATACAACTATGTAACTAAATTTTAGGGAATTGATGATACATATATTCCAATGTTTTCAAAAATGGAAAAGAATCCCCCAAATCTCTCTCCACTTTCTTCTCCAATCGTACGTATCTCTCATTTTTTTAAATTTCTTGTTCTCCACTCTTATTTCCAGTTGAGAAATTTTAATCTTGTTTTTTCAACCATATTCATCTCCTTTTTAATTTTTTTATATTTTCTTCAATTTCATTTTTTTGAATTTCTTTGTTCTATGTTTTAAATTTAAAAATCATGTCCAAAAAATTCATATACTCCATCAACCTTGTAAGAGTTTCATATTTGTTGAAGAGAATAGTCTTGGGTTGAGGAATCCATCAAGCTTCGAATTGTATGTATTCACATAAATACCGGTGAAGAATATATATGTCTATATATATATATATATATATAATAGGAGAGGTGATAACGCTTATGTGTCAGCACCACAAAAATTATATTTTTTAAATAATTAAAATTATTTTTAAAAAATGATTTTACATCAGTTCTAGAAAATAGGGAATAATTGTAAATCTGTATTTATTATTAAAAAAACCTCTACAAATAACGTATGTGGTCCTTTTTTTTGTGGAAATATATTTTTAAATTTTAACCATCTTTCTACAACCTCCTCATTTAAAGAAAAAACAAATGTAGATAATAATAATAATAATAATAATAATAATAATAATAATAATAATAATAATAATAATAATAATAATAATAATAATAATAATAAAATCTTCTATATATATATATAATTGGAGAGGTGATAGCGCTTACGTGTCATCACCCCAATAATGCTGCTAAAATTTAGGAATTGCAAATTTATGTTTATATTTACATAAATTTAAAATACAAATTAATTTAGCCTATTATTCTGTAACTATATTTCTACAAAATATTTGGTAGATAATTTCATGTACAAATAATGATGTTATAATTTAGGAATTTAAAACATATTGCATGTATAAATAATGATGCTATGATTTAAGAATTAAAATATATTTATATTGAATATAAAATTAAATAGGTTAGCACCACAAAAATTCTTAAAATTTCGCATTTTAAAAAATATTAAATACTACATCTACTCATCTTTTTAACTATTGCTCAATGTTATATATAACTTATTAAATGCTTCAATCTATTATTTTATATATTTATATATATAATCAAAGTCTAAAACAAATAATTTTGGAAACGTGGGTAATGAGTTGTGTATGGAGAAAAACAAGGGAATATTGTTATTTTTTGTTTCTGCTAATTATATAAAATATTATTAAAATTTTCTAAATAATGAATTTAAATAATAATAATGATAATCATCTTTTTTTAAAGCATTTTATAGAATTATTCAAAATTTGGATTGATAATTTAATTATTTTTTAAAGATAATAATAATAACAATAATAATAATAATAATAATAATAATAATCTTCTTTTTAAAGTCTTTTATAGAATTATTTAAAATTTAGATTGATAATTTAATTAGTTTTAAAAGATAAAGATTTAGTATTTTAAATTTTAATACAAACCGTTTTGAACACATTTATAAAAAGAATAGGGAGTGTGATTCATTTTTTTTGGGAATTTATCATATTTTTAATGCGATAAATAATAATAATAATAATAATAATAATAATAATAATAATAACACTGAAGTTAGAATTACTACTATATCAAAATCTAAAACAAAAAAGGTTAGAAAACTATATTTAATGAATATTTAATGTTACAAAAATAGTGAATTTTTATTTGAGAAGTCTACCACGAATCAGTCAATCAGTCTTTCAAAAAAAAAAATATATTTCTACTCCTCCTTATTTATAACAAAACAAATGCAGATTGTTTACATTAATTTTTTAATTCAAAAATTTAATGAAATAGTTTGTAATTCTATTTAGAGTGGTTAATCCATTTTAAAAAATAAAATTTTAAAATGTAATTTGAAAACAGTTTCAAAAATGGTTACAACTTCCCTACTTTATCCCTCTTATATCCAAATTATTATAGGAGTTTTCAGAATTTCAGATGCAAAACATATTCATCCGCTTTCACTATTAATGTCATTTTTTTGCAAGTATATTTGTATGTTTCATTCTTTGTTCTTTGATCAGTGAGAATAATAATTAATTTTAATGTTTTTTATGTTTCATTCTTTGTTCTTTGATCAGTGAGAATAATAATTAATTTTAACGTTTTTCCCTTTATTCTTCTTTTATTTTCTCTTTTCAGGTTTATCTGCCTATGTTTCATCTCATCAATGTTTTCATTGGTGAAAATTGTGAAGTAGTTGGATTACTTCATTTTTTCTTTTATTTAATTTTCTTTTAATGTTTGCTTTACTTTTATTGTTATTTTGATTTTGCAGTTTTGTTGTCATATTACATATCTCACAACGGATTGGATTTGTAAGTATTAACAGAATATATATTCAAAAATATATATGTTATTAAAAGTGTTGTATGCACTTGATAATGGTATATATTAAAATTTATAATTTTTTTTTGTTATATATAACATCAGAATGATTCAAAATGAGAAAAGCTCACTTAAGAAGATGACAGAACTTTCATATGCCTCAAAAAGTGTTTTATTTTTGTGTTGTAGACACATTCTTTTATGTTTTTTTTTTATATTTGATCTATGTTTTTTCTTTTAAAAAAAATATTCAAACATTGTAATTAGGACCACTTAACTACTGTTTATTTTTAAAAAATAAATTGCAGTTTTATATAACGTTTTTCTATTTTTTTTTTGTTTATTGTATTCAGTTTGTTTGGTTATTTATAGTGCATTAATAAAATGTAATTTAATCAAATTATAAACAAATTACTTATATATAAAATCAGATATGTGTTTAATTTCAATGTCAATTTATACATGTATTATTAATCATGTATTAAATCCTATTTCCAGGTTTGTATTAAATATTAAATAATTATTAATCATTATAATTTAATTAATTTGTCCATTAATAATTTGACTTGAATTAATCAGTTAATAGTATTTTTGAAATTTGTGGTTTTGAATTACTCTAATAGCATTGAATGAAAACATTCATTTGGAAAGTTAGAAATTGATTTTTTTGTAAAAAGAAAATGGTTTTATTAATAGTTCAACATAAATATATTGTAAACTAAAAAGTAGTTGATTATAGATATTAGAATAATATTATAATATTATAACACATAAATTTGTGTACTAAAATATTAATTTAATATGCATGGTCATATAAATATTAATAATGTATTTCTATAACTATTTTCTAAAAAAATATTAACAAGTAAATATTACATTTTCTAAAGTATTTTTAATTAAGTCATTAAATAATATTTTTGAAATTTGTTATTTTGAATCATACATATGTAAATATTTAAATTTGCTTTTACTTTTATAGTATTAAACATTTCATGTGAAAGTTAGAATTTAATTTTTTTTCGTAAAAAATAATGGCTTTATTAATAGTTTAACATAAATGTATTGTAAACTAAAATGTAGTTGATTATAGCTATTATAATAATATGATAATATTATAACAAATAAAAGTATGTACTTAAACATTCATTTGATATGATAATTTAAATAGTAATAATGTATTGCTATTATTGTTTTTTCAAAAAATATTTATAGGTATATAAAAAATTTTATAAAATTTTTTTAATATAAAAAAATTATGACATTTAAAAATATCCGCGCAACGTGGGGGCACGAATACTAGTATGACTAATACGAAAAGAGGAAAATCGATCAAGAAAATTGATGACTATGTCGATGTTGCCTTGAAATCAAATCTACAAATCAAAAGAATTTTCACGTTTTCTACGGTGGACGACTTAAACTCCGATTTTGTACAAAAATACAACATAAAAGATCGAAGAATATTGTGAAGGAAAAAACTTCACATGTGAAAAAATCAAAGCCCGACAATAGTGAAGAATATTGCTAAGGATTCTGAGTTAAAAAAAGTCATTTTTTTTATATTCATGAATATTATAGTATATTTACAACGATTTTGATTCGGTGTGTTTGTTGTGATCTTGGTTACATTTTTTTATGTACAAATTTTTTAGTAGATTATTATTGGTATCAATTTGCAATAATATTGATTTTAGAAAGTGTATAAAAGTTGATATAATATCAGTAAGTTTAATTTAGTATGCATATAGGTATGAAATTTGATTTCCCAATAAATTTGTGGACTATTACATTTTTTGTTGGTGTTTAGAAAGTGTATAAAAATTGATATTAATTAGTAAGTTTAATTTAATATGTATATAGCATTTTATTGTATGAAATATGTATAAAATTTGATGTCCCAACAAATTTGTAGATTATTATATTTTTTGTTGGTGTTTAAAAAGTATATAAAAGTTGGTATTAATTAGTAAGTTTACTTTAGTATGTATAAGCATTTTATTGTATGAAAATAGGTATGAAATTTGATGCCCCAATAAATTAGTGGACTATTATATTCTTTGTTAGTGTTTAGATAGTGTATAAAAGTTAGTATCCATTAGTAAGTTTAGTTTAGTATGTATAAGCACTTTACTATATGAAATAGATATGAAATTTGATGCATCAACAAATTTGTGGATTGTTATACTTTTCACTAGTGTTTAGAAAGTGTATAAAAATTGGTATTAATTAGTAAGTTTAGTTTAGTATGTATAAGCATTTTGCTATATGAAATAAATATTAAAAGGAAAATCACCCCACATATCTATTTATGGGTTAATATTACGGCCTTTATATGTACTTTTTTAATTATTACTTATAAAGTTTTAATTACAAGTATAAACAAATCAGTTTTAATTTATAAATCAATTAATTATATTTTATTAATTAATTTATTTAATGTTAATAGGTGAGAGAAAAAGAAAATTATGAGAGAGAATAAGTTTATAATTATCAATTACACCTTTTAAGGAATTTCTTTTAACACATCACACGCCACACCCCACATATCCACGCCGATTTTCTCTTTCTCTTCTAACTTCTCCATTCTTCTTCTTCTCTATTCAAACGTAAATTACCGCAAATCTTGTACACACTGTCAATAATCAAAATTTTCGATTCACAAACAAACATGTCGAAGAAACAAAAATTTCTTCATACACCTAAAAAGAGTTCGAGATCTGTAGAGGATGTATCTAATCTTAAAATAGAGCCTCCAAGTTTTAATATTCTAACTCAAACTCCACCGCCCAAGATGAATGCAACTCCGGCGAAGAACAAAGTTACCCCTCAAAAAAAGAAATAAAACCAAGTGAAGCAGAAGAAACAAGAATCAAAGAAAATGTCCACTCCTCCAAATTGTGAGGGTCAAAAAAGATGGACCGCGCATAGCAAAAGAACATGATCTGGATACTACCAATTATCCTACACCAAGACCAAGGAGATCAGTTGACAGATAGATGATTGGCTTAGAATTTCATTCCATGTTTTGGTTTAGGATGCTGTTTATTTTTTGCTTCAATTTTTGACAACATATACTATGCATTATTGTTACTATGCACTATTAAATAAATTTTCTTGATTTCGTTCGTGATTTTTGGAAATCAAAAATATGTTTTATGTTAAGTATAAAAGAATACATTGTTAGACTTAATCTTCCCAGGTGGATACAAATTGGATACCACTTAGATGCCAATTTTATACTGTGTTAGTACTAATTTTTCAAGTTGGATACAAATTGGATATCAGTAGTAGCCAGTTTTAGATTGGGATTTTTGTTTTGAAAAACACTGCATACATAAAGTAGTAAGATTTAAATATTTTAAAATTTAAGATTTAAATATTTTAAAATTCTATTTAGATACCAATTGCATACATTATTACAATTAGGCTTTCGAAATGGATACCAATTGAATAGCATTAATTAGTTTTAGCTTGGCTCACTCAGTTGAAATCTTAATGTGTAACACCTCGGACATCTATAAAAGCTAAAGAGAGCAAAAGGGCAAGTCCACGAACCCAAAATATACCATGGACCCTTCACGAAACCCTAAACGGTCCATTTAAGGATCCACGACCCGTTTAGGGAAGGTAGCCCAACCGTCCAAGGCTGCCAAGATTTGGGTCAACTTCAAACATCTATATCTCTCAGCACATAACGAATTAGGTGACCCATGACCTATCAAGTAAAAGGTCTTTGAGTCCTCTTTCCAATGCCACCAAGTTTGCCTCATTATAAGTTTGGCGTAAAAAGTTATGCCCGTCTTAATGAATCCCTATCAGACAGTCGAAGCTTCATGGCCGGTGAAGTTTCTCATGGACCGTGTAGCCCTAAAACGGTCCATGAAGCCTCTTTTTTAAGGCACCTCGCCAGTTTTTATGTTAGGATCATTTTAGTCTTTTCCCAAAGTGTTTGGTACCTAAACTACATCGTTTTAAACCTTATTTCAAGACATGTATAAGTGAATTAAGTCCTAAAACTACCCATTCTAAATCATTCACCTAAATTCCTAAATTTCCTTCAAGTTCTTCCCCAAATTTCTCTCTCTAAAGCTAAAGAAGAAGAATCTAGGGCTTCAAGATCAAGTCTCCAATTCACTATAACCTTTGGGCATTGATATCTAAGGTATGTTCGTATTCATGAAGTCCTTTCCTCTATAGGGTTCCTAAAATCTTCAAGTTTTACAAGTTAGATTCTTAATTCAAAGTTAGGATTTTATTCAATCTTCATGGGTTCTTTTCAATTATGATTCAATTACTTGTTTCTTATCTTCTAAAGCATGAATTGAAAGTATTTACATGATTTTGAGTTGAATTCATATGAACCCATGCATGATCCATGATTTTTGACTATATACACATGATGAAGCTTATGAACTATGATTTATTGAAATTATGCATGTTTTATGAAAGTAATGATTTTGACTCAAGTAAGCTTATAGATGAAGGTATCTATATATTCTATGAAGCTTGACCACATGACATGAATGACATCTAGATTTTCCATCAATGCTTTTGGTCTATTTTCCTAAATTAGGTCTTGATTAGTATGGCATCCGAATATGCTATCAATGATTATAGATCACACTTTTAAAACTATTTTCATTAGTAGTATGGCACTTCTAGTATGAAGTTAATGACTATGGGCCTTATAAAGCTATTATGAAAAGATCATGAATGGTGAAAGTTTTTCTCACGCATGGTCTAAGGAGCTACTCTATGATATTTCTAGCTTGGATTAGTATCTTAATTGTACTCTTCCATGGATGATAATATGAATAAGATTAATGACTATTCTGTGGGATTTTACTTAGCACCGAGTGGAATTTTGGGATGAAGGTTTCTGTGAGCGTACGTGGACCTTTAGTAGCAATCCCCTAAGTCACAGAACTATGTGCCACCATAGGATTATCTTAAATGACCTAGCTAGTGGATCCACAAATAGCATATGAATGACGTGTAAGGATGCTATCTTGGCAAGTAGAATTTCCTTCTTTCGGTATGAGGGACATATAGGATTCCATGTTATAGCTCACATGGTCTATGTCGGTTAATGATAAACTTCCCACAATAATGAACTAAGTTACTTTCAAAATATCTCACAACGTGTTTTAAATATGTTAAGCTTGCATTGCATTGACCATGATTATGATTTATGTTTCTAACCCTTTTTATCTTAAGATTTAGCTTGGTCATTGCATGTCATGTAAAAGTCCTTTTTAGCATGATTTCATACCTTTTATGCATTGCTATCATACTTAGTACATTCCATGTACTAATGCATACTTATGCCTACATTGTTTCATAATGTAGGATCTGATGCTCCTACCTCTCATACTCGTGGCTAAGTTGATCCTTCATAGACTTTAAAGACTGGTGAGTCCTCTTGTTTCGAGGACCGAGACTCTTTTATAGCTTTCCTTTATTTTAAGTTTTCAGACTTTGTATGTGATGTATGAGTTATGTTCCAATCACCTTCCTTATGATATATGTATTAGATGGCTTTTGAGACTTATATAGACTTTCACTTTGTTAAACACCTTTGATGTTTAAAATGCTATCTTTTGAAGACTTTATTTCTATTAGCTTGTATGATGTATGCTAAGTGGCCTGTGTAGGGTCTCTTGGGGTCTTATATGCCTTGTTACGCCTAGGGTAACTTTGGATCGTGACATAATGATATGTTGTATTTTTAGCTGGATACCAGTTAGATACCAATTGCATACATTGTTAGACTTAATTTTTTCAGTTGGATACTAGTTTGATACCAATTAGATACAAATAGCATACAGTTGTATTTTCAGCTTGATACCAATTATATACCAGTGAAATATATGATTAGACTTAAAAATTCCAATTCGATGTCAGTTGGATACTAATTGGATACCAATTGTCTACACTGGTGAACTTAATATTTGTTCCAATGGATACCAATTGCCTACACTGATGGACTTAATTTTTGTTCCAATGGATACCAATTGGATATCATGTGGATACCATATGGTTATCAGTAGTAACCAGTTTTAATTTTTTTAGTCTACATTTGGAAAACACTACATACACATAGAAGTAAGTAGTACACATAATAAATGTTCTGAAACCAGAATTCTTTAAGTTAAAAGACCAAAAAAATTGAACGGATCTATTTGTCACAATTAAACAATTAAAATAAAAACATATTATGACTAATTTTTAGAAGGGTAATTCGAACATGTCTTCTTATTGTGTCCCTTCCGACGACATGTGCTACATTTTACTTTAGACCTCTTGAATTTCACATCAGCAAACCCCTTCCAGCGTTCAAGTTGTGGTCTCCCTACCAAAAGAACGCTAATTTCAAATCAATTGTTCCTAGTAATTATGTTTTGTTAAATAGTATACCAAATGCATACAAGTTTTTTACCAATTTCATACCAATACTAAACACTGGTTCATACAAGATTCATACCAAGAAGAGTATCAAATTCAAAATAAACACTAACATGAACATTTTTATACGCATTTCATACTAACACTAAACGCTAGTTCATATAAGAATCATACTAAATTCGAACAAGTTAATTGTAAGAATTCTTTAATTATAAACTAATAGTATATAAATCAATTCCATTACAGGTATATACAAATTTCTATACCAAATTCATGCCAAAAGTAAACAATTCTTATTTAAAAATTGAATAGTATACATTAAAAATTTGTTGAAATAAAAATTGAATACTATTCACTAAAACACATTCGAAATAAATACTAGCCTGGGCAATCTCATTTACCACCATGCCTAATAATATTGATAAAAACCTTCCATCATAGAGAAAGATAATGGCGAAACAAAAAAATCGTGAGAGAAGAGAAAATTTTGAATGACTATTGTTTAGAGCGATGATAGAGAAAGATACGAATTTTGAATAAAAAATAATCGATTTATGTTTTGATAGACAATTAAAAAGTGAGAGAAAATGTCAATAAATGTTTTGAGCTAAACAAGGAAAACAAATATTCTGTTTGTTATGGCTCTCTTGATTTTATGCATATTATTAATTATCATTACTATTATTAATTTGTTTGTTAATTTATATTTCGTTTTTAATTAATTTATTTTTTTAACAAAATGGTATATCACATTTTTAAAACCTTTTTTAATTTAGTCAAATATTATAACTTGTAATTGTTTATTGTTAAAACTTGAAAGATAAAGAATAATGTCATAACTTATAATTATTAGTCATATAGATGTCAATTATAAAATTTTCACATATAAAAAAGGAGAATAAGCAAGAAACGCAAGCAGATATGTTGACGCTGTGCTCCATGCTTATTCCCCTATATTAGATAGTAATATTTGTCTAAATATAATTTAAAATATAAATGGTCGCATATATAGTTTTCACCAAATGTAAGGTTCATTTTTGATAATTGACTCATCTTTCGTATATTTTTATATTTATTATATTTATTTAAAGTACAGAAAAGGGTCAAAATACCCTTAAACTATGTGAAATGAATAAAAATACCCGATCAAAATATCCTTAAACTATGTGGAATGAATAAAAATGCCCCCACTTGATATTTTGATCCAAAGTGCCCTTAGTGTTACTTAATGGGTTAAAACTGCTCTTTTTCAAATAAATATTTTTTTTCTTTTTGAACACATATATTTTCTAATGATGATTTTTTTAATTAAAAAATATCTATCCTAATTTAATTCGAAAAAGATTAAGAAATGAAAATTAAATTTATAAATATATAATAAGTCAATACTTGAGAAATAACGTTAGCAAATATTACTTAAATAAGTATTGGCATCTAAAAATATAAAATGTGTTTATTTTAATATATTCTAAGTTGTAACTTGTAACTCGTATAATTGTAAGTTTTATATCTTGAACATATTATGTGTATATTTGTGAATATCATGTATATATGTATGTATATCGTCTACATTGTATATATACTCTATATTATAGATGATATACTATGTGAATATTTAGTATATATTGTAAGATGTGAATATTTTGTATATATTATAAGTATATTATGTGAATATTTGGTATATATTGTAACTATTCTATTATTATAGATAGTATACTATGTGAATATTTATATTTATTGATTTTTTCGTGTATCTTGATTTAAATCTCCAATTGATAAATGATAACACTATACTACACATTTCAAATTTCAACTTTGAACTTCCAAATTTTTTATTTATAACGATAGTATTTATTTAAAATTAAATTGATAACACTACACTGGATGATTTCAAAATTAAATTAATGTCTCAACTTTCAAGTTTAAACTTTCACAAATAAAATTTAAAATCCAAGTACAAATTTTATATTTCTTATTTCTTTGTTCAAATTCAAGTTTCAAATTCAAAATTTGCAAATTCAAATTTCAAGTTCCAAATTTCAAAATGATAATTGAAAACATTACACTATAATTTTTTTTTGAATATTCTAATTCATTTAATTTTGTGGAAGATGAAGTTGGGAAAAAGAATATTAGGCAACAATTATTAGAAATTATAGATAGATGAAGAAAAGATTGCGTGAAAAATGAAATTTGAACTTTCAACTTTTTGAAATTACAATGGTTACAATTATTTCAAAATTAAATAAATAACAATACACTATATTGATTAAAAATCAAACTTTCTGCAACACCCCGGAAGTTTCTAAGTTAAGACTCGAACCATTTTTAAATTTTGCGTATAAGGTCGTACCAAGTGATTCTTAATTGGTCTTAGATTCTAAGGTCAATTCATTAGTGTGGGAATGATTTTGGATATCAATTAAGGCCACTAGAATCCCCTAGTACAAAGTTGAGTTGGAAGCTTCCCTACCGAGTAAGTTTTGACATAAGATTCTACTTAGGTCAACTTCAAACGATCATATCTCTCAGCACATAATGAGTTATGTGGTCCATGATATATCAAATCGAAAGTATTTGAGTCCTCTTTCCAACGCCGCCAAGTTTGCTAAATTTTGAGCTAGAAGTAAAAAGTTATGCCCGTTTGAGTGAAGCCTCTATATTTAAGGCATCTCATTCATTTTAGAAAAGGGTAATTTGGTCTTTTCCTTTTCCCACTAGGTTTCACACGTTTTTCCTCACTCAATTAAGGGTCTAATAAGATGCTAAGCCACTCTTTGTCGTTCCTAAACACTTAGAAAAATAAGAGAAGAGTTCAAAAGGAGAAAGACCTAGGGTTTCAAGCGTTCTCCAAGATTCGTCGATTTCGCCAAGAACTTTGTTCTTCCTAGGTATGTAAGGCTTCTCACAGTGTTGGATTTGTTCATCCTTATGCCAAACATGTAATTCTTTCGTTAATTCGCCCATATAATCGTTTATGTAAATATTCTTGAAGAGTTCTTGAGTTTTAAGCTTCATTCTTTAACAATGGATGTTTTGAGTTCTTGAGGTGAATGTTTTGCGAATGAGTGGTGTTTCTTGATAGAATTTGAGTGGGATTTCGATAATTTTGTGTTGGATTTGTGAATCAAAGAGAGTTTGGAAGAAACCAATCGATTCTAGATAAGTTAGGACCCGAAATTGAGCAAACAAATTCATCAGATTTCTGGGTAGGAGGCTGGGGCGGCGCGCCACCATAGCGCCAGAACTACTTCTCAGTAGTTTGGGGCCTGGCACGACGCGCCAACAGTGCGCCCCAAACTCTGGTCAGTAGTTTGGGGCCTAGCGCCCCACGGCAGCAGTACGTCAGGGGTCATCTGGCCTTTTTCCTTCTGTGTTTCATTTCGAACGTATTCCTTTGAATCGTGACTACGTTCTCTTCTTTGTATTAGCTCCTAAAGGCTCCATTAATCCTTGAGAGATCCTACATGTCCTAATCAAATGTCTTAATTTACATTCCAAACTAAAGTAAGTTTAAGAGGAAATTTCAAGAGGTCTTTTTGAGTCATTTTGAGAATTCTTTTGTAATTAACAATGGTTTTGAACTAAGTCTTGAGAAAGTAAATATGAGAATGAGAAGAGTTTTATTCACGATTGAAAAAGAGTATAAGAGAACTAAGTATTCCCAAATGTAACACTTTTACATTTAAAAGAGAGAAACATTGATTTTTAAATGAGTTTATGAGTCAGATATGTTTTCAGAGTATTATCTCTTTTAAGAGGATCATTTGAGTAATTACCTCAAATTGAGAAAGATTTATGTTTTATACATTTGAGCATGAGTATATATTATTGGGAGTAGTATTGAACACCGATACGGGGATGAATTCATTACCTCAAATTGAGAAAGAGTTATGTTTTATACATTTGAGCATGAGTATATATTATTGGGAGTAGTATTGAACACCAATATGGGGATGAATTCAGACAACTCAAATTCCTCATAAACCATGTATGCCAACATGGGTAAATTATTCATACTTTTTAGATGATTTTCGTATGCCTTCGGGTAGAGCTTAGTGGATCCACTTAGTTGAGGTGTCCTATACCCCGGCAAGGTATAAGACAGATCTGGCAGCATTGGAGAGACGTTGTATCATCACGTAGCTCATAGTAATGGTTGTCGGTTAGAGAAACTCCATAATAGAGTAAAGAGTACTTTCATTGTATTTTCATATACAATTTTCTTTGAGTTATTATATTGTAATTTGTGAAGCTTTAAATGATTTTATCTCTAATCATGCTTTACATTGAGTTGAGTTGAGTTGAGTATTTCTTTCAGTCTGGTTTGTTCAGTATATGCTATTATTGCATTCTTTCGGTAAGAGTTTAAATGATTTTTCCATCATGATTTATATTATATTTCAGTTGAGTTACCATCAGAGTTTTAGTTCAGTTATTTGTTATTCAGCTATATTACATAGTCACACATTTCGTATACTGATGTCATTCGACATGCATCTTTTTATGATACAGATACAGGTACTTAGGATCCTCAACAAGAGTCTGTTGAGATCACTTCATCCGCTTGTCAGCTTTTGAGTAAGGCCTCCTTGGTTCCGGAGGACTCTAGTTTTATAAGTTGTTAGTAGTAGTTCTCTTGAGGAGTCGTGGATCTTATCCCAACACTCATCTTTGTACTGTAGAGGCTTCATAGATAGAAAGTTTTGGAGAGTCTTTCAGTTTCAGAGGTTTTCTTTAAAACTTATGTTTAATACTTAGTATATTCAGAGAGTTTTGAGATTTACAACATTTTTTATCTAACATTTCTTTCAGTTTGATGCTTATGTATGCTTGAGTTAGTCTTTCGCTTATAGTCAGCCAGGAAAAGGGTTTGCTTGTGGACCAGCAATGGTTTATGAGTGCCGGCCACGTCCAGGGTGTAGGCTCGAGCCGTGACAAACTTGGTATTAGAGCACAGAGTTCAAGTGTCCTAGGGTTTCTATGAAGCCGTGTCAAGTAGGATCTTATTTATGGTTGTGAAGGCCCCACTTCTATAAATGAGGGACTACAAACATTTAAGAAAAGTTTCCCTTCTTTTATACTCTGGATCGTGCAATAGAGTTGTCACCTAAGAAACTTATTCAGTGCGTTCCTCAAATCCATTCGACTACCCTCATCTCAAGGTGGTTGAGATAGTAAAGCCCAAATCCTTACCGATCAGTTATTCTCAGATAATGTCTTCAGAAAGTCATGAGATTGCAGAGGGGCTTGAGAGAAGCCCGTGAGTGAGCTCAAGTGTTGAGATTCGAAAGAATGCACTCTTATTCATATGAATCATGCGTTCGACCTAAAAGTGAAATGTACTCCCAAACTTCTCTTCTCTAAACCTTGTTTTAGTTGAGACCCTTATGAGGAAGTATGTTTTAGAGCTTGGATAGTATTTTTTACCCGAAAGATAGTAAGATTTGCAATGTTATAAGCCAGTAAGTAGTAAAAGTGCCCAGAGTTAGAAGTATACATTTAGAAGTGTAGTAACCTAAGGGATGTAGATAGTTATTGAGTAAAGTATGTAGTTGTAGTCATGCTCCCAGTAAGTTATTAATGAGGACTTTTCCCTTATGAGTAGACAAGGAGTGATGAGTTTGTGTAGATTTCACGAGGCAGAGGAATAATTACTAGTCCAGATAAGATAAAGTATACTTTAACCAAAAAGAAGTTTATGATGAGGTGCCAATGCATTAATATCGACCAAACATATGTTTTGAATAAAAGAGCAGAGTATTTATGAGGTGATATATCTAATCTAGGCCTATGATTTTTAAAAGGAGAGCCACATGATATTCATAGGGTTACAGAACTAATTAGGCAATGATGTATAGTGAATGAGTAAGTGGTACTTAAGTGGTGAAATGGAAGTGTGGTAGTAATCTGTAAATAGGTAGACTGAGAGATAAAAAAAAATTGACTACTTGTCATGAGATCTTAGTAAGAGAGTGTTTCTTAAGTTTATCTAGTAGTTGTAAGTTAGTATATTAAGCGAGCAATTATATTGATATCTGGGTTTAGTAATAGACACTAAGCTTGAATTTGAGATGAGTGTCGTGATCAAAAGGATGGCAACCTAAGGGTGATGATGTTAGTTTTGAGATTTGATCTGATAGATTTGACATAGAGTAGGTGAGGAATTAAGGTGTTAGTTGCAATGAATGTGAGTGGTATAAAGTGCGGCTAAGTCATTAGAGTAACAAGAGCATTAAGAGGTGTACCCGAGATCGTATGTAGTCAGATGAGGTTCTAATTAAGTTTATGATTTTTTCATGTGTGCCTAGATTGTATATTTGAGATATCAATGTGGAGTAGGCTGATGTGAGCATTATTTGTTATCCGTAAGAGTTTGGTCATATATAGTCAATGATGAGCCTTTCAAATATAGTTCAAGTTTCCTCCAGTTAGGTTAATATAAACTTAGAAGGAATCTTAGTGCCTGCACGTGTTGAATTTAGTAGCAATGAGAGTATCATTTCCTAGGTATTAGAGTAAAATGAATATAGACTAGTTTAGAGATAATGTAATAGATCCATAACTTTAAAGTGTTAGCTTTAGACCTAAGGGGGAGATGATAAGATGAGAAACCAAGTCAAGTGTTGAGAGTCAGACAGTAATGTGTTCAGAAAGAGTTAAAGTGATATATCCATCCATTCATACTCTAGCGTATTCCTCAAAGTTCAGTCGTTACAACATCTTGTTGATGTCTTTAATATCAGAATTGTGTTCTTGACCTATGCTCATATACTTCAGATAGATTCACATATATGCTCAGTTCACAGAATGAAGGGCAAAAACTTTAGCCCATTCATCTCAATCTTACTCCATAAAGTTATGAATATCAGCCTTATGATATGAACCTATTCATATAAGCACTCATGTCTCATAGTATGCCCAGTCTCGTGAATTCATGATTTACTCTCAATGGCTAGCAACATAATGTTATGCCATGCATATTCTTATATCAAATATCTCGAATGAATCGTGCTTATGATCTTTCTCCCTAAAGTTCTTTCAGTGATCCTTTTCAATTTTGATAGTGATGTTATCGATAGTAGTTGAGTAATGATAGAAGGAGAGGGTTGATGTTTCTTATAGGGTTGATGTTTCTTATATTGGTAGATGGTGTTCTTATTCCATCTAAGGTTATAATGTGAAGGAGGAACATGATGGCGTTTTACTATGAGTAATAGTTAAATTAGAGAAAGTAGCGGTTCCCGATAGTAATGCATGAAATTTCACTTGGTAGAGATGATGAGAGAGTGAGAAATTCTTAGAAGGTTGGTTAGTAGGAGTCCATGGAGTGGTTATAGTTCTAGGCTTGAATGAAGTATGGATAGCATATGGATGAATGCATACTGCATTAGGTGGTTCTTGATTAGGACTCGAGGTTGGTTGAATGCAATGGTAAGGAGTAGTATTCTTGGGATGAGATTCCCTATAGAGGTATAGAACTTGAATCTTGTGATTTGGATTAGTATAACCATCTCATGTTTAGCACCTTGTGAATTAGAGATTAGGCTTGAACACAATAAGAGCAATCGATTTGACTTAGACGTTTGTAAGAGTAGTCATATACTCTAGTGGGAGCTATGAGCTGCAGCTAATAAAGTGTACAATCAGAAAAGAGAGCATAGTTGAGAAGTGTTGCTAAGATTAAAAGCTACCACCCATATCACTCAAGAAATAGTTGTCTTATTCTTACTTCGTACCTGGATACTCTTGTTTCATGTCATTGCCTGTAATCTTGAAATCTTATGTGAGCTTCGTGCTAAGCATGCTCTAGTCCAGTTTCAAAACTATTAGTATCAATCAGTTCTGCCTATGTTAGTAGGAAAGCTCAAAAGCCAAGAGAGGTAGTGATCGTAAATCTTTTCCCCTCCATTCTCGGTTTAACCATCATTCGAGGACGAATGATCCCAAGGGGAGATATTGTAACACCCCAAAAATTTCTAAGTTAAGACCCGAACCATTTTTAAATTTTGCGTATAAGGTCATACCAAGTGATTCTTAATTGTTCTTAGATTCTAAGGTCAATTCATTAGTGTGGAAATGATTTTGGACATCAATTAAGGTCACTAGAATCCCCTAGCACAAAGTTGAATTGGAAGCTTCCCTACCGAGTAAGTTTTGACATAAGATTCTACTTAGGTCAACTTCAAACGATCATATCTCTCAGCACAAAATGATTTAGTGGTCCATAAGATATCAAATCGAAAGTCTTTGAGTCCTCTTTCCAACGCCGCCAAGTTTGCTAAATTTTGAGCTCGAAGTAAAAAGTTATGCCCGTTTGAGTGAAGCCTCTCTATTTAAGGCATCTCATTCGTTTTTAAAAAGGGTAATTTGGTCTTTTCCTTTTCCCACTAGGTTTAGCACGGTTTTACTCACCCAATTAAGGGTCTAATCAGATGCTAAACCACTCTTTGTCATTCCTAAACACTTAGAAAAATAAAAGAAGAGTTCAAGAGGAGAAAGAGCTAGGGTATCAAGCGTTCCCCAAGATTCGTCGATTTCGCCAAGAACTTTGTTCTTCCCAGATATTTAAGGCTTCTCACAGTGTTGGATTTGTTCATCCTCACGCCAAACATGTAATTCTTTTGTTAATTTGCCCATATAATCATTTATATAAATATTCTTGAAGAGTTCTTGAGTTTTAAGATTCATTCTTTAACAATGGAGGTTTTGAGTTCTTGAGGTGAGGGTTTTGCGAATGAGTGGTGTTTCTTGATAGAATTTGAGTGGGATTTCGATAAATTCATATTGGGTTTGTGAATCAAAGAGAGTTTGGAAGAAACCAATCGTTTCTAGATTAGTTAGGACCCGAAATTGAGCAAGAAAATTCGTCAGATTTCTGGGTAGGAGGCTGAGGCAGTGTGCCACCATAGCACCAAAACTACTGCTCAGTATTTGGGGCCTGGCGCAATGCGCCAACAGTGTGCCCCAAACTCTGGTCAGTAGTTTGGGTCCTGGCGCCCCACGCCAGGGGTCGTCTGGCCTTTTTCCTTCCGTGTTTTATTCCGAACGTATTCTTTTGAATCATGACTATGTTCTCTTCTTTGTATTAGCTCCTAAAGGCTCCATTAATCCTTGAGAGATCATGTATGTCCTAATCACATGTCTTAATTTACATTTCAAACTAAAGTAAGTTTAATAGGAAAATTCAAGAGGTCTTTTTGAGTCATTTTGAGAATTCTTTTGTAATTAACAATGGTTTTGAACTAAATCTTGAGAAAGTAAATGTGAGAATGAGAAGATTTGTATTTACGATTGAAAAAGAGTATAAGGGAACTAAGTATTCCCAAATGTAACACTTTAATATTTAAAAGAGAGAAACATTGAATTTTAAATGAGTTTATGACTTCAAATATGTTTTCAGAGTATTACCTCTTTTAAGAGGATTTTGAGAAAGAGTTATGTTTTATACATTTGAGCATGAGTACATATTATTGGGAGTAGTATTGTGCACCGATATGGGGATGAGTTCAGACAACTCAAATTCCTCATAAACTATATATGTCAACATAGGTAAAGGATTCATACTTCTTAGATGATTTCCTTATGCCTTCAGGTAGAGCTTAGTGGATCCACTTAGTTGAGGTGTCCTATACCTTGGCAAGGTATAAGACAGTTCTGGCAGCGTGGGCGAGACATTGTATCATCACGTAGCTCATAGTGATGATTGTCGGTTAGAGAAACTCTCTAATAGAGTAAATAGTACTTTCATTGTATTTTCATATACTGTTTTCTTTGAGTTATTATATTGTACTTTGTGAAGCTTTAAATGATTTTATCTCTAATCATGCTTTACATTGAGTTGAGTTGAGTATTTCTTTTAGTCTGATCAGTTTAGTATATGTTATTATTGCATTCTTTCGGTAAGAGTTTAAATGATTTTCCATCATTATTTATATTATATTTCAGTTGAGTTACCATTTGAGTTTCAGTTCAGTTATTTGTTATTCAGCTATATTACATACTCGTACATTCCGTGTACTGATGTTATTCGACCTACACTTTTTATGATACAGATACAGGTACTTAGAATCCTCAACAAGAGTCCGCTGAGATCACTTCATCCGCTTGTCAGCTTTTGAGTAAGGCCTCCTTGGTTCCGGAGGACTCTAGTTTTATAAGTTTTTAGCTGTAGTTTTCTTAAGGAGTCGTGGATCTTGTCCTGACACTCATCTTTGTACAGTAGAGGCTTCATATATATAGTTTTGGAGAGTCTTTCAGTTTCAAAGGTTTTCTTTAAAACTTATGTTTAATACTCAGTATATTCAGAGAGTTTTGAGATTTACAACATTTTTGATTTAGCATTTCTTTCAGTTTGATGCTTATGTATGCTTGAGTTAGTCTTCCGCCTGTAGTCAGCCAGGATGAGGGTTCGCTTGGGAACTAAGCAATGGTTCTCGAGTGCCAGGGTGTAGCCTCGGGTCGTGACACTTTCAAATTAATAAGTTAAAGAACAATTTAACGTTATTAAAAAGTAAATACATTAAACCGGCCCAACATACAAACCCGACCCACTAAGGCACATGGGCCCATGACCAAACCCGACACATTAAAACCAAAGGGAAAGGATAGATTGGTCATGGGCTAGGCAACCGCCAAAAATTTGTTGTTCAACTCAGATCGGACCAGCCCAATTTGACCTGACCTAACCCGATCCGACATGATATTAAAACCTGATGAAAAAAGTACGACATATTGACCCTCTAGGTTATTTTTCTAGATTTTAGTATTTTCGATGTTTAGAGCTTTCCAATAGCGATCTCAAGTCATTTATGACTTGCTGGGATTGATTTTTTGGACATCGGGTCATTCGTTTGGTTTTTACACAAGTTTTTCTATTTTGGAGCTTTTGAAGTTTGAATATTGGTAAAAACAAATCCAGGCAATCAACCACGGAATACGATTCTGACGGTTTCCTAAGCTCTAGACTGTTAAGTTTTGTCTAGAATGACCTTTTGTTCGGATATCAAGGCTTCTCGACTCACTTTAAGCTACCTTGTGACTTATAGCCAAAACAGAGCTAGGGTGTGTGATAAGAATTGGGTTACTTGAATAAACAAGACACTAATGTAGAAGCGAAATTATAAAGATTACATACAGAAATTGAAATATGTGTGAAATTCGACAATAAAATTCATAAATTTCAAGAAAAATGTTAAGAATCCTAATTGATCTTAGTATTCAAAATTAGCGGATTAAAACTAATTATTGCACTAATAGAGTCAATTCAAGAACTTAATCAAAAGTGATCTAGACACCTATTTCGAAGAAATTAGAAATACAATTAGTATAAGATTAATCACCTTTTTAAATTTACTTTAATGGAAACAAAAGATATCAAGTTAAGAATTAATCTTAGCTCTTAAGAATTATTCTTAAAAGGTTGTAAGATAAATCCATAGTCACCATACACAAAGGTGTAAAGAAGATAAACCTCTCATGTAATATTAATCATGTAAGTCTCCTTAAAATAACAAAACCTACCCATTTATATAGGAAAAATCTATCCCAAATAGAATGAGATTCAAATCCTATTTTTATGGAAATAATAAATAGGAATCTTTTTAAACTAGGAAACTTTTTAAGCTAGGAAACTTTTTAAACTAGGAAACTTTAAAATAAGAATTTTTAAACTAGAAAATTTGGCTTTGAGCATTCAGCCTTTTGAGCTCTCTTTTGGGGCTTCATATGGCCCAATCTTCTTCCTTTTGAGCTTAAATTTGGACAGTTCTTCTGTGACAAACATATTCTTAATTTTCCGTTGAAGCCCGCCAATTTTAATGGAGGTATGCCAACGTAGTTGCTATCATCCTTCTCTTTTTGAAAACAATTCATTCTCGAATTTGAATCTTGCAAAATCAAGAAGACATGCATTAGCAAACAATATTTATTAATCAAAAAGCAACAAAGGTAGGAAGCAAACAATATAGTGACTATGTTTCAACTTAACCCAATTAATTTTAGCATGTACATATACACCCTTATAAATCATGCCGATATCATCATCCCAATAGAAAATTCTACTACTTATATAAGCTCAATAAAATTCTCATCTAGATGTCATTACAAATGATTCATTCAACTCCAATTTAGTTTGATCGATAAAGTACACCATTGGACATGACAAAGACAATACAAAGTTTCTAAAATATGCATCAAATTGAACACTTTTATGATAAAGCCAACCATCCTCAATTATACCTCCCAAAGATCCCACATAAAAATTATTCACATAAGCATTGAAGTTCTCATTGTCATGTATCTCCTCATCACTAGTAGAAAAAACCTTTTTAAACTCATAATCACCAACACTTGAAGAATTATGACTCATCACGTATAAAGAATCATATTCCATAAGTTATTATTCAAAACCATATTTGACACTAGAATAAGAGAACAATTATCTAACTCAGTCATAATCCTCCCGGTACAAATATCACGCCTCTTTTCAACAAGTGGGAATCCACAATCACCTATGTCATGCTCAATTTTAAAGAGGAATGAATTACTATTATTCGATTAAGATATTACAGTTAATAACTTATTATACAGAAAAACAATATAATCCTCAAAATTAATATAGTCACCAACATAAAAATTAAGAGTGTGGCTCATTACCTCCAAAGAGACCTTAGGTATTTTAGAAATATCAAGAATGTGGATAAACCAATTATGTATGTAACGACCCGTTAGGTCGTTTCAAATAATAGAACTATTTCGACTCTTCTCGTAAATTTTAAATGGTAATCTTGAACTAGTCACTTGATTATGGTTTTTAATTGGGGGTATTTATTAAATAATTAATAAATAGTTGATTGTAAATGGGTCAAGTCTGAAATTTATTTAATACCCCACGTCACTTGGCCCATATGTAGAAACAAAAATAATAAAATTTAGCAGTTTTAGTACATAATTATTTTATTTAGAAAAGAAAAGAGGGAAAGAGGAGAAAAACAAAACGCGGCATCGAACGAAAACCAAATTGAAACGGTTGTGCCTTCAGGTAAAATTTCAATAAGTTCCAAGATTATTCTATAAATATATACTAGATACAATGGCCCATGCTTGGCCCAATATATATTATTTTATTTATCTCAATATATGTGGCACATGTAAAATTTTGAGAGTTAATCAAATTTTAATATGTTTTTTTAAAATATTTTAATTTGTTAATTATTGTGATTTATAGTTCTTCGAACGTAATTTTCAAGTAATTTAAATATTTTAAATTGTTAATTATTATGATTTATAGTAATTTTCAAATAATATACATTATTTTTTTGTCTCAATTTATGTGGCACATATAAAATTTTGAGAGTTAACCAAATTTTTAATATGTTTTCTAAAAATAGTTGTTAATTATTGTGATTTATAGTTCTTTGAACGTAAAAGTTAAGATAATTTTATTACTTTTAATCCCATGCTATTCTTAGTGTAAAGTAATTAAATAAAATAATAATAGTCAAATTTTAAAATTTTAAAATTTTAAAGCAGATGAAATATCTATTTTTAATATATGAGACAAATAGATTAAAACAAAAGCAAGTAATAAAATTAGTTACCAAATTGAACAAAATTTCCAACTAAAGAAATTTATGATAAGACCCCACGTGGGCATCCATGAAAAATCAAGAAGCTGCAGTTTAACACCATCGGGGAAAATTTAATTGGCACAAAAAAATTAACAAATTACCAAAGTAACCTCTTGACCCCGAAGCTCCTCTCATTCCCACTTATTATATAGAGTAATTAATGGTTGGAGGGGAATTTATATTACTATATGATTATATCTTTACCATATACGGCTTAGAGCCATTGTATGGCCGAATGCGTAACAAAATTTATATTATATTGTGAATTGAAGAGTTAAAGGTGTATTGTGATTGGAAGGTTGAGAGCAACCATTAATGATTAGCAACTAAGGTCTTAGTTGTGATTGGTAATCAAATTTGAGTTCTATATGTTATAATTCAATTGAGTTTTGGATTGCTGCTAGCCTGCCACTGGTTTCGTAACCAGTGACTTCCATTTTTATATATTATTATTTTATTATCATATTATAAATTAAGTTTTGATATATTCAGATAGATAATTAAATATTAAGTGTATTGTATTACTTGAATACCATTAAAGTTATGATAATTTGAAAAATTGAGACTTACCCTTAGGCTTGAACTTTAGGAAAATGACTATAGATTTGGATGGGTTATCGAGTCTAGGCTAGATATATAGTAATATGGGTGTCTACGGACTCGTTTGCTTATGAATATTGTATACTTGATAGATTGGAAACGTTCGGAGGCATTGAAGAAAGGAAAATCATTGGGAAATTAGCTTGCTTTACTGCGGTTCTTCGATTAAGGTAGGTTATGGTTTATTCTATGTAATAGAGAGACTCTTAATAGTAATTGATAGTTATTGAGTAATGCTATGAAATTTTCTATGTACTTAGTTGTTGTGGTTGGATGATTCATGTATTGTTGTGATTGGTCTGTAATCCCAAGACTGCGAAATCCATAATCTTGAACTTGTTCTATTAAAGTGATGCCTTGAATAAAGAAGACTTAATGAAATATTATTAAGGAAGTGGAAGGAGAAGATAAGAATGATAAATTAACTATATTGTTGGATCGGGTGCCATGAGCAGGCACAATATATTTGGATCGGGTGCCACGAGCCGGCATGAGATATTTGGATCGGGTGCCATGATCCAGCACAATATTATTGGATCATATGTCATGTTCTGACACAGTAACATTAAAGAAAAACATATAAAACAACTTAATGTACCCAATCTCGAAGAATCTATTTCCTAAAAGAGCGTGGTGTGGAGGCCTGAGTCTTCATGTGTATTCTTGATATTGTGGATTGATTACATACTTGTTTCGGTGCTGTTGTCGCTTGTTCATGTTGTTTGTTGCTTGCCACCTGCTAAGTGCTATAGTTGATTTTATACTCTTACTTTATGTATATTAGTTTCTATTTTGATCGGCCGATGATATCTACTTAGTACATGTTGCCCTGTACTGACCCCTACTTGTATTTTTCCTCGTTATCCTTTTGTGGAGTGCAATGAGTGTACCAGCAGCTTCGACTCGCCCTTAGCTCTAGCCAGTCTTCAACACATCAGGTTCCAGGGTGAGCTATTCATTCTGGCTCGTGTTGAATTCTCTTGGTCATGGCATGATGTCCTTGGTTTTCAGACACAAACTACTTTGTTTGTTTATTTTGGTGTTTTTGATACTCTTATACTTGGTGTGTGAGGATTAAATGTCCTTGGTGTGATGACTTTCAGGTTTTAAGAATAATATGTAATAGACCCTAGCGAACTTTTGGTTCTTACATTAATAAGATTTGAGCTTCCGCAATATGGTTGTATTTCGTAAGTTGAACAATTAGTATAAGTTGGGATTTGAGTTCGTTGCTTCGCCCACCTTGAAGGTTAAGTGTGGGTGCCACTCATGACTCATTTTGGGTCGTGACAATATATACCGTACTTAGTCTTATATAGCACAAGAATAACATCGCTTCATTTTTCCATACTTATTTGTTTTAGATTCACAATTATCTTGTTGAACTTTTTGTCATGATCGGTATGTCCAAAATAATTCTCTTTGCCTTTATCATTCTCATCAACATGCACTTGCTCAATGGGACATGTAGTATCGACCACCTAAGGATTAAGTTTATCCAATAATGAATTTTTCAATGCAAACTTTCTCATAAGTACCTATAAGAGAGTCAAAACAACTAGAAAAAGAAGTATGAATTTTAGAGTTAGAATAAGAAATAACCTCTTTCAAACTCTCTTGTTTTTCTCTCTCTAGCTCACGATCATTCCTCTTCATTTTGCTCTCATGTTCATCTCTCTTTTCTTTTCGCTCGATCTTACTCTTTTTTTTCTCACTTGACATTTCATTCTCTTCGCACCACACATCCTCTCCTTTTTCTTCTCTTGGGATATCAACATGCATTCTCTTACTCCTCTCATTCTTTTCTCTCTCAAAATTTTTCGTTGCTTCTTTCACACATTTCTGATATTTATAAATTTGAAATAGAGTTAAAGTTGCAAGTATATATTTTCTTTTGTTTAGCTTAAGAGAAACTCTATTCTTTTCCCCGTCATAAATTCCATTCCTATTAAACAAGTATGGACCTCCCAAGTATGATATGACAATCTTGTATTGAAATTACATCACAAAGAACATTATCAGAATAACTCCCAATAAAGAAAGCAATCATGCATTGCTTAGTCACCTTAAACTCACCAAAATTATTCAGTCATTATAGTTTATAAGGAGTAATGTTTTTGATGTATGTAAGCTCCAACTTCTCCACCACGTATGAACTTACTACATTACCACCACTTTCAGTATTATTAATCATAGAGAAACTATTACCCTTTATCCCACACCTTGTATGAAAACTATTTTCCTCCTTAAATCAACTAAGAAGGCATTCATATTCTTCAATATGTGATCAAAACTTCAGCTAAGTTGGTGTTGCTTTGAGTTCTATCTTCAGTTCTCATATGTTTCAAACATCTCAAAAATATCAAAAAAAATAAATATCTCTCAATTTGACTTTTCTCTCTCTCTACTGGTTTCACACTCTCTTGCCTTTTTTCATTTAAATTATAACCTTTGGATGGATCCTTCAAGATTTACATATAAACCCTATTAGTAACAACCTTTTATAAGTAAGATATATAAATAAAAGAATTTATCAATACCAGACGAATTAGGATTGATGAGGCAAGAAAAAGACTAATTTTTGTAATAAGAAAATTTTTTCAAATTCCCCCCTTCTTGATTTCCTCTATGAGCTAGAAAATCAAGAACCAAAACAAATTTGAGTTTTCTTGAAAATACCTTGATTTTGAAGTAATTAAATCCCCCCCCCCCCCTTTTTGGCTGTAATTTTCATTTTTTGGCTTCTTTTTTAATTTTTTGCTATGTAGCTTAACTTTAAAGGTACTACAATAAAGACATTTTTTTTCTTTTTATTTTATTTTGAAACTCTAACGATTATCAAAAATGAAACTTGTTGGTATTTTCGTAGACTGATGGTGAGCTTATTGGCTTTTGTGATTGACCCATCTCCTTCTCTATATTTATGACTAGTATTTTATATTTCGAGATATTTTGTATATCTTTTATATATGTCTAGTCTATACTCAACCTTTTCTAGTAGCTTTGCACTAGCTTCCTCTAGGTTTTAAGATGGATCATTGTATTTTGTCCGTGTTTGAGGTAGGCTGTTCAAAACCGAACTAAAGCCGATAACTCGAATTGAAAATGGTTATTAGTCTATCAGTAATGAGCTATTGGTTTAGTGGTTTTGATAACTGTATTGATTTTTTTTTGTTATCGAGTTATCGATTCTTAACGGTCTGAGGTTTTTTCTTAACGGGTTAACCAATAACCCAATAGTAAATTAAATAACTATATTTATACCATTATGTATATAAAGTCCTTGACTTAGAGTTTAGGTTCCTACTTTTATTTCTGACTGTCTCAAACTCTTAGTTATTCTACAATGTAAAAGTGTTTGTTTTTTAGCAAGATGCAATTTGTGAATTCATGTGCATAGTTCATTTGGTTTGTCACCTTGTTTCTAAGTGATTTTCAATGTTTTTTTTATATCAAATCTTAATGGTTAAACCGATAGCGATCAATAACCGCTGAATCAATAATCGATAAGTCAATATCTTAATGATTTAGCATCTCTACAAACTGATAACCAATAAGTCAAACTGATAAACTTCAAACTGAATTGAACCGATCGATATGCAACCCTAGTTTGAGTTTTGTATACATACATACATATATATATGTATGTATATATATATATATATCCTCTTTTTTTGCGATTGTTCCTTATTTCTGTCTGTTTATGCTTCTTTCTATTTCTTTCACTCACTAGGTCCGTTATGGACTAAGGAATGACTTACCTACTGGTGGTATTTAGAAGGTTCCATCATCACCGGTGTTGTTAAGTACAAAACTAATATCTAGTAGAATCAGTGAATTGATACGAGACGTCTGTATCATATTTTCGGAGGTTATATGACATCTTAAGGAAGATTCTTTCATTTAATTCTATATCGTGCGTCCATAGTCCTATTGGTTTATGAAATTCTCATTTGTTTCACTCTATCACAGATGGTGCGCACGAGAGGTGCCACAACCAGGGAAGATGCTCGTGAGCAGATAGAGCTCAGCTAGGGGCAGGGTTAGAGGTTGACCCAAAGGTCGTGCACGAGCTACATCGCAGTTCAAGATCGAGATAGAGATATGACCCCTGATATGGTTATTGAGCAACAATATATGCCTATTCCTCAATAGTTGGTGGGGCCGGGACTAGCCCAACCGCCATTCAGGCTTGTATTTGCACTGGGACTTCAGACTTTCATCGCTTAGTTATTAGTGATGTTAAAAGGTAAGCAACAATCCCAATGGGTCCCGGAGAACAACCTGTTGTTGTGGCCCAAGTAGAGGTACCACGAACACATGTGGCTACTCAGCCCGCAGTAGTTGAGGCCGCCATGTCAGTAGAGAAGTAAAAGATATTGGGCAAGTTCTTGAGATTGGTTCCTTCGAGGTTTTTAGGGGCTACAAGAGAGGATGCTTACAAGTTTTTGACTAGCTGCCGTGAGAGGTTATACACACTAGTTTGGTTAATTCAAGAGGGGTTGATTATACATATTATCAACTGGGTAGACCAACATACGTATATCAAGTGTAGACCAGTTGGTTCACCTATCTTAACTTAGACGTAGTTCTCTGCGGCATTTTTGGCCAAGTTCATACCTCATATCGTCAGGGACAAATTGAGAGAAAAGTTCACCAGGCTAGAGCAGGGCTCCATGTCATTCCTGGAGTACGAGACCCATTTTCACGATCTCTCCAAGCATACTTCTATATTTCTGCCTACATAAGAGCAGAGAGTTTGGTGTTTTGTTTGAGGTTTGAGACTTTTGCTCTAGATTGTTATAGAATCCTTTACATCAGTGAGTAGATTCTTTATGGATATAGTTAAACATGCTCGTACTATAGAGGTGCTCTATCATGAGGCCCTTTTAGGTAGCGATAAGAAGGCTTGCTTTCAGGGTAGCTACAGTGGTTCTCAGTCTCGTGATAGGAGCTTTTCAAGCAGAGATCAACATACTTATAATCCTTAGGGGCAGTCTAGCTGACCAGTTCAGGCCACACTTTAGACTTCAAGGTATAGAGGTTGGGGAAGATCAGATAGTCTTCCACCTAGACATTAGAGATTTCCCCAGGCGTAGGGCTTTAGCGCCTCTGAGTAGAGGCAATGCCCATGTTCATAGGGGTGGTCCCTAGAGTGCTCTAGGAGGTGCACAAACAAGTAAAGCAGGTGGTAGAGATGAAGCCTAGTCCCAGGTTGGATGAGGGAATTTATATGCGGTTCCTATAAGGCCAAGGGGTGAGACCTCAAATTTAGTTATCATAGGTATGATCTCAGTTTGCCATAAACTGGCCTTTACTTTATTTGATCCAGTCTCTACATATTCATATGTGTCTGTTTATTTTTCCCCACGGTTGGAATGGCTTTCTGAGCCTTTGTTAATGTCATTGCGTGTGTCAACTCCATTAAGTGATTCTTTAGTAGTGGATCAGGTCTATAGAGCATGTCTAGTGATGATACGGAAGTGTAACATGCAAGATGACCTTATTTTTCTTGATAAGTTAGATTTTGATTTTATGATGAGCATGTACTAGTTATCCCTCTATCGTATGGTCCTGGATTGCTTTGCCAAGATCATTACCTTAGCCATGCCTAGTATTACTTTGGTTGCATGACAGGATTCTGGTAGGCACACCAATTGCGTTATCTCATATGTTTGGGTTCAAAGATTAGTATCCAACGGGTTTTTAGCCTATTTAGCTTATGTTCATGATGTTAGTAGGGAGGGCCCTACAATTTATTCAGCTCCTATTATGTGTGAGTTCACATATGTCATAGATTTGGCATTAGACATCTAGTCCTTAACCAACAGGTTAATTCGGCTTGATATGTCCAATCCCAATCCAATTCTTGCTTGTATTGAAGCTTGCTCCACCCTATTGAAGTAGATTTGAAGCTGGCAGTTTGAGGATGAGCATTTGGTGGCTATTCATGATCGAGTTTTAAGCGGTGATACTGGTGAGGCAATCGTAGACTCTGAGGGTGTTTTGAGATTTGGCGATTGTATTTGCATTCCTAGAGTTGGGGATTTGATTCATGTGGTACTTTAAGAGGCTCGTAACTCAAGTTATTCTATTCACTCGGCCACAACCAAGATGTATAGAGATTTGATGAAGCATTACTGGTGGTGCAATATGAATAGGGATATAGCAGACTATGTAGACACTTTCCTATGTTGCTGATAAGTGAAGGACAAACACTTGAGGCCTAATGGTGACTTTAAAAGATTACTCATTCATGAATGGAAGATGGAGCGGATCACTATAGACTTCATTGTAGGGTTGCTGCGGACTTCTCGAGGTGTTGATAGAATTTGGGTCATCGTGGATCGATTGACTAAGTTTTCTCATTTTTTAGCCGTACAATCTTCCTTCAGTGCAGAGAGGTTGGCCCATATCTATGTTCTAGAGGTGATTTACCTTCATGGGGTGCTGGTGTCTTTTATCTTCAATAGAAGCTCTTAATTCACTTCTAGCTTCTAGAGAGCATTCCAAAAAGAGTTCAAAACGCGGGTTGATCTTAGCACGATATTTTACCCGCATACCAATGGACAATTAGAGCAACTATTCAGGTTTTAGAGGATATGCTTTGAGCTTGTGTGTTGGATTTTGGAGGACAATGGGATTAGTTTTTTGCTTTGGCGGAGTTTGTTCAAAGCAATAGCTACAATTTAAGTATTCAAATGGCCCCATTCAAGGCAATGTATGGTAGTTGTTGTCGATCTCAAGTTGGTTGGTTTGAGTTTCAAAGCCTTGGCCACTTGGTACGAACTTGCTTTAGGATGTTTTGGCTTGAGTTTGTGTGATTTAAGGTACGCTATGGGAAGCTTAGGGAAAGTAGAAGAGTTATACTGACCGTAGGAATTGTCCTTTGAGCTTTGATGTTAGTGATCTTATTTTCATCTAAGTGTCGCCTTTGAAGGGCATGATGAGATCTGGGAGGAAGGGCAAGCTTAGCCCCAAGTATATTAGGCCTATTGAGATTCTTTGAGCAATTGGAGAAGTCGCTTATGAGTTGGCTTTGCCACCTACCTATTCAGTTGTTCATCCAGTTTTCCATGTGTCAATGCTTCACCGATAGGTCCCTGAAGAGTCCCATATATTTTTGTATGACTAAATCCAGTTAGGTTACCATTTGACCTTTGTGGATGAGCAGTTGCTATCTTGGCCAGGGATGTCAAGAGGTTGCACTCGAGAGTTATTCCTTTGGTTAAGGTTTAGCGGAGACACCATCCAGTCAAGAAGGCTACTTGAGAGACCGAGCATGACCTGCGATCCTAGTATCCCCATCTGTTCAAGGCTTCATGTATTTTTTAACTCTTTACTTTCGAGGACAAAAGTCCTTTAGTAATGTATGCTGTAATGACCCACTAGGTCATTTTAACTATATTTTGGTATTTTCGGCGTTTAGAGCTTTATTATAGAGACTCTAAGTCATTTATTACTTATTGGGATTAATATTTTGGTCAACGGGTCATTTAATTGGTTTTTATGCAAGTTTTCCTATATTGGAGCTTCTGAAGTTTGAATGGTTGACTTGGATCAAAACTCTAGGAAACAGACCTCAGACTGTAGTTCTAATGATTCCGTTAGCTCTGAAACATTGAATATGTTCTAGAAGGACCTTTGATTTGGGTCCTGAGGTTTTCGAACTCACTTTGAGCTACCTTGTGGCTTATGGACAAAATGTAGCTTCGATGTGGGACCTTATTTTTATTTAAACAACCTCCGATTGAAGTTTTGACTGTTCTATTGAGTCTGGAATGATGTTTCTGATTGTGTTGCATATTTGGTTTGTGTTGGGGTACCCCAAACTATTTCTGAAGGTTCGGTTGAGACTTGTGATTTCAATCCCAAGAGTTGATGCAACGACTGTTGGTGCAGCTGTCATTTGAAGTCTAGGCTCACACCTACGGAGCCAAGGCCCACTCATGCAGAGCTGGCTGCATCTGCAAGACTCCGCTCCTATGGAAAAGCCATTGCTCCTGCGGGATCAGGCATGCAGAGACGCGACCACTCCTACAGAGCTAATTGGCCTTATTCACCCTCACATTGGCAGCCCAGTTTTTGATTCTGCTATGTCGTAGCTATGACATCGAGGTCGATAGAGCACGATTACAGTGATTAAATCACTAGTGTGTTCTTCTTATTTCATTTTTAATTTTAAGTGTGGAGAGATCTTTGCTTGGTAATTTCATAGGGGATTCATTGCATTGAGTTGGGAGTAGCTAAGAGGCGTCATTAAGGTCGTTATTCACATGTCAAACTTGTAGTTTCCTTTTATTTTCTCCTTTTTGGTTCCTAAATTGAATTCTTGAACCTTTGGTGCATGAACTATTTTAGGGAACGTTTGACCTTGGATTCTGCCAATTTTTGGGGCACGAGTTCCTTGAGATGATTGGGACCCATTGATGGAGTCAATTTATAGATTCCTAGTGTGGGTCCCATAATGCCATTTTGTCTCATTTTAGTCCCATTTTCAATTGTTGCAATTTGATTGTCAAAATAATTGTACTGACTTCGGGATCACTATTTTAATAGTGTGGCATCATTTGGAGGCAGTTCAAAAGAGAAAAATATTGATTTGGAGGTTTAGAGTGCACGTGTTCGGTTTCGAGGTGGGCTTAGACTTACTATTAATAGACCTTTCTTGTTGATTATTCTAGCATGATAATTTTCTAAGTGTTGGGTTGGTATTTAGCATTATTCATTATTGTTTCTATAATTGTGTTGATTTGGTCTTCCTTTTAATGATTTCGAGTAATGTTTGGGTGGATCATAACTAATTTGCTGTCGTACTTATTCTTGTGGGTTGTGGATAGTCTAGATTGGCCTTAGTAATGATGATATTTAGCCTTAGACTAGTTTAGTGTCACATCCCACCCCTATACCCTGGATGTAACATGCACCCAAAACAACAAGTGACCCGAGAGAACCACTTGGCCTAGCATGAAACTAGTAAAGCTGAACTTTAAATAAAATGTGGAAGCTGAAGACTCGCTAAGAATTTGTAAACAAAATAATATAAAATAGTATGAACTTTAATTAACTGAAATATTACAAATGTTAAAACTGCATATAAATGACTTAACTTGACTATGTCTATGAAAACTCTACAACATTTGAAGTACAACTACCTTTATGTAACAAAATAAATCATTGCCTAAAATATTGTTAAGTCCTTGGTAATAATGGGAACTCATTAAAGTTGATAGCATAGCGTACTGAAGAGTATGTTTACAACCTGCATATTTGAAAGTTGGAGCTACATCGTCCAATGATGTAGCACCGAAAAGAGGCGTCAATACTTTGAATGTACAAGCATCTTAAGTAGTAAAGTGAAACAATACTAATATATGAAACTGATAAAGCTAGAAAACTGAGTCATGAATAATATAATAGTAAATAGAACTTAATAACTAAAAATGAATGACGAACCAGAATGTTGAATTTTAAAATAATATAAGTAAAACTTTCTAAAAATATGTTCATAAAACTAAAACTGGAAATTGAATGACTGAAGTCTGGACAAAACTTGAAAATAATGCTTGCTAAAAACTCTCTTTAAACCGGTAACCTTGGCCAATCATATATTATCTCAAAATAAATAATTATAATTTTATTGGTGAGTTTCTTACAATCGACGTACATCACATGAGCTCATGATGTCAACAGCTAAACTAGTTGGGAGTGTTGCCCTATGCCTTGCCAGGGTATAGAACCTATTTATCTAATGTTAATCCACTAATGTAAAGACCCTCCAGGTAATTTCCTCTTTATTGCATTGTTTTTTGCCTTTAGAGCTTTCCTCTAGTGATTCCAAGTCATTTATGACTTGATGGAACTGACAGTCTGATCACCTGGTCGTTTATTTGGTTTTTATGCGAGTTTTCATATTTTGGAACGTTTGAAACTTGAACTGTTAACTTTGTTCAAAACTTCAGGTAGACGGCTTCTGAATGCAATTATGACAGTTTCGTTAGCTCTAGAATATCGAGTTTGTTCTAGATATGGTGTGGAGCTCAAGGCTTCTAGGCTCATTCCGAGCTACCGCATGGATTTTGGCTCAAAGCAAAGCTTGGGTATGGGATCCACTTTTTTTTAGACAACCTCCATGGGAAGTTTTAACAACTCCATTGAGTCTGGAATGTCTAATTTAGTTGGATAGTATGGTTCATTTGCATGCACGGGGTTCCGAATGAATCTGAGCCTCAATTGGGGCATTTTGCCAAGTCCAACTTAAGCCGGTGCACCTCAAGTTGTTCTTCGTGTATGCAGGCTTGAAGTCACGTTCACAGAGACCAAGAGTTTTGTTCACCGCATTTGCAGGCTCAACTCTGCATTTATGGAGAGAAGAGGGCCTGACCCTTCACAATCTCGTATGGGCTCCTACATTCTCGAAGAAGTTCAGGGTTGACCTGACCTTGATGACCACCACGATCACGGCCATGGGCCCGCATTCACGGAAGTCATTTAGCTGGTATTATTTAAAAGATGATTCCCAAAATTCATATCACAATTGCATTTTGTTAACTCGATTATTTGGTCCATAGAGCTTTGATTGAACTGATTTTTGTTGCTTTGGGTCGGGAATTGCTTGAGCTTCGTATTGGAATCATCGAGATTGTGGGGGGGGGGACTTGTATTGGAGGTAAGTTCTTGTCATGAAGGACCTCTCCTACCTCTTTAATGGTGAATTGTGCATTTTGTTATTGCATGTTCTATTTTATCTTGCTCTTGAGCTCGAATTGTGCCCGTTTTAAGGGCACAAGTTCCTTGACCCATATGGGATAAACTGATTGTGTCAATTTTGAGATTCATGATGTGGGTTCCATAATGTTGTTTTTTGACTCATTTTTGGGCCCATCTTCAGTTATTGTGAATTGGGTGTCAAAACGTATGTATTGAAATTGTGATCGTTTATTTGATAGTGTGGCAGTGATCAAAAGGGTAAGGCTCCACTTTAATGGATTCAGAGCGTGCGTGACCATTTTCAAGGTAGGTTATAACTTATCGGTCTTTAGATTGAGCTTGTGTTAGTAAATTCATGTTGATTAGCTAGCTTTGGGTTGGGTTTCTAGCTTATATCATGTTTATTTGATAGAACACGTGTCTTAGTCTTATTTTTAGGTAGTTTTGGGAGTTTGAGCATGAATACTTTGGTTGTGTTGATTTTATCATGTCTTTTGGTATCTTTATGGTTGGTTGTCTTGATTGGTAGCTTATTCTTAGCCTTAGCCAAGGCATAGGCTTGTGATCGCCTTAAACTTGCAATTTGGAGTCGATAGGCCTTAGAAATCCTCCAACGGTTTTTAGACGACTTAGATCTTTGTAGACTGACATAACAAACTTGGGTCTGTTAGTATGAATCCTTAGCTAGGTGACAACTTAGCTCTTATGACGGTTCATCCATAACTTCCCTTGTGTTTTGACCCTAATGTGATCTTTGTCGATTTCGCGCCTTATTGGCTATCCTTGATTGAGTCTTAGGGTATTCAAGCTGGAGTGGGTCCTTGGTGACTCTGAAGATAGTATCGCTCTACGGTATGTTCCCACATGAAGATCATCTTGTGATTTGAAGACATTCCGAGTCTATTAGCCATGGTTCGAGGTCCGTGCACATGATTAGATTACTAGCCATGGTTTGAGGTCTATGCGCTTGCCTAATAGCAATGGTTCAAGGTGCATGTGTATTCTTACCAGCCACAGTTTAAGTCTAGACACACTTCTATTAGTCGGGTTTGAGCCCTAACATGGTGGTTCTATTGGGATCTTTGGGTTACATTCACCACGGTTTAAGTTCAAGGATGGACATTTCAGTTCTAGAAAACTTTAGACTTAGCCAATATTATCCTTAGCTATTATGTATACTCATCGGGCATATGGGGTCCGTTTGGGTTATTTACTTTCAAATTGCGCACGAGTTTACCTTCTGGCCTTATGGAGGTCCAGTTAGGCTTTAACTAGTTGTTTACTTTACCATATCATACTTTACTAGACTCGTGAGGTATAAAGTTAGACTTTCCATTATCGCTTCATTCTTATGACGTCTAGTTGTTGTTTCTTTCTTGCTTCTCATATTATTTTACATTCTAAGCTCAGTCGGCCTATGATGCCTTGTTAAGTGTATAAAATCGTATTTCCTTGTGTAATGTGTTGATAATGATTGGAAAGATTTATTGATTCATTATTGATGTTGTATCACGATTGTATTGTTGTGAATTGTGAATTTTGAATTGATATGGAAATGGTCATCTCCTCATTAATTGTGTGAACATGTCATTTGCATTGGTTTTGAGACATGGTTGTGACTAGTGTTATGTGAATTGAGAAAGAATAAGGAATTAAAAAGGATGTACCATTTCGAGAGAAGTGTCGTGCACCATGATGGATATTATGATTTAAGGGACGAGTCATACGCCATGATGGATTATGTTATTTAGGTTCGTGTCGTATGCCTCGATATATGCATTGACAAATATGTCCCCCATGGGTTCCGGTCTGAGAGACAACAAATGTGTACCGTTAGGTCAAACATGCATCACTATACTTGTCATTGCATTTCATGCATTGCGCATCTTTATGATTTTTGATTTTGCGAGGACTTTTCTATGGAAATTGTGATTGGTGAACTTGATCTTGTGTGTTGCTGATCGGTAATTGTTGAAGTGATGTTGTTGAACTATATGCTATATAAATTGTGAACTGTTAGGTTGGGCTGGTTTTATGTAGGTTGTAGTTGTGGAGGTTCAGTTGAATTGTAAAGAATACCCGTATTCTATATTCTTAGCTTCGTGTTTAGGAGTTTGCTCTCGTTACTTCTACATTTTTGTAGGTTACGAGCCTGAATCTTCGTGATACTCTCTCTTTTCTCCTTGTCTGAGGCTTTTCTAGAGATTTGTGCGGTAGTTGTTTGTCATCCAGCGGATCCTCTTACTCCAATTTATGATTATGTTCTACTTTAGAGACAATATGATTTGAGACTTATGTATTTTCTTTCAAATCTATTGTAATACATTAGAGGCTTATGCTGGTGACAATTAGTTTTGGAGGTTTTAATTAAGTTGACGTTGTTATCCGCATTATTAAATTTTGTTAAACTTTCAATCTTATTTTACTTCCGCATTTTATCATTATATTTGAATTTAGGCTGACTTGTCTTGTTGGGATAAGACGAGTATCATCACATCCCTTTTTGGGTCATGACAATTTTGACTTAAAGACTTGACTCAAATTTCATGAGCTTTGAAAATTGAATACTTTGCTCGAATTTGATGAGCATCATGACTTGAAGACTTATCTTGAATTTGAGGAGATTCGTGACTTGAAGACTTAACTCAAATTTGATAAGCTTCATTAGATGAAGTCATATAGCTCAAATTTAATGATCTTTATGATATGTATTTTAGGCTCGTGCGTCGAGGAATATTACAACTTACATAGACTCTTCAATTTTAGTTTCGGATGTAAGCTTATCTTCATCCTCAAATCATGTACATTATCTTCAAGAGGCTCAAAATCAGGCAACCCTTGATCTTCATTTGTAGTGATACTCAGTTCCACATTATGAGCACAAGTTGCTAGTTCTTCAAATGTTTTAGTTTTATGCCTTGCAATATATAATAAAAATCCCACTGCATACCTTGGATGCATATTTCAATCTCAGAAGTTTCACTAAGACGATCTTTACAGTTAAGGCTCAAGATCCTCTAGCTATTGATGAAGTTGATGGCTTGCTCATCATTTTTTTGCCAAGCGTTAGTAATATCCATCATGCTCACAACACGCCTTGTGCAATATAAATGCTTAATGAATTCTTGCTCCATCTTTTCCCGGCTATCGATGGAACTAGATTCAAAATCTATGTACCAATTGAAATCATTTCCTTTGAGAGATCGAACAAACTATTTAACAAGATAATGATCATATTTTCTAGCATTATTGAAAGTTTTGACAAAGTGTGTTATATGTTGTTTAAGATTTCCCTTATTGTCAAATAATTGCTACTTAGATGGTTAATAGTTGACGTATATATTTAAGTTATCAATCCTATGTGTATAAAACTTTATATATGTGAGTGAAAATTTGGATGTGGACTCAGATTTATCTTTGATAGTATCACGACCCTGACCCGTCGTGAGGGACACCCATACTAACCCTCTAGTGGAAGAACCATCTAACAACCCAAGCTTAACTTGACAACCAATTAAGAACTAAGTCATGACATAAATACTAAGGAAATAGTTTTCAAAACAATCAAAAGAGTGAGTTCCCATAAAGTTATTGTGAGACCTCATGGTTCTTTCGCATAATATGCATAGCATGACATGAGTGTATGAGGTGTATATGACTCGGTGTATCACGCCAGGAGAATAAGGTTGCAAAGATATGGTAAGATCAAAGAATTAGACTAAATTTATTGGTCAAGGATACCTATAAACAAGTTCAAGTAAAATAATGTTTCTTGTAACCCCCCGCCCGTTCGGAAGGTTTAAGTTAACCAGTACCTTTGGGGTAAGACTAAGAGTGTCTTATATGCTAAGAAGGATGTTTTATAATATAATATAGGCATGCAATGATCGTAAGTTAAGTTTTGAAGTCAAGCAAGTTGTGAAATAAAGGTTGGCAAAAGTTAGAGTAAGCTTCTTTGATAAACTTTATGAAATTTTGGTTAAATATCTCGGAGCTTTTATCCCAATCTATAAAGCTTTAGAAGGACCCCAATATACCAAATCGAAGGTCTACGAGTCAACTTTCCAACACACTAAACCGTTTATTCATACAACTTTAGAATAGAGAGATATTCATATTTTCGTGAGACTGCACAAGCAGGCACGTAAAGGTGGGCCCCATAGCCCCTATGTCGGTTTAGCTTTATCAAAGTTGATTTCCCTTCATTTTATCTCATTATTTTCGAAAAAATAAGATTAAAAACAGTCCTAAACCCTCTCTAAGCGTTCCCCTACCATCCAAGACAAGATCTATAAGATTTTAACGTGGTTTCACCCTCGAAATGCTCGTAGAGATTGTGTTACTTCTTTCCTCCTCATTGGTTGTGATTTAAAGGATTCTTCATGGCGAAGGAGTCTCGTTTTTAGTGTTGCTGCTGCTTTTTGGAGGTAAAAATTATCACCATTCATTTTATTGAGTGAATACAAGTAATAGCTAAGGTATATAGGCATGAACACACGAATAGACGGTTGGAAAATTGTGTTTGGATAGTTATGTGATGTTAGGCTGTTTTGAAGTATTTTATGATGTTGTTGTTGCTGGAATTTTTGGGAATGATTTTTATGTGTGTGGTTGTTGTTGATATGAATCTGGGAGAGAAGAAGAAGCATAGATGGGTATTGAATAGCAAGATAAATTAGCGTAACGTTAGTTTTATTATTGCATTGCAATTTTCAAATGGGTTCTTCTTGGTTCAAGGTCTTGTGTTTGAGGAGACTGTTTGGTATTTGAGAAGAAAAAATATTATAAACTCCATCAAGTTTAAGTTAAGGTTCTCACCTCTTAACCCCTTATTGATTATGAGGAGAAAGACATGATTCCAAATGTAATTATTGGATGAACCCACAGGATGGCGATCGGAAGCCGCGAGTTCAAGTTACTATGGTTAAGTTGAATAATTATAGGACTGTATTAAATATATATATATAAATTAGAAAAACTTATTATAGAAAAAATAATATAACAGAAACAGATAGTACAAGAAAAGAATATAGAAGAATTAATAGAACAATTAAAAAGAATAGAAACTACCCCTAAAGAAGATAGAATAATAAATCTTAAAAAACAACAATGGAAATTTTTTCGTTTAAAAGAATAACACACAGAGCAAGATCAAGTTTCTCCCAAGACAGTTTGAGGGGAGGAATATTGTCAAAAATTTTAGACTCTTCAAAAAATAAACAAAGTACTAGTCAACAATTAGAAGAAGTAATAGATGTAGACAAATATATTCAGATATTCCAACAAAATAAGTTAAAATTATTAAATCCAAAAATATTATATAATACAGGATTTTTTACAGGACAAGCACAATTATATAAACATTATAGAGAGGAACAAATGTGTGTAATAGGAAAAGCCAATAATAGTTTAAGTTTAATAAGCTCAGAATCTTTAAAACAAATAAAGAATTCAAATATGAATTTGATGCACATGGGATTAATAGTAATAGGACTAAAAGGTTTAACTAGAAAGAATTTAGGAACTAAAGTTTTAATTACTATATATGATGATAGATGGACTGAATTAAAGAAATCAATAATAGGTTTAACAGAAGTAGACATGACTAATAATGGAGGACTATTCTATTGTAGTCCAGATTTTATGTTAAGCTCTAAAGATTTTGCAAATCATATAAAAATAGGTATACAGACCAAAGGATATGAAGAAGAATTAGAGTATTTAGACTTAAAATTAATACCAGAAAAGAAATACAGAAGATTAAAAGACGAATCATTAATAAGGTGTAATTTTAATTACGGAGAACATTTATTACATGGTACAGACTATCAATTAAATAGTATTACAGATTTAATTATAAATTTAGGAGAAACAGTACAAATAGAACAAGAAAAAATAATTATAACTTTAGAAAATTTCAAAGATCTACAAATAAAGCAGAACAAATTATTAGAAAAAATAGAAAATAATTTAGAATACTTAAAAGTACAACAAGCAGACATAAATAAGAAAATACAAGGTAAATATAATAAAGAAATAAATATTAAGAAAATTTTGATAAAGAACTTAAAGAATTAAAAGAAGAAATAAGTTTAATTAAAAATATAGTACTTTCATGAATGATCCATTATATTTAGAAATATTAAAGAAAACAGCAGAAATACAACCAAACCTTGTAGGCCTGTCAAATCATCAGCCTCAAGGTAAAGCAGATAATACTACAATAAAGCAAAATAATACAATAATTTTATTATTATTAGAATTAAATAATAAATTAGAAAAACTTATTAAAGAAAAAATAATATAACAGAAACAGATAGTACAAGAAAAGAATAAAGAAGAATTAATAGAAAAATTAAAAAGAATAGAAACTACCCCTAAAGAAGATAGAATAATAAATATTAAAAAACAACAATGGAAATTTTTCCGTTTAAAAGAAGAACAGACAGAGCAAGATCAAGTTTCTCCCAAGACAGTTTGAGGGGAGGAATATTGTCAAAAATTTTACACTCTTCAAAAAATAAACAAAGTACTAGTCAACAATTAGAAGAAGTAATAGATGTAGACAAAGATATTCAGATATTCCAACAAAATAAGTTAAAATTATTAAATCCAAAAATATTATATAATACAGGATTTTTTTGTCACGACCCAAATTCACATGTCGTGATGGCACCTATGTTCCCAACCGATAGGTAAGCCAACCCACTAGTTTTACCTTTTTAACTAAGTAAATAAAATGGAAAGTCAACAATGAGTAGAATATTCCCAACTATAGTCTTCATAAATACGAAAAGCGGAAAACAAAATACCACCCAAGAATTTGTGTCATAAGTACAAGAGCTTCTAAAATACGATGCAAGTCTGAAACTGAAATGACAAGCCTAACTTAAGGAAGATCCTGTCTGAATACAAAAGCAACAGAATAAATAATAAAATAGAGGGAGGTGTGGGCCACGGAATAGCCAAGCAGCTCACCACAACTCCAAGATACTCCAAGTTCGGACTCAAAAATCTCCACGAGATGTGCTCGTATCCGGAATTGGATCTGCACCACAAAAAGGTGCAACAAGTGTAGTATGAGTACGAAATCACGTGTACCCAGCATATCTCATAGACCGACAACGAAGAAGTAGTGACGGGAGTTCATATAAGAAAATCATCTTTTTATTTTACAAGTCTACACTATACACATCAGTCAAGTTTCATCAAATAAGGATAATTAAATATCACATAATGTCCAATCACCAATAAAACTCACAATCAACAAGAATGAGGATGTAATGAGATGCAATGCGATGCGACACCATGAATGATATGCCTCAGATGCCAAGTACTCTCTCAACCGTATATACATGATACTCCTCGGAAATACATCGAGAGTTCATGACCCATGGGGGACTCGCGAGGTCCATATACCGACACGGACGATCTCCACGTGTCTGTGCGGACAATCTCAACGCACTATCATAAAATAAACAATCCCCAGCACGGACGATCTCCACGTGCCCAACTTATAATCATAACATCTCACAATCCCCAGCACGGACGATCTCCACGTGCCCAACTTATACTCAATCTCATGTCAATGCATGTATACAATATTATTTCAATAAAGGGGGATAATGCAACGTCTCAATAAATCAAAGGTAGATATCATATATAATCACCTCAACTATCACAAATATACGGGTTCAATAAAGAAACACAATACACCAAAGAAGTCAAGTCAACAATACATCAGCTAATGCCCACATGCTTTGGCATTCTCAAATTACAATCTATCATATTATAGTAATAAACTTTCCCTTTAATAACACCGGTACTCGTACCAATGCCCGTCACTCCATTGGTACGAGACCCCCATCTTTCGCCCTTACCCATTGTCTATTCCATTTTTAATCTTTAATTAGGAAAATGTCCTTCAACGAAGTCTGAAAGTCTTAACATACCTTGCAAGCTGAACACGTGCCACGAACCCTCAAGATTTTGCCTTTCCCTTTTGTAAAGCTTCAGAATGTTCCGAATCTATCAAATATGTAATATCCATAAGTAATCGAGTACGTAGACGCTCATATTACTGTAGGTCTAGCCTACACACAACAACTCACCCAAACCTATAATTAAGTTCCTAAATCTTGATGCCAACTAATATGTCAAGTCTTATATTCCTAAATTATAAACCTAGAGTTAAGTCTCAATTTCCTCCAAATATCATAAATCTAATAGTATTTATATAATACAATACAACTAATATTTAATTACCTATCTCAACATATCAAAACTAAATTTATAATATGATAAATAATTAATATTAATTGAAATTGAAGCCACTGGTTTCGTAACCAGTGGCGTCCATGAACCACTGCAAGTCAAACCTCCCTTTTACATTTAAAATCCAATTTATCACCTATCAGGACTACTAATGATTGGCCCTCATAACAATTAATCCCTTATTGAACTCAACCTTCCAACAAAACTTATATTTTTTTCAATCTAAAACTTTCACCAACAGTACCCTATCACGTTCTCTATTTCTTTTTCTTTTTCACCCACTATCACAATACTAACTATGCATAATAACAATCAACATGTGCATATAAGAGAAATAATTTGGATAAAAATTTGCTTACCTACGGTATTTGTTCCTTTTTTTTTTCTTGTACCAGCAGCATGCCCTCGTATGAATTGGGTGTGGAGGCAGAAATTATTTCATATAGTAATATAATAATATTAAGCCCTATTAATTTGTTTTAACATATGGGTCAAGTGGCATAAGGTATTATGGAGTTGGCCCATTAACTATCAACTGAAAATTAATTATTTAACAAATACCTGTCAACTAAATAACCGTAGTTAAACGAATAATTACAAAATTTTACGGAAAGAGTCAAAATAGTTCTAGTGCTCAAAACGACCTAACGAGTCGTTACATTTTTACAGGACAAGCACAATTATATAAACATTATAGAGAGGAACAAATGTGTGTAATAGGAAAAGACAATAATAGTTTAAGTTTAATAAGCTCAGAATCTTTAAAACAAATAAAGAATTCAAATATGAATTTGATGCACATGGGATTAATAGTAATAGGACTAAAAGGTTTAACTAGAAAGAATTTAGGAACTAAAGTTTTAATTACTATATATGATGATAGATGGACTGAATTAAAGAAATCAATAATAGGTTTAACAGAAGTAGACATGACTAATAATAGAGGACTATTCAATTGTAGTCCAGATTTTATGTTAAGCTCTAAAGATTTTGCAAATCATATAAAAATAGGTATACAGACCAAAGGATATGAAGAAGAATTAGAGTATTTAGACTTAAAATTAATACCAGAAAAGAAATACAGAAGATTAAAAGACGAATCATTAATAAGGTGTAATTTTAATTACGGAGAACATTTATTACGTGGTACAGACTATCAATTAAATAGTATTACAGATTTAGTTATAAATTTAGGGGAAACAGTACAAATAGAACAAGAAAAAATAATTAAAACTTTAGAAAATTTCAAAGATCTACAAATAAAATAGAACAAATTATTAGAAAAAATAGAAAATAATTTAGAATACTTAAAAGTACAACAAGCAGACATAAATAAGAAAATACAAGGTAAATATAATAAAGAAATAAATATTAATCAAATAGAAAATTTTGATAAAGAACTTAAAGAATTAAAAGAAGAAATAAGTTTAATTAAAAATATAGTACTTTCATGAATGATCCATTATATTTAGAAATATTAAAGAAAACAGCAGAAATACAACCAAACCCTGCAGGCCTGTCAAATCATCAGCCTCAAGGTAAAGCAGATAATACTACAATAAAGCAAAATAATACAATAATTTTATTATTATTAGAATTAAATAATAAATTAGAAAAACTTATTAAAGAAAAAACAATATAACAGAAACATATAGTACAAGAAAAGAATATAGAAGAATTAATAGAACAATTAAAAAGAATAGAAATTACCCCTAAAGAAGATAGAATAATAGATATTAAAAAACAACAATGGAAATTTTTCCGTTTAAAAGAAGAACAGACAGAGCAAGATCAAGTTTCTCCCAAGACAGTTTGAGGGGAGGAATATTGTCAAAAATTTTAGACTCTTCAAAAAATAAACAAAGTACTAGTCAACAATTAGAAGAAGTAATAGATGTACACAAAGATATTCAGATATTCCAACAAAATAAGTTTAAATTATTAAATCCAAAAATATTATATAATACAGGATATTTTACAGGACAAGCACAATTATATAAACATTATAGAGAGGAACAAATGTGTGTAATAGGAAAAGACAATAATAGTTTAAGTTTAATAAGCTCAGAATCTTTAAAACAAATAAAGAATTCAAATATTATTTGATGCACATGGGATTAATAGTAATAGGACTAAAAGGTTTAACTAGAAAGAATTTAGGAACTAAAGTTTTAATTACTATATATGATGATAGATGGACTGAATTAAAGAAATCAATAATAGGTTTAACAGAAGTAGACATGACTAATAATGGAGGACTATTCTATTGTAGTCCAGATTTTATGTTAAGCTCTAAAGATTTTGCAAATCATATAAAAATAGGTATACAGACCAAAGGATATGAAGAAATGATAGGAGGAAATAATTTATTAATATGTATAGGATTTATAGGGAAAATTGCAACAAATAGTAATACAAAATTTAAGTTAAAAATGGAAGACGTAGTAGGATTAATGGGAGACATAGGAATAAAAGTTATGAAACCATTAAAAATAGACTCAGAAGAATATGCAGGATTAGAATGGAATTTGGAAAATTTAAGTAAAAAAGAAATATTAAAACCAAAAAACCATCTAATGTATACTAATAGTAAATGACAGACTTCAATAAGATTCACAGATTATAGTTATATAGATCAAAAAGAAATGGATGAAGAAGAATCAGATAACCAAGAACAAATTAATATTGAAGTAATAGAAGAGGAAGATTTTGAAGTAGATGAATCTATAAGAAAGGCAGAACAAATACATAATAAAAATAAGAATACAGTTTTTAGATGTAAAGGATGTAAAAAAGCAAAGATAAAACTTTAAAATGTAGAAGAACATTTTAAAACTTGTAGATTAAGACAAGATAATTATGGATACAGAAAACAAAGAGATGAAGAAGAAGAATTAGAATCTGTAATCAGTGAAACTAGTTTAAGTAATAAAGAATTAATGGAAAGTGCCTCGTGTAGTTCGAGTCCATTTCAAAAAACTAGTTCAATGCAACAAGTACAGACAACTACTGGTAATTTACCAAGATACAGAGTATATAGAGTGAATCCAGAAGTACAAACTGAAAATTTAAAACCAAAAGGAAAAAGACAACCTATAGAAGAACCTATTAGACTCCAAGAGGGAGGAAATAAAGGGAAAATACTTAATATAGCAGCACATGACCCTCAATTATGGAGTTCAGTAATAGATTTATGGAAAGGAATAGTGGTAGCAGATTATATACAAACCAATCAAGATAATGATGCAGAAACTATGTACAGATATATGGAGACATTTTTAGGAGAATCCACTAAAGGATTATGGGAAGCATATAAAACAGAATTCCCTGAAGAATTTCAAGGAATGGTAAATATGGGACCAAATCCTTATAATTTCACAAATAAAATACATAGCTTAATAACAGGAGAAGACCCAAATAGTGGTTTAATAACATTACAAAGAAATGCTGTGATAAAATTAGAACAGTTAAGTATAAGTAATTGGTTTGGTATAAAAGAATTTTTAAATGAATATTGTTATTACTGTAGTATAAGTGGAAATGCTTTTGATACAAATCTAGGAAAAAAGTTATTTAATAAATTACCAGGAGCATTAGGAAGAGAAATAGAAGAAAAATGGTATAAAAGAGAAGGTGTAATACAAAATCCAGAAGGAAGATGGTCAATAGGACAAAGAATACAACATATTATGTCAATACTACAAGAAAAATGTACAAATATACAAATACAGAAACAATTAAAACAAAATGAAACTCACCTTATTAATGATTCTTCTAAATGAAACTCACCTTATTAATGATTCTTCTTTTAATCTTCTGTATTTCTTTTCTGGTATTAATTTTAAGTCTAAATACTCTAATTCCTTTAATTTAGCTATTGTATTTCTTTCTTAATTCTTTTATGTATTTTGCTTCTAATTTAGATATTCTTTTTATAAGATATTCTAATCTCTTATTATCTTGTTTATTTTTATTTAAAATTTTATATTCTGGACACAATGAATTAATTCTTTTTCTTAATTTTTGAATTTTAGTTTTAACCATTTATCCTAAAGGAATCCAAATAGGTCTTTGCTTTTGGAATTCTATTCTAGATTTTGTATTTTCTATTCTTCTTTCTAAACCTAGTATTTCCCAATTTAATCTAGATGTTATTCTTTCTGCAACGTCGTCGTAACTAACGATTCTTTCCATAAATTTCTTTCTTATATCCTGTACTAATAATTCTTCTACTATTTCTAATAATTCTTTTAGTTTCTTTATTTTTAGTCTAGTTTCTTTAATATCTTGTAAATCTCTATGAAAAATCCAATAATTAAATGATATTTCTCTACTTAAAAGATGTCTTTTCATATAATTTTCTTTAACTTATCCTAATGGGTAATATTTTATTTTTCTTAAATAATGCTTATTAAGTCTTGTTCTGGTATCAGAGAAATAGAAGAAAAATCCCATTCTTGACACCAGAGAACTCTGTTTTTTACTTAATTGATATAATTCAAAATAAAGAGTCTTTTCTTTTTCTTGAAGAGTATGAATTTTTTCTAATAACTTTTCTTTTTCTATTTTAAGTCTTTCCTTTTCTTGGTTCAACCGTTTAAAAGCTTCTGTCATAGTTGAACAATGATCACAAAAAATTATTTTGTCTGTGTCTTTTTGTACACTATATTGAGGAATGTTAGTATTTAGGTTTCTTATTGCAGGAGTAATATAAAATTTAGGTCCTAATTCTCCTCTAGCATAATCAAGAGCTTCAGTTAAATCATTGAAGCCTTTAAATAAAGGAGTAGGAAAATTCTTTATAACATCTACAACTTCTATCCAAGTCTGAAACACTCCTGGTCTTTGTCCCCTGATTACTGCATAAAATTTAAATTTCTTGTCTTGGTTCTTATCAGTAAAATAATAACTTAAAGCATTTAAAACAGAAATGAAATAACTGTTGTCTTTAGGATGCTTATTATAAGTTATCCATAAATTGTCTATCAAACATTTCTGAGGTTTTTACACCCTGGTGTCTGGCTTGAGTCTGAAAGTCATGTTACATGTTGGATAGTTTAACATACTTTCTGGCCCAAAATATAGTCTTTCTAAACTCTGTTTCTCTAACATAGCGTGAGGCTTATATTGGGTATTTTGTAGTAAACTCTTTAAATATAGGACTTTGTATTTGTCTGAAGATTCTCCCATCTTATCTTTGCCTTTATCTACATTCATACTGTAACAGAATAGTTAGTTTATTTCATAATAATTCTACTCAATTGATCAGCTAAATTGTTATCTTTTCCTGATATATGTTCCAGTTTTATGTTATAAACAGAAGTAGCATCTAAGAAATTTAACCATCTCCTCTTACTACTCTTTTTCTCATTTATTTTTTGATGAAACTTTACTATTGCTTCACAATCAGTTCTTATTAAAATTTCTGGTTTATTTAAAATGTTTAATCTAAAACTATCTAACCCATATATTATTGCTAGTATTTCTGCATCTATACTATTAAGATTTCCTTTTTCTTTATACTTTCCACTTTGGTAAGCACAAATTCTTTCCTCAGTCTTATTACTATATTTATTTGGTCTAGTTTTCAGAACAGCTCCCCATCCTTCTAAACTTTCATCAGTTTATATTATTAAATAATCACTTTCTAAAGGTAAAGCAAGGTCAGGAATGTCTTTTATCATTTCTTTTAATTTCTTTACTAATTTTATATCTTCTATATTAAAATTCTTTTGACCTTTAGACCCTATTTTTTAATACAAAGGTCCTGCAACTTTTCCTAAATCTTTTATAAAATTTCTAGCATAATTTAAAATTCCTAAAAAATTTTGTAATTCTTTTGTTTTATCTAATCTGTCTGGCATTTCTAAAATCTTTTTTGCTATATGTGGTTGCAAACTTATTTTTCCATCACCTATTATTACTCCTAGAAATTTAATATGAGTCTTACATAGTTCCATTTTCTTTTTACTTATAATTATTCCATTTTCTACAAATAATTTAAAAGCTTGCTGTAAATGTCCTAGATGTTCTCTCATATTTTTACTAAACACTAATATATCATCTACATAAACAATAATAAAAAATTTATAATCTCTAAAAATATTATCCATTTTTCTTTGGAATATTGGAGGAACAATTTTTAAACCAAAAGGCATTACCAGCCATTCGAAATGTCCTTCTAGACAAGTAAACGATGTCCATTCTATACTTTCTTCCTCCATTTTTATCTGTAAGTATCCTGATTTGCAATCAAATTTACTAAATATTTTTCTTCCTTGTATTCTATTTATTAATTCTATTTTGTCTGATAATTTATAACCATCCATTCTAGTATTATCATTTAGTATTTTATAGTTTATCACCATTCTTGCCTTTCCTCTAACTATTTCACTATGATTTCTTACCATAAAGGCTGAAGATCTATGTTTTGATTTAGATCTTCTTATTACACATAAATTCATTAATTCTTTTATTTGGGTTTCTAATTCTATTAAATCTTGATTTGTTGATTCTATTGAGGCTGTTTTTACAATATATTTTGGGTTTATTATATCCAATTTACATTTTATTTTATTTGATTCCCAATGTTTTCAGGGTTTTCACCCTATTATTTCTAGTTCATCTAAAATTTGTATTATTTTTTCTAAATCCTTTTGATCTTTTATTATTCCTATTGTTTGTATTCCTTTCTTAAAATCATATAACTATGTATTTATTCTATTAATGTATATTCTTTTTCATTTTCTTCAATTTCTATTACTTCTAATTCTTCATTTAATTTTTCACACATATCACATGTATCACATTTACAGTCTTCTTTATTACATTTATCTTTTACTTGTTTTTCTTTTGATTTAATATATCTGAATTTATTTTCAACAGGTATGGTTACAACTGCTGTCTGAGTGATATTTTTGGATAGAATTACTCCATCCCTAGTTAATAAACAACTTCCATTATTATGTAATAGAAAATCTAATCCTAATACAAAGTCTACTTTTATATTTAACTCTCTTACCCAAATTTTTTCTAATTTATATGTTGGTTTATAAAAATCTGTACAAGTATTTATAAAGCTTATGGTTGCTTTATTTACATAATGTTTATATGTATTATAAGATCCATCCATTTGCATGGATATTTGTGGATTTGGTAATTCTTTAATTAAATTTGGTGGTATTATTTTCTTGTTTATTATGCTTTTAGTACATCCTGAATCTACCAACGCTAAAGTTTCTACTTCATAGTCTTGAATTCTTATTCTTGCTAAGATTTTTATAGTACTTATCTTTTTGTCTTCATTACATATTAAACTGCTTGAAATAGTATTTATCAATTCTTTTTCTGATTCTAATTGTTCCTGTTCTAGTTCTTCTTCTATTTTTTCTTTTCCTTTTTCTACTTTTTCTAATCTTTTTTCTAGTATTTCTACCCTTTTTCTAAGCTTTTTTATTTCTTCTTCTAAATCTATTTTTATTTTTGTCTTTCCAATTTCTAAGGGTTTATTTATTAAGTTTGGTTGTATTGATTCATTCACTGTTTTTTCTATGCATGGTATACATCCTTCTATATAGCATTTACTACATTTTGCTCTTCTATTTTTTCCTGGATACCAATGACATATATAACATTGATTACTGTCTAATCCTTTTCCTTGTTCAAAATTATGTTCACAAGTTAAGGATATATTTACCATGTCTTGGTTTTCTATATCTTCCAATTTTAATTGATCTAATCCTACTGTATTTATAAAATCTTCTCCTTCTGAATCTGATGATTCTTATTTTTGTTCTTCATTTACTTCCATACTTATTATTGAGTATATACTTTCATTATCTGACATGTATTCATCTACATTAATTTAAGTTTCTTGAAAATCTTCTATTAATTGAGCATTTCTTGTTCTGCTATTATTTCTTTTTGGACAAGTATTAGCTAAATGTTCTTGACTTCCACAAGTGAAACATTCTAATTTATTTTTGTAATTTCTATTTGTATTATATTTTCTCACATGTCTATATTTATATAAATATGGTTTTCTTGCCATAGACTTTCTTAAATAATATTTTCTTCTAGGATAATTATTTCTATAATTCTTTTTATTTTTTCTATATCTTTTCTGTATATGTTCTTTATCATAATTTTGTGTTGTATATATATACTTTTACAGAAATTAGTTTCATTTTGTTTTAATTGTTTCTGTATTTGTATATTTGTACATTTTTCTTGTAATATTGACATAATATGTTGTATTCTTTTTCCTATTGACCATCTTCCTTCTGGATTTTGTATTACACACCTTCTCTTTTATACAATTTTTTTTCTATTTCTCTTCCTAATGCTCCTGGTAATTTATTAAATAACTTTTTTCCTAATGCTTATTAATTCCTATTCCTATTCCTAATGCTTATTAATGGATTTTGTATTACACCTTCTATTTCTATTCCTAATGCTTATTAATTCTTTGTATATATATGTATATATATACATATATACATACATACATATATATATATATACATACATACATATATATATATATACATACATACATATATATATATATACATACATACATATATATATATATACATACATACATATATATATATATATATATATATATATCAAAATTAGAAGCAAAATATATAAGAAAATTAAGAATAAAATATAACAAATAAAGAAATCATAGCTAAATTAAGAGATTTAGAATATTTAGATTTAAAATTAATACCAGACAAAAAATATAGAAAATTAAAAGACGAATCTTTATTAAGGTGTAATTTTAATTTAGGAGAACATCAATTACATGGTGCAGACCAACATTTAAATAGTATTACAGATTTAATAATAAATTTAGGAGAAACATTACAATTAGAACAAGAAAAAATAATAAAAAATCTAGAAAATCTAAAAAACCTGCAAATAAAACAAAATAAATTGTTAGAAAAATTAGAGAATAATTTAGAATATATTAAAGTACAACAAACAGATATAGAAAGAAAAATTTTAGGAACCAAATCCTTATAATTTTACAAATAAAATACATAGTTTAATAACTGGAGAAGACCCAAACAGTGGATTAATAACTTTACAAAGAAATGCTGTTATAAAATTAGAACAATTAAGTATAAGTAGTTGGCTTAGTATAAAAGAATTTTTAAATGAATATTTTTATTATTGTAGTATAAGTGGAAATGCTTTTGATACAAATTTAGGAAAGAAATTATTTAATAAATTACCAGGAGCTTTAGGTAGAGAAATAGAAGAAAAATGGTATAAAAGAGAAGGAGTAATACAAAATCCAGAAGGAAGATGGTCTATTGGCCAAAGAATACAACATATAATGGCAATTTTACAAGAAAAATGTACAAATATACAAATACAGAAACAATTAAAACAAAATGAGACAAATTTTTGTAAAAGTATATACACCACTCAGAATTATGATAAAGAACCTAATAATAATAAATATAAGAAAAATAAAAATTATAAAAATAAATTTTCAAAAAGAAAATATTATTTAAGAAAATCAAGAGCTTATACATATGTATATGTATATGCATAATTTTTTGGATTCTTATTAAAAGCAATCCAAATATTGTCTATAAGGCATTTTTGTGGTTTATCCACTCTTACCTCTGGTTTTAGTCTGAAAGTTAAATTGCAATCTTGGTATAATAACATACTTTCTGGTCCAAAATGAATTCTTTCTAAAGTCTGTTTTTCCAACATAGCGTGAGGCTTATATTGGGTATTTTGTTGTAATAAACTATTTAAATATGATAATGGGTTTGGGTTTGAAGAGGATGATAAATCTTCCATCTTGCCCTTGTCTTTCTTTGTATTGTCTTTTCCTGTCATACTATTAAAACAAAAATTGATTAGCTCAATTTATTTAATAATTCTACTTAATTGATCAGCTAAATTATTATCTTTTCCAGCTATATGTTCAATTTTTAAATTATTGTATACAGAAGTAGCATCTAAAAAATTTAACCATCTTCTTTTGCTACTCTTTCTTTCATTCATTTTCTGATAGAATTTAACTATAGCTTCACAATCTGTTCTGATACCAAATATGATGCACTTTGCTTTTTCGATAATTTTTTCAATAATTTGATAATTTTAAAAGTTTTTCTTCAAAATAGTTGTAAATCCTACTAAGTACTCTCTCTTTCTTGGTTCCTTTAACATATAAATAGTTCTGCTATTAAGTTTTACATAACTTCTCCCAAAATTTTTTTTTTTTTTTTTTTTTTAAAACTTCTTTTCACTTCTTCTTCACAGCTTAATTTTAAATAATAATCTTCTCTAACCACACCCCGGATAATGTCTTAACAGCACAACTGGCTTCAGCAGACATTCAATAATTCCTAGGAATTTACAGGTTAGTCCATTGATATTATTTAAAACTGTTCAGAGAACCATATACTTCGAAGTTTAAATTATAGATTAAATATTAACAAACATATTTACTTCATTTCATAACAAACATAATTATACATATAGGGAGAGAAGTTACATAAACTTATTAAAGCATAAACTACTTACATATTATTGGAGAAAGAGATTTCCCTTTCGGGAGTCCCGCTTAAGTAAACAAAGAACTTTGAAAACTCAAAACTTTCACTCAAAATAAACACTCTTTTTTTTTCTTTTTTTTTTTATATCAAACTTTCTTACTATTTTCTGTTTATTTTTCTTGGTGTTTCTTCCTTTTTCTTACTTGTTTCTCTCTTCTTTCTCTCTTATTTCTCTCTTCTTGGAATGAGATATATATATACAATTTTTCGGACTTCAAATTCCGGATTTCAAAGTGAAAAAAGAATCTGCCGGGTGCTCTTTGGGCCCCATCGTCACATGCTCCTTTATCATCTTTGTCGATTTAAGTGCTTGATCGTCATCCCTTACGTCTTTATTGCTTTCTTTCGTCATTCCTTACGTCTTTGATACATCTTTATTGCTTTCTTTCGTCATCCCTTACGTCTGGTGTCTTTGATATTATTTTGCCCAATCATTATCTTATGTATCTAAATTATGTAGAGCTTCTGTATCAAAGCTCATACCTGAATCATCATCTTCATTTGGGTCTTGAGCAAATTGATCCATAGCAGGATTATACCCTGAACTTTCGGATTCTTCTGATTCTACAATAGGATGTTCTATTATAGTCTTTTTAATATTTTCTTCTAAAGCTTTCTTAACTGCTATTTCAATCATATTTTCTATATTTTCATTTTTTTTTCTTTATTTTTCTTAAATTTATTCCTTTTTTCTTTTGTGAAATAGCTGTTGAAGATTCTCCTGTCTGGAAACTAGCTGGTAGTCTTCTTACACTTTTTGGCAAAGTGTCAGCCATTAACGGATTTGATAAGTCTTTACCAGTTACCGTTTGAACTGGACTAGCTATATCTAAATCTGATATAGTAGATTTCTTTGCATTCATTGAGGAATGCACACCCATCTTATCCATTTTTATTTGAGATGGAAAACTCTTTGTCTGACTTAATTGATATAACTCATTATAAAAAGTCTTTTTCTTTTTCTTGATATATATGTATTTGTTCTAATAATTTTTCTTTCTCATTTTTCAATTTCTCGTTTTCATTGTTCAATCTTTTAAAAGCTTCTGTCATATTAGAACAATGATCACAAAAAATAATTTTATTTGTATCTTTCTGAATATTATATTGTGGTATATTAATATTTTGATTTCTAAGACTTGGGCTTATATAATAATTTGGTCCCAATTTAGCTTTTGCATAATCTAAGCTTTCTGTAAAATCATTAAAACCTTTATATAAAGGAATTGGAAAATTTTTTACAGAGTCTACCACTTCTATCCAGGTGTGAAAAATACCTGGTTTATGACCCTGTACTACTACATAAAATTTAAATTTATTACTCTGGTTCTTTTCAGTAAAATAATGACTTAAAGCATTTAAAGTAGAAATAAAATATGCATAATTTTTTGGATTCTTATTAAAAGCAATCCAAATATTGTCTATAAGGCATTTTTGTGGTTTATCCACTCTTACCTCTGGTTTTAGTCTGAAAGTTAAATTGCAATCTTGGTATAATAACATACTTTCTGGTCCAAAATGAATTCTTTCTAAAGTCTGTTTTTCCAACATAGCGTGAGGCTTATATTGGGTATTTTGTTGTAATAAACTATTTAAATATGATAATGGGTTTGGGTTTGAAGAGGATGATAAATCTTCCATCTTGCCCTTGTCTTTCTTTGTATTGTCTTTTCCTGTCATACTATTAAAACAAAAATTGATTAGCTCAATTTATTTAATAATTCTACTTAATTGATCAGCTAAATTATTATCTTTTCCAGCTATATGTTCAATTTTTAAATTATTGTATACAGAAGTAGCATCTAAAAAATTTAACCATCTTCTTTTGCTACTCTTTCTTTCATTCATTTTCTGATAGAATTTAACTATAGCTTCACAATCTGTTCTTATTAATATTTCTGGTTTATTTAAAATGTATAATCTAAAACTATCTAACCCATAAATTATAGCTAAAATTTCTGCATCTATACTACTAATATTTCCTTTTTCTCTGTATTTTCCACTTTGGTATGCACAAATCTTTTCTTCATTTTTATTACTATATTTATTTGGTCTAGCTTTTAGGACAGCTCCCCATCCTTCTAAGCTCCCATCTGTTTCTATTATTAAATAATCACTTTCTAAAGGTAAAACAAGATCTGGAATTTCTTTAATCATTTCTTTTAATTGTTTTACTAATTTTATATCTTCTATATTAAAATTTTTCTGGCCTTTAGAACCTGTTTTTGAATATAATGGTCCAGCCACTTTTCCTAAATCTTTAATAAAATTGCTAGCATAATTTAGTATTCCTAAAAATTTTTGTAAATCTTTTGTCTTATCTAATTTATCTGGCATATCTAATATTTTTTTAGCTATATGTGGTTGTAGAGTTATTTTTCCTTCCCCTATTATTACTCCTAAAAATTTTATATGAGTCTTGCAAATTTCCATTTTCTTTTTACTAATTATTATTCCATTTTCTACAAATAACTTAAAAGTTGTTTGTAAATGACCTAAATGTTCTCTTAAGTCCTTACTAAATGCTAAAATATCATCTACATATACAATTATAAAATTTTTATATTCTCTAAATATATTATCCATTTTTCTTTGGAATATTGGAGGAGCAGTCTTTAAACCAAATGGCATTACTAACCATTCAAAATGACCTTCTGGACAGGTAAAAGCTGTCCATTCTATACTTTCTTCCTCCATTTTTATTTGCCAATATCCAGATTTACAATCAAATTTACTGAATATCTTTCTTCCTTGTATTCTATTAATTAATTCTGTCTTATCTGGTAATTTATAACCATCCATTCTAGTATTATCATTTAGTCTCTTATAATTTATTACCATTCTTGCTTTTCCTCTAATTATTTCATTATGATTTCTAACCATGAAGGCTGCAGATCTATGTTTAGATTTAGATCTTCTTATTACACCTAAATTCATTAATTCTTTTATTTGAATTTCAAATTCTAACAAATCTTCATTTGTTGATTCTATAGAGGCTGTTTTTACAATATATTCTGGATTTATTATGTCTAATTTACATTTTATTTTATTTGCCTCACAATGTTTTAGAGGTTTTTCTCCTATAATTTCTAATTCATCTAAAATATGTATTATTCTTTCTAAATCTTTTTGATCTTTTATTATTCCTATTTTTTGTATACCTTTCTTAAAATCATATAATTCTGTATTTATTTCTATTAAAGAGTAATCTTTTTCATTTTCTTCTATAACTATTAATTCTAATTCTTCATTTATCTTACACTCACATTTTTGTTGTTTATTATCACAATTACAATCTTCTTTAATATCTTTTTTGTTTCCTGCTTTTTTAATGTATCTATATTTATTTTCTACAGGTGTAGTTACTACTGATGTTTCAGTTACTTGCTTGGAAAAGATTACTCCATCCCTAGTTAGCAAACAACTTCCATTATTATGTAATAGAAAATCTAATCCTAATACAAAATCTACTTGTATGTTTAAATCTCTTACACAAATTTTTTCTAGTTTATATGTTGGTTTGTAAAAGTCTGTACAAGTATTAATAAAACTTATTGTAGCTTTATTTATATAGTGTTTATATGTATTATATGATCCATCCATTTGCATAGCTATTTGAGGATTCTGTAATTCTTTAATTAAATTCTGTGGTATAATTTTCTTATTTATTATACTTCTTGTACAACCTGAATCTACTAATGCTAAAGTCTCTATTTCATAATCTTCAATTCTTATTCTTGCTAGAATTTTTATAGTACTTATCTTTTTATCTTCATTACATATTAAAATACTTGATTCAGTATTTAATAATTCTTCTTCTGCTTCTAGATTTTCTTTTTCTTCATATATTTTTTCTTTTCCTTTATCTAATTTATATATCTTATGTTCTAGAATTTCTACTCTTTTTTCTAATTTTCTCATTTCTTCTTCTAGATTAATATTCTTATTAATTTTTTCAATTTCTATTGGTTTATTAATTCTTATTTCTTCACTTTTCTTAATAATAGATTTTTCTATACAAGGTATACATCCTTCTATATAACATTTTTTACATTTGGCTCTTATATTTCTTCCTGGATACCAATGACATATATAACATTGGTTACTATCCAATCCTTTTCCTTGTTCAAAATTATGATCACAAGTAAAAGATATATTTACCATATTATAATTTTCTAAATCTTCTAGATTTAAATTTTCTAAACCAATATTGTTTATTAATTCATCTTCTTCAGAATCTGAAGATTCTTTCTTTTCTTCATTTACTTCCATACTTATTATAGAAAAAATACTTTCATTGTCTGACATATATTCATCCACATTTATTAATGTTTCTTGAAAATCTTCTATTAATTGAGCATTTCTAGTTCTACTATTATTTCTTTTTGGACAAGTATTAGCTAAATGTTCTTGACTTCCACAAGTAAAACATTCTAATTTATTTTTATAATTTCTATTATTATCATATTTTCTTACATGTCTATATTTATCTAAATAAGGTTTTTTAGCTCTTGATTTTCTTAAATAATATTTTCTTTTTGAAAATTTATTTTTATAATTTTTATTTTTCTTATATTTATTATTATTAGGTTCTTTATCATAATTCTGAGTGGTATATATACTTTTACAGAAATTTGTCTCATTTTGTTTTAATTGTTTCTGTATTTGTATATTTGTACATTTTTCTTGTAAAATTGCCATTATATGTTGTATTCTTTGTCCAATAGACCATCTTCCTTCTGGATTTTGTATCACTCCTTCTCTTTTATACCATTTTTCTTCTATTTCTCTACCTAAAGCTCCTGGTAATTTATTAAATAATTTCTTTCCTAAATTTGTATCAAAAGCATTTCCACTTATACTACAATAATAAAAATATTCATTTAAGAATTCTTTTATACTAAACCAACTACTTATACTTAATTGTTCTAATTTTATAAGTAGTTGGTTTAGTAAATTACCAGGAGCTTTAGGTAGAGAAATAGAAGAAAAATGGTATAAAAGAGAAGGAGTGATACAAAATCCAGAAGGAAGATGGTCTATTGGACAAAGAATACAACATATAATGGCAATTTTGCAAGAAAAATGTACAAATATACAAATACAGAAACAATTAAAACAAAATGAGACAAATTTCTGTAAAAGTATATATACCACTCAGAATTATGATAAAGAACCTAATAATAATAAATATAAGAAAAATAAAAATTATAAAAATAAATTTTCAAAAAGAAAATATTATTTAAGAAAATCAAGAGCTAAAAAACCTTATTTAGATAAATATAGACATGTAAGAAAATATGATAATAATAGAAATTATAAAAATAAATTAGAATGTTTTACTTGTGGAAGTCAAGAACATTTAGCTAATACTTGTCCAAAAAGAAATAATAGTAGAACTAGAAATGCTCAATTAATAGAAGATTTTCAAGAAACATTAATAAATGTGGATGAATATATGTCAGACAATGAAAGTATTTTTTCTATAATAAGTATGGAAGTAAATGAAGAAAAGAAAGAATCTTCAGATTCTGAAGAAGATGAATTAATAAACAATATTGGTTTAGAAAATTTAAATCTAGAAGATTTAGAAAATTATAATATGGTAAATATATCTTTTACTTGTGATCATAATTTTGAACAAGGAAAAGGATTGGATAGTAACCAATGTTATATATGTCATTGGTATCTAGGAAGAAATATAAGAGCCAAATGTAAAAAATGTTATATAGAAGGATGTATACCTTGTATAGAAAAATCTATTATTAAGAAAAGTGAAGAAATAAGAATTAATAAACCAATAGAAATTGAAAAAATTAATAAGAATATTAATCTAGAAGAAGAAATCAGAAAATTAGAAAAAAGAGTAGAAATTCTAGAACATAAGATATATAAATTAGATAAAGGAAAAGAAAAAATATATGAAGAAAAAGAAAATCTAGAAGCAGAAGAAGAATTATTAAATACTGAATCAAGTATTTTAATATGTAATGAAGATAAAAAGATAAGTACTATAAAAATTCTAGCAAGAATAAGAATTGAAGATTATGAAATAGAGACTTTAGCATTAGTAGATTCAGGTTGTACAAGAAGTATAATAAATAAGAAAATTATACCACATAATTTAATTAAAGAATTACAGAATCCTCAAATAGCTATGCAAATGGATGGATCATATAATACATATAAACACTATATAAATAAAGCTACAATAAGTTTTATTAATACTTGTACAGACTTTTACAAACCAACATATAAACTAGAAAAAATTTGTGTAAGAGATTTAAACATACAAGTAGATTTTGTATTAGGATTAGATTTTCTATTACATAATAATGGAAGTTGTTTGCTAACTAGGGATGGAGTAATCTTTTCCAAGCAAGTAACTGAAACATCAGTAGTAACTACACCTGTAGAAAATAAATATAGATACATTAAAAAAGCAGGAAAAAAAAGATATTAAAGAAGATTGTAATTGTGATAATAAACAACAAAAATGTGAGTGTAAGATAAATGAAGAATTAGAATTAATAGTTATAGAAGAAAATGAAAAAGATTACTCTTTAATAGAAATAAATACAGAATTATATGATTTTAAGAAAGGTATACAAAAAATAGGAATAATAAAAGATCAAAAAGATTTAGAAAGAATAATACATATTCTAGATGAATTAGAAATATAAAACATTGGGAGGCAAATAAAATAAAATGTAAATTAGACATTATAAATCCAGAATATATTGTAAAAACAGCCTCTATAGAATCAACAAATGAAGATTTGTTAGAATTTGAGACTCAAATAAAAGAATTAATGAATTTAGGAGTAATAAGAAGATCTAAGTCTAAACATAGATCTGCAGCCTTTATGGTTAGAAATCATAATGAAATAATTAGAGGTAAGGCAAGAATGGTAATAAATTATAAAAGACTAAATGATAATACTAGAATGGATGGTTATAAATTACCAGATAAGACAGAATTAATTAATAGAATACAAGGAAGAAAAATATTCAGTAAATTTGATTGTAAATCTGGATATTGGCAAATAAAAATGGAGGAAGAAAGTATAGAATGGACAGCTTTTACTTGTCCAGAAGGTCATTTTGAATGGTTAGTAATGCCATTTGGTCTAAAGACTGCTCCTCCAATATTTCAAAGAAAAATGGATAATATATTTAGAGAATATAAAAATTTTATAATTGTATATGTAGATGATATTTTAGTATTTAGTAAAGATTTAAGAGAACATTTAGGTCATTTACAAACAACTTTTAAGTTATTTGTAGAAAATGGAATAATAATTAGCAAAAAGAAAATGGAAATATGTAAGACTCATATAAAATTTTTAGGAGTAATAATAGGGGAAGGAAAAATAACCTTACAACCCCATATAGCTAAAAAAATATTAGATATGCCAGATATATTAGACAAGACAAAAGAATTACAAAAATTCTTAGGAATATTAAATTATGCTAGAAATTTTATAAAAGATTTAGGAAAAGTGGCTGGACCATTATATTCAAAAACAGGTTCTAAAGGCCAGAAAAATTTTAATGCAGAAGACATAAAATTAGTAAAACAATTAAAAGAAATGATTAAAGAAATTCCAGACCTTGTTCTACCTTTAGATTATTTAATAATAGAAACAGATGGGAGCTTAGAAGGATGGGGAGCTGTCCTAAAAGCTAGACCAAATAAATATAGTAATAAAAATGAAGAAAAGATTTGTGCATACCAAAGTGGAAAATACAGAGAAAAAGGAAATATTAGTAGTATAGATGCAGAAATTTTAGCTATAATTTATGGGTTAGATAGTTTTAGATTATACATTTTAAATAAACCAGAAATATTAATAAGAACAGATTGTGAAGCTATAGTTAAATTCTATCAGAAAATGAATGAAAGAAAGAGTAGCAAAAGAAGATGGTTAAATTTTTTAGATGCTACTTCTGTATACAATAATTTAAAAATTGAACATATAGCTGGAAAAGATAATAATTTAGCTGATCAATTAAGTAGAATTATTAAATAAATTGAGCTAATCAATTTTTGTTTTAATAGTATGACAGGAAAAGACAATACAAAGAAAGACAAGGGCAAGATGGAAGATTTATCATCCTCTTCAAACCCAAACCCATTATCATATTTAAATAGTTTATTACAACAAAATACCCAATATAAGCCTCACGCTATGTTGGAAAAACAGACTTTAGAAAGAATCCATTTTGGACCAGAAAGTATGTTATTATACCAA